>JAWNOM010000516.1:702500-1140000 GCA_035045965.1 Drosophila aldrichi
GGTGATTCTTAATATTTAGCACACATATAGCTGCAGGCGTAAGGGGCCTTTTGTGACTTCGCTGAACAAATCTGTGAAGCCACGGCATCTTTATTACAGCCGGGTTTTGGTAAATCTTGCTCCATAATGTTGCCTGTTTCTTCTGCAAGGGCAGCAAAATAATTATCGCCTAACGAAGGCATAGCCCATCTTAGCTGCAGCTTGCAGGTTAGCGTTATGGGAGGCGCTGAATTGATACAGTTGTGGCTTTATGATAAGCCCATATTGTTAAAGTCGATGATACTTTTGAATAAACATTCGCAATTTATAGCTCAATAATCAAAATCGTTTCAATCATTTCTACGCAGTTCTCCTTTTCTTTGATTCCACAATTCAAGTCGTCTTTGGCTTTGAATTTCTATCACTATAAAGTGAGCAATACGACGGCTCCTTGTGCAAGATTACCATAATTACTATTAAATATTTATATAGGCGATACAAAATGTGTAATGCTGACACCTATTAACAATCATAGTCATTGTCTGTAACACTATATTACACTTATTACACATACTAATTTTCCTGAGTCCGACTATTAGAGTTACACGCGATTAGAATTTTGGCAAGTGGATGGTTTTCCGTAGAAAATGTAAAAAAATAGTCGGACTGTCAGAATTATAATGCAGTTAAATTAATTAATTTTCATATCTTTTTTTCTCACTTTATCCAATAAATCGAAATTAACGAGAAAATAAAACTTACAAAGAAGTCTGTAGCAACATGTTATACGAGATTATAATTTTCTAATATAATAGGGATAATGAACAAAAAATGTAAAATTATTTTTATTAAGGAAATAATAAAAATCATATTTTTTCTGCCAAAGAAGTGATGACCTTTAAATACTTTTAGTTGTAAATATTTCCAACATAACATTAAAATTTCATAAAATATTATGAAATTATAATTTTGTAGCCATTTTCTTTTTGATGTATTATTATTATGATTTGTCATCATCAATCATAAGTCCTTCAATATTGTGCTTTTTGCATTTTTAAGTTTGTCAAGACGTTTAAGTAAATGATTATTAGCAGTTTCTGCTTCCTCCAATCGCTCCAAAATCTCTCGGTGCTGCAAAAAGAAACAACAAATCATATATTAGAATATATTTCGTGTTAAAGTAACTTGATTTTACACACTTTCGCATTTGAATATCCTGCACCTAAATAAAGGAAAGCTACTGTTCATTGAAAAAATTAGAGCTATCAATTATTTGACAGCATGAAAATTGAGATGTTAAATTTCGTTCTTAGTAAGTATAGATATTTTAATCTTGGGTGGTCAACCCGAATATACACTCCTGGTCTTGGTTTAGACCCACTAGTACTTTCGTTAATATTTCGTTTATAACTTTTATTTGGAAAGCAATTTACAAAAAGTGGATATACAAAAATCTTCTTTTTTCGATGACTCTTCAAGTAAACAAATCATAAAAATGTTAATTTTACAAAATAGCTGTGGTTTTATTCATTTTATGAAAACTGTTTAAAAAAAGTCACTTTTTTCATGGTCACTGAAATAGACGCACTTTAACTAATTCATTTTTTTTTAACGGAAGGAACTTCATTTTAAGTATTACTTTTACATTTTATAATTATTTAAGCAATAAATAATTATAAAAAAAATAATTTCAATAATGAGTCCTGCTTCCTTTGTTCAAAATAACCTCATAGATCCTGTCCTTCATGGAGTGATACTATGAGTTTATGTAGCTCAGCGAAATCTCGCTCCAGTCCAGATTAATTGCAGCAGTTAGTGTTTATTTGCTCTCTATTGTTTACCCCCTTCCATTACTTTCCTTGAAAGCCATCTCTAAACATTTTAAATTATGTTAAGGTCTGGGGAATACGGCGGCAAGTCGTGACCTGAACATTTTCCCTCATAATAAATGACTTCACCGAGGCGTTTACACCGGATGATTCCATAGATTTAGGTGCTGCCTTAGTTGAATTGGCAATAATTTGAACAACAATTTGAACGCTCAGCTCAGCAAGGAAGTGCTCCTTTTCGTCCTTTGAAGTGTGTTCTGTATGCCTCTGGATCTTTCAAGGATCTATCAATAGTTCTGGAGCTGCGTTTTATCCTTTTGGCAATATTTCTGTTAGGCAGTCCCTGTGAGTAGAAGAAGTCTACTTGGTGACGTTTCAATGAGCTTAATATAGTAGCTTTTCCCATTTTTTTTTTAATAACACTTGAAAATGATTGAATTATTAATTTTAAGTTTTTGCCCAACAAAAAATCTGGACTCTTGAACATAAAACTTAGAAAATTATTGTGCGCGTAATTCATTGACCAACCGAAAAGCCATGTTTTGGCATAGAATTTTCTACAGTCTTCGATTGCAAAATTATCTTTTCGAATATCAACAAACTTTGAACAGATGTTTTTCGAATTAGACTCCAACTTTAATATAAAAAAAGTTTTGGCAGCCAAGACATGCCTAATAAATAAATAAATCCGTTTTTATAAAAAAAAAATAGGTGCGTCTAACCTAAGACCAGCAGTGTATATATCAAATTTCATGCCTCTAGCATCAATAGTAGAATAGAGCAAAATTTAAAAAATCTCTATATCTTCGTAGACATACAATTTTTCATCATCTTTATGGAATCGAAACATTAGCTAACGTGCAAAATTTCATCGTTCTAGCTTTAAAACTGTGGGCGATACAGTTCTACCCGATTTTCCACGATTTGCATTTTCCGATTTATCACGCCCCTATGCGAATTGGGAAAATGTTAACACTTTACCATTTGAATGACATTATAAGGAATGACACGTATTTAAATGCCTCGTTGAAAGTGCCGTCCACAGCAAGGCAACGTTAAAGTTAAATATTCAGAAATTCCGCCTAGAAACTTGTTTAAAGGGAGAAGCTGTTACCAACAGCCTGTAAGTCTCATGCAGCATCTGCCCTTGGATGATGCCAACTATGAAATGGACACACACACACATATATATACATATAAAAACGATGACCAATGATACTTAATCGTACGCTTAATACTTCATTATTAACTTATTTTTTTCGTACCTCACGTTGCAGCTTACGTCTTTCTACTTTAAGTTCAGCCTCAGATTTTTCGGCAGCTTCAGCCGTACTTTTGTAACGTATAACTTGAGTCTCGGAGCGCGCTAGATTAGCCTGCAGACTGGCAATTTCCTGTTCAGCTTTCTGTAGTTTATATTTATAGTCGGATATGATTTTATTTGATTCTCCTGCATGCAAAATGTCATGATAATTTATGTTGTTTTTTTTTTCTTTTTTCTTTTTACAACTTACTCTGAGTATCATAGTCATCATCGTACCCTAAAGAGTCCTTTATTAGACTGCTCCGACCTGGTCTTCCTTCATCTTTAAGAGCGTCCAGCTGTTCACGGAGCTTTTGCATTTCATTAAGAAGGCGTTGTTTTTCATCAGTAAACTTTTTAATTCGTACGTCTGAAAATATATATTTTGTCGTACATTGTAACTTCTAATTAGCTATACTTACCAAGAGAACCCTGCACAGTTGCCAATATATTGGCGTTTTCAACGGTGACTAGAGCACGCTTCGCATCGCTGCCATCACTATTTTCAATAGCAACAATAACAAGACCGTGTTCTTCTATTAGGGCATCACGCTCACTTAACTGACCTTGCACCAGGTTTAATTCGAGGGTTGTGCGATCTAGGCTGCGCTTCAGGGCACTGCAATCGCGAAGTTTATTTTTAAATTCACGTTGCAATTGAGCAAGAGATTCTTGCATTGCTTCACTTTTATCCTTTAGTAGTTTAACCTCATAGGTTTGTGATGAACGGTCGTTGTCAAGTTGGGCATTCGTTATCATAGCTTTTCGAAAACGTTCTTCGACTTCCTTAAAAAAATGTAATAAATTAATTATTATGGAGTTGCTGCTTAAAGCAATTAAAAAGCAAGTAAGAACGTTGCAGTCGGGCGATACCGATTGCAGAATACTCATTCACAGCCCAAACGCTGTCAACCAGAGTATATAGTGTCTAGCGCGCAACATTGATAGCTTTTGCATTTTATATCTAGTACATCTTTAGAGCTAGGATCTTCAAGAAAATTTTATACAATTTTGATTTTTGTTATATTTTGGATACAGGTTCCAAACTAGCAGCAGATCAGCACAATTTTCCCATACATGTGCACACAGTTATCGTTTATTCTATGCGTACAGACAAAAACGCGCCTTTTCGCATATTTTAAGAATTGCGATAGATTTCTGGATTTTCTAGCCGTTACAATAGTTTTGTCATATAACGCTTTATCATTAGGTTATTGTATTTTAGCGCAGGTGCTAAATGCGACGCAAGTTATGTTAGAGTAACGGAGGTTCAAAATCACTTCGATGTAGTTTTTTTTTATACCCTGAACCCATTGAAAATGGGAAATCGGGGTATAATGGTTTTGTTAAAAGTATGTAACAGGGAGAAGGAGGCGTAGCAGACCCCACAAAGTATATATACTCTTGATCAAGGCGACGAGATAAGTTGATTTAGCCCTGTCCGTCTGTCTGTCCGTCCGTCCGTCCGTCCGTATGTATGAACGCGTCGAATTCCGAAGATATAAGAGCTAAGAACTTGAACTTTTTTTTTAAATGACCGTATATACAGCGCGCATATCAAGTTTATCACAAAAGATTGATAACTTGTCTCGTTATTTTTTTATCGATAAAAAACCTTATCGAAAGACAGTTATAAAATTATATCTCCCACATCTTTAGAGATAGAGTCTCCAAATTTTAAATGTAGACTCATATGTACTTTATTGAATTTCGGTTTTTTATTATAATTCACCCCCCACCCCTATATCCACCCTCACCGTCACCTTTGTAAAAGCCGTATTTAAAATACTAGAGACTTGAGCTTCGGCATATACACGCATAGTAATGATATAATCACAATCTAAAAGTTTCATAAAGAACGTACATCCACAAAAAGTGTTATTAAACAATTAAGTTTCCATGAGAAGCCCACACTTCAGCCCAATCGAACAATTTTATAAGCTTAAATTTGTTTCTTCTTAAAAAGCCTCATTTACATATACGCATATATTTATGTACATACATATACAGTGAAGAGCTTCTACGCTATGGATAATTATGATCTTAATTTTGTTTTGATAGTACGATATTTAGCTGTCCTATCTGAAAATTTGAAATCATTCGGCTGGCTGGAAGATTTATAAGAATAAAAAATGTAAAGAAAGTCAAATGTTACAGTTTTGCACCCAGGCCATTTTTCAACAAATATATTTATTAATAATTTTTTAATAATTAATCCATGGCTTTTTTTATTTTTTTTAGTTCATTAATATCATTTGCCATCATTTTTTATACCATCGCACCATTTCAGGAGAAATCACGTACTAAATGTCCTTGTTCCTCTCGCACAGGTCTAGCACGCCACTTGGAGCCACCAATAATTCGCAGGCTGCGATTTCACAAGACTCCATATATTTTCAATGAAATTCATGTCTGAACATTGCTCAGGACACTTCAGGGACTTAAATCCTTTCCATAAACTCTACTTTTTGACCAAATAGGACGTTGTCTTCGGGTCATTGTCCATCATTTGGCAGCACTAAGACCCATATGTTCAGTCAATTCTACCAAATTCTTTTGTAAAATGTCAGGTATTGCTCCTCAAACTATATTCCATCAATTAAAACCAAGAGTCAAACACAATCTTTGTTTATGCGTCCCTAAACCATAAGAGATCACCCACCGCGCTTGACAGTTTGCCTTACTGTGTTGTTACAGTTAACAGACTGGACTATGGGATCTCTAGGTGAATGCAAGGCTTGTCAATATGACTCAAAATGGTTGTTTATGGTTTCATCTGGTCGTATTAACCATTTCAAGTCATATGGACAAACCCGAAATAGGTTTAAGGCTCCCACAGTCCAGTCTGTTTGCTGAAAACACCTTATAAATTAATCGATTATTCTCGATAAAATGGATATCGGCTGATTTATCGAAAAAATATGATAAACTCGTACTGCGTATGGTATACATGAATATACAGAATTTCAGCTCTCTAGCTCTTGTAGCTCGTAAGATTAACGCACTCATACAGACGGTCGGACGGACAGACGGACAGGGCTATATCGACTCAGCTCGTCACCCTGATCAAGAATATATATACTTTATGGGGTCTGCCACGCCTCCTTCTGCCCGTTACATACTTTTCAGTATTTTGCGATTAGTCACGCCCCTTTTGGACGTAGACACATCATTTTTGGCCAGTTCTAAGAACGAATTAACGGTAAACTAACTGCAAAGTTCTGATGCTTACGCTCCAAAAATTTAAAAACAAGTAAGAAAGCTCTAGTCGAGACTGTCCGACTAGGAAATCCCCTGAACCCTTAGGAGAACTGATATTTCAATAATTCTCCGCGTCTTTTTGCTTACAAAAGAAACACTCACACACATACATAGGCACATATAGGCACGCACGCATAAACACGCATGGGCTGCAGTGTGGGCTTCTCATGGAAACTTAATTGTTTAAAAACTATTTTGTGGATGTACGTTCATCATGAAACTTTCAGATTGTGATTATATCATTACTATGCGTGTATATGCCGAAGCTCTCTAGTATTTGAAATACGCCTTTTACAAAGGTGAGGGTGAGGGGGTGGGTATAGGGGTATAACAAAAACCGAAATTCTATAATGTACATATGAGTCTACATATAAAAATTGGAGACTCTAGCTCAAAAGATGTAGGAGATATAATTTTATAATTGACTTTCGATAAGGTTTTTTATCGATACAAAAATAACGGAGCGAGATATCGATTTTTTGTGATAAAATCGATATGCGCGCTGTATATACGGACATTTTAAAAAAGTTCAAGTCTCTAGCTATTGTATCGTCGGAAATCGACGCGTTCAAACATACGGACGGACGGACAGACAGACGGACAGGGCTAAATCGACTTATTTCGTCGCCCTGATCAAGAATATATATACTTTGTGGGGTCTGCCACGCATTCTTCTGCCTATTACATACATTTTAACAAAAAAATTATACCCTGATTTCCCACTGAAAATGGGTTCAGGGTATAATTACAGGGTATTTTTGGATATGCCACGCCCCTAAACGGGCGTAAAAATTATTTTTGGGTCGTCGATAGCGGAGCTTACTAGTAACTCAACTATTCAAATTTGAAGCTTTTAGCTCTTATACTTTAGGAGATATCAAATTTCGCGGTTTGCACGCCCCCTTTGGACGGAGATATATCCACTATAGCTCGTTGTACTTGGGTGGTCAACCCGCATATTTATACCAAATTTCAGGTCTCTAGCATCAATAGTGCCCAAAATATAGCAGGATTCGCAAAATCACTATATCTTCAGGTCCGATATTCCGACAGCTTTAAAACTATAGGAGATACAGTTTTATTCTATTTGCCTCACCCCCCGTGGGCGTATATATATCCGCCATAGCTTGTTGAACTTGGGTGGACCTACATACCAAATTTCAGTTTTCTAGCTCTTCAAGTAACATGATTTCAGGTATATCGAAAAATGCATTTTCCTATTTGCCACGCCCCTAGTGGGCGGATCAGGAAAGTTTTAACGCTTTATAAATGGGAGCTATACACGTGTATGTGTTCCAAATTTCACGTCTCTAGCTTCAATAGCGCCGAAATGAACTGCGTTCATACGGAGAGACAGCAAGACGGACATTGCACAAAACCAATATACTCATTTCACTTTCGTGAATGAGTATAAAAATATAATAAGCAAAAATTAGCAAAAAAAATAAATAAAAAATAATAATAATAATAATAATAATAATAATAATAATAATAATAAAAAAAAGAAAAAATAAAGTAAAAAAGATTTATTATTGAAAAAGGAAAAGAAAGGTATTAAAAGAGGTTGCAAGACAAGTTAATACAAAGAATAAGAAATAATAAAAGAAAAGAGTAAAGGAAGAGCCACTATAGAAATAGAATATAGGATAGAATTGAGAAATCACTACACAATATTGGCAAAGAAAATGTATACCAATGCTTATGCCTGGGCATTGTAAGTGATTTCCCTAAGATAAGCTAATACAGTCGAGTCTCGATATTTCGTACCCGGCTAAATCGAAAACCTCAATAATTCGTAAGAAACTTCTGGTCCCTTGAAAAAACTTCGTTAATTCGTAAAAATCCCATACATTTTGGTCCCCTCGATAAGTCGTAATTTTTCTGCCTACTCGGCCATGATCTTGTCTCTTATAAATCGTTTCGAAACCTCTTATAATTCGTAATTTCATTTCGTAACCTCTTGTAATTCGTAATTCTTGATTTTTCTGTTAAACTACCGTTAGACTGAAAACAGTGCGAGCTCAGACGAAGATGAATATGAAGACGAAACACAAGCTTCACCCGCTGCTGTTTGGACAACCAATTCTTTTTGCACTATGCAACTTGTCTTGTCTTCAACTTTGTTTTCATCTTCGTCTTCGTCTCAGCGCTCATTATTTATTTATTTATTTATTTATTTCTAAGGATAATTGACAAACAATGAAGTCAACTTAAAATTAAAAAAAAAAGCCTAAACAAAGTACAGAGAATATCACTAGTAGCACCGACCCGATGGGGGTGTTTTATTTGCCAGTCCGGCCAGCTATGCCCACATTTCACAGCCAAATATGGTCAGTGCTACTAGTGAAGCTATGAAAAAAAAGTGTTAGTAAGAAAACTTAAACAACATATTAAGGGCATATATATTAACTATATGAAATTAAAAATAAAAAAAAAAAATAAAAAAAAAAAAATAAAAAAAAAAAATAATAATAATAAAAAAAAAAAAATTAAGAAAGATTTAGTACAGAAAAAGGAAAGTGAAGATATTAAAAGAAGTAGCGAAAGAGATAATATAGATAATGAGAAATCAAAAAAGAAAAGAGTAAGGGAATAGTCGAACAAGAGTATAGAATAGAATTGAGAATTCACAACACAACATTGGCAACGAAAAATGTATACCAATGCTTATGCCTGGGCATTGTGCGTGATTTCTCTAAGATAAGCTATAAAGTAGATTTAAGTTTAGGAATAGAGAGTTCTAAGGGAAAAACGTGATAGTATTTATTAAAATTCACACAAAGGACATAAAACGCGCTGTGCAAAGAATAATCCCTAGTGCAGACTGGTAAGTGGAGAGGCCGATAGTGTCTAGTTGTTCGGGACGGAACCGAAAAACTTAGACGACCCAACAGAGAGGCTGAATCAATGTAACCACTAATCAATTTATGCAAAAAAACAATTCCTAGAATTGTTCTGCGATTGGTTAGTGATGGAAGGTCAATCAGCTGGAGCCTACTATGATAAGACGGTAATCGTACATTACTGTCCCATCTAAGGTCTCTTAAGGCAAAGAGAAGAAACTGTTTTTGGACCGATTCAATACGATCCTGATACAGTTTATGCTGAGGAGACCATACAACAGAGCAGTACTCTAAGATAGGACGCACAAGCGAAGTAAATAATCGCTTGGTGGTAAAAGGGTCTTTAAATTCCTTAGACCACCGTTTAATAAAGCCAAGCACACTTTTGGCTTCATTAACGATGGTAGAAATATGGAGATTGAAGTTAAGTTTACAGTCAAAGAGCACACCAAGATCTTTGACTGTATAGATGCGTCTTAGGGAAATGTTGCTGATTTTATAATCAGCAATTAGAGGAACGGTACGACTGAAGGTCATTGTCATACACTTTGAACAATTTAAGTCCAGCTGGTTTGCCACACACCAAAGTTGAAATGCATTTAGGTCATCTTGAAGGTGATGATGACCATTTGCATTGGAGTAAGGAAGGCAAAGTTTAACATCATCAGCATACATAAATATGGTAGAATGTGAGATATAGCTAGGAAGGTCCTTTATGAAAAGGGAAAAGAGCAATGGACCCAAATGGCTACCCTGAGGTACACCAGACGATACAAAGATCTCTTTAGACAAAGTTGTTCTCAGCAAGACTCTTTGGGTTCTACCCATTAAATAGGAAGAAATCCAAGACACAAGTCTAGGTAAAAATCCTAAGCGTTCAAGCTTAAGAATTAGTATGTGATGATGTACAGAGTCAAATACCTTAATGAAGTCAGTATAAATAACATCAGTTTGCATTTTTTTAACAAAGCTATCATTAATGAGCGAAGTAAACTCAAGTAAATTAGAGGATGTTGATCGATTTTGAACAAAACCATGTTGAGATGGTTGAATAATCGATTTGCAAAAATGCTGCAAGGCCGACGTTACTATTTTCTCAAATAACTTCGGAATAGCAGATAATTTGGCAATGCCTCTATAATTGGAAATATCAGATGTTCCATCTTTTTTATATAAGGGAAAGATAAAAGAATCTTTCCAAATTGACGGGAACACAGAAGTATCCAAGGACAGGTTAAACAATTTTAGTAGTTGTGACTGAAGAGAAACACTGCACTCTTTAATCACACAACTAGGAACATTATCTGCACCAGGAGAGAAAGATGATTTCAATGTCCTAATGGCTGCAGCCAGAGAGGCTGCAGTAACTTTAGGAGTATTTATAGACCCAAATTCAGGAAATGAATATGGATATGAGTTGCTGTAGAGATCAGCAGAAGAATAAGTGGATTGAAAAAAATTAGCAAATAGATCAGAGGAATCTTGGTCATTGCAAGTTTTGTCACCACCAAGGATAAATGAGGATTGCAAACCAGAAGATTTACGCTTCAAGTTTACAAATGAGTAAAATTGTTTGGGATCTCGAGCAAACTGACGTTTGCAACGTATAAGATAATTCTCATAAAAACTAGAATTTAAAAGACTGAAGTTTGACTTGGCAATGGAATATTTAGACCAGTCAACACTTGAACCTGATTTTTTATGATTGTTAAAACATTTAGTTTTAATGGTAACCAAGGTGGTTTATTTGAAACTGGCGCATCCAGAATAGAGTTTAAGGTAGTATACAAAAACGATGCTGCCAAATTAATATCAACCGATTCGTATTAAATAGACTAGTCTGTTGAATGAATTCATTCATTAAGCAGAACAAAATTGCATTTACGATGACAGCTAGTAAGTTTGGAAGGCATTGGAGTATTAGTGAGAGGATTGAGGTAAAACCTCTAAAGTGGGTTGATGTATATCCTCTGGTAAGCAGAAAGGAGTTGATCTCACGACATTAATGAGCGAATCATGATTAACAAACACAAGATCTATAGTGCGATTTAGATGGTTTGAAATAGAGTTCATCTGAAACATAGAATGGTTAAACAAGTATGAACGTTGCAGTCGGGCGTTACCGACTGCGGGATACTCATTCACATCCCATCAGCTATTCAGTAGCTAAGTTTAGCTCTAGTACTGCAGAAAACGCAGTTTTTCTCGATTTGCCACGCCCCTAGTGGGCGTAGGAATCTCATTTTTGGCCAGATCGTAGAACGAGCTAACGGTAGTCTAACTGTAAAGTTTGGATGCTTACGCTCCAAAAATATGAAAATTACATGGTATTTTTCGATATGCCACGCCCCCAAAGAGGCGTAAAAATTATTTTTGGGGAATCGATAGAGGAGGTTACCAGTAATACAACTATCCAAATTTGAAGCTTCTAGCTCTTATACTTTAGGAGATATAAACTTTTGCGGTTTGCCACGCCCCCTTTGGGCGGAGATATATCCACCATAGCTGGTTGGACTTGGGTGGTACCGCGTATATATACCAAATTTCAGGTCTCTAGCATCAATAATGCCTAAAATATAGCAAAATCGGGAAAATCACTATATCTTCAGGTCCGATTTGCCACGCCCCTAGTGGGCGTAGACATATAAGTTTTTCATCAGCCTTTATAGAATCATAACAGTAGCTCAAGTGCGAAATTTCAATGTTCTAGCTTTAAAACTCTAGGAGATACAGTTTTATCCGATTTGCCACGCCCCCAATGGGCGGAGATATATCCGCCATAGCTTGTTGAACTTGGGTGGTCGACGCGGACCTACATACCAAATTTCAGCTTTCTAGCTTTTCAACTAACATGATTTCTGGAATATCGGAAAATTTTCCGATTTGCCATGCCCCTAGTGGGCGGATCGGGAAAATTTTAACACTTTATAAATGGGAGCTATACACGAGTATGTGTTCCAAATTTCAAGTCTCTAGCTTTAATAGCGCCGAAAAAAGTTGCGTTCATACGGACAGACGGACAGACGGACGGACAAGACGGACATTGCACAAAACCAATATACTCAATTCACTTTCGTGAATGAGTATAAAAATTCATCAAAGAGATAGTGATCAATTGTCGGAATAAAGTAATTTACATTAAAAATTGATGACCAAGAAGTGTTGGGAATATTAAAATCACCCAACACAAGAAACAAGTCTCTATCATTTACATGCTCATAAATTTCTTTAATACAAGTTATATGTTGAACATAAACTTGTATATCAGACGATGGAGGGATGTAAGAGCAAGTGATAAATAAGGAGCACGATGGGAGAGTTAATTTAACCCCTATAATCTCTGCATCATGAAGGGACGAAAAGCTAAACCCTTCGGAGAGAATACAGGATTTAACAGCAATTAACACCCCACCCCCTCTATGCATAGCACTGTCAAGTCTATAAATAGTGAAATTACTTGAAAGGATCTCGCTATTATGAACATTTTTACACAACCATGTTTCAGTGAAAGCAATAATATCATATTGCACACTAAAACTATGTAAGAATAAATTTTTAAGTTTAGTATTTAGGCCGCGTACATTTTGATAAACCAGGGAAATATGAGAAGAGGAATGTAAACCATTTAGTTTTTTGGTGTAATGTTTGATGTTGATTGCACCTAAGGTGGATTCAAGGAAACAGGAGTCGATTTGTTACGATTCTTAGGTTTGAATTCATGCACAACTACATGAGGTGGCCAGAATTTAGGATCACATATGGTTGTAAAATATTCCACTGGCACATTAATCTTAAATGAAGCAATTTTTCGCGGAGTTGCGAAACTAAATTTCGATATAAGAACATTGGCTGATATCTTGCTAGAAATAAAAGCAGATACTGCCTCACATGTAGTATCAGATGAAAGCCTAAATAAAAATACTTGCTTTCGAGGAGAGACGACAGATAAGGTGATGCCCGGAGTGGCTGACTTATTGTCACTCTTTGTTTGAGCAACAATAGAAGTAGTATCCAAAATTGGAACAGGGCTTGAGTTTCAATAGAAGCATCAACAGGAGAAACAGATTTGCGACCAGGTGGTGGAGGATCAAGTGAATTAGGAGCCGATGACAAAACAGAAGCACAAGGTGAGGGAGGAGCAAGCGAAATAGGTGACGGTACTTTTATAGAAGGAGTTAATGACAACAAAGGAGTCTCCAATTGAGAGAGAGGACTTTCAAAGCCATACTGATTTAATATTTCTTCAGCAGCAGCCATGTCACTGGTCAACTGCATAAAAATATTCAGTTTTAAAAATTGTGCCCTCAAAGCACTATACATACATTTTAGAGAAGTTGATCTGTTTTTAAAAGCAAATCGGACAGGACCAGCGTAAGCCTCCACTACCAGCTTTAGTAGTGGACATAATCTTGTCATACTCACGCCCAGTAATACCTGCAAACTTAGTATGCATCATATTATCGCACAACCAGCAATTTATAAATTACGGTTGAGCAGAATCAATTGCCTGTCTGAAACTGCAAGATTTTTCGCAGCAACTCATATTGGCAATTGGGATCAATCACAAACTACTGAATGTAAAAAAAGAGAGAGGTATAAATATGTTGAGAGCGAGTCACAACAAAACAGCCGCGACAGAGCAGATCGAAAGTGCACAGTGAGAGAGTATACTTGCACAACACTAAAATCAAAAATTCGAGAGAAGCAAATACAACAACAGTAGATAGTGAGAGCACACACTCACACTAACAAAACTTGTAAAGAGTGAACTAGGGAGAGCGCCAACAAATAGAAGCACTAAAGCAAAAACACAAAACTTCACAAATTAAACAAGTAAGAGTGATCTAGTCGAGACTGCTCGACTAGGAGATACCTCGAACCCTCCAAGCTGATATTCTAATCATTCCGCACTTCTTTTATGCACACATATATACACATGCATCCACACGCACGCATAAGCCCGCGCTCTGCTAACTGCGCAGTAAGCAGCGACTGCGCTTGGGCTGCGCTGCAGTGTGGGCACTACTATGAGAATTTATTTGTTGAATAATCGTTTGTAGATAAACAATCTTAAAGACACTTTTAGAACGTAATCACAATGTGTAAATGTGTGTACATTCCAAAGCACAAGTCTCTAGTACTTGATACACGTTTTTTACGAATTGAGGGCGAAATGGCAAAATGTGTGTATCTATCTAATGCATATACACAGTAAATCTGAAGTCTCTATGCCTAAAAGTGTTCAAATTAGGCTGAAAAAACAATACAAATTTATCGATTATCCTCGATAAAAAAGATATCGAATGATTTATTGAAAAAATATGATAAACTCGTGCTGCGTATGGCTCTCTAGCTCTTATAACTTCTGAGATCCGTTTGCTTATACGGACGGACGGACGGACAGACGGACAGGGCTAAAAGAACTCAGCTCATCGCCCTGATCAAGAATATATATACTTTATGGGGCCTCCTTCTGCCTGTTACATACTTTTTCACAAGCCATTATACCCTGATTTCCCATTTTCAATGGGTTCAGGGTATAAAAAGCATATTATTAACAAGTAAGAAAGCTCTAGTCGAGACTGCCCGACTAGGAAATCCCCTGAACCCTTCGGAATACTGATCTTTCAATAATTCACACACACACATACATAAGCACATATAGGCACGCACGCATAAACACGATATATACATACACATATCTTCGGAAATCGACGCGTTCAAACATACGGACAGACGGACAGACGGACATGGCTAAATCGACTCAGTTCGTCGCCCTGATCAAGAATATATATACTTTATGGGGTCTGCCACGCCTCCTTCTCCCTGTTACATACTTTTAACAAAACCATTATACCCTGATTTCCCATTTTCAATGGGTTCAGGGTATAAAAACGTATATCAAGTACTAGAGACTTGTGCTTTGGAATGTACACACATTTACACATTATAATTACGTTCTGAAAGTTTCATTAAGATCGTATGTCTACAAACGAAATTATTCAACAAATAAATTCTCATAATATTGCCCACGATGCAGCGCAGCCTAAGCGCAGTCGCTGCTTACTGCGCAGTTAACAGAGCGCGGGCTTATGCGTGCGTGTGGATGCATGTGTATATATTTTTACATAAAGAATATCAGCTTGGAGGGTTCAGGGTATCTCCTAGTCGAGCAGTCTCGACTAGAGCCTTCTTACTTGTTTATTAATTTGTTTGTTATTATTACCATTGTTAAGTTTTTCTATCAGTTAATTAAATAAATCTGAATGTCAAAATACTTTTGTCCATCCAAATAATGACTTTCTGCCATGCAAATAATTATAGAAAAATAATGACTTATGTTATCACTGCAATATTTTGGTCACTTAAAGCTTATTATGATTGCTCTCTCTAAAAAATATAATGGGTACCGTTACCTCTCCCAGCTTGCAGAAACAAGCGGTTTAAGTTTTTGCAATGTGTTGTCAAAATACTTTTGTCCTCCATTGTATGTTTCCAGCCTTATGCTCGCGCTCATTTGTATGTGTGTATGTACGACACATAAATGCGTACTCTAGCATTTTCTAAATGCGACTGATTTGTTTTTGCATTGTTCTTGAATTTTTCAACCGCTACGTTGGCTTTTCTATGCTATCAGGCGTCATAACAAGAATGTCATTTCGCTTTAATTATTGTTGTTGGATGCGTGGCGGTAGCGCTGTGGGCAGAGGCGCTGAATGTCTTTATTTTAGTAATTTTGACAAACATGCTATTTGACTTGGGTGCGAGTTCACATCCCGCGGAAAACTTTTTTTTTTCGAAATTGCTAATTTTTTTTATGTTTTTTTTTATGTTTTTTAAATTGCCTATTAAGCTTATTTGTATATACTCATACATAAATAGATGGCTCACGCATATAAATGTAGCAATTTGACACTACAAATGCCGATTGCCACGCCCCTAGTGGCTGCAGACATATAATTTTTGTCCAGTTCTTAGAACAAGCTAACGGTAACGTAAATGCATGCCCCTAAAGAGGCGTAACAATAATTTTTGAAACATCGATAGAGGAGGTTACCAGCAACTCGCATATCCAGCTTCTAGCTCTAATATTTTAGAAGATATAAACTTTTGCGGTTTGCCACGCCCCCTCTGGGCGGACATATATCCACCATAGCTCGTTGGACTTGGGTGGTCAACCCGCGTATACATATCAAATTTCAGGTCTCTAACATCAATAATGCGTGAAATATAACAAAATTTGAAAAACCACTATATCTTCAGGTCCGATTTGCCACGCCCCGAGTGAGCATATATATATAACTTTTTCATCAGTCTCTATAGAATCGTAGCATAAGCTCACGTGCAAAATTTGAAAGCTCTAGCTTTAAATCTCTAGGAGATACAGTTTTATCCGATTCGCCACGCCCCCAATGAGCGTAGATATATACATTGAAAATGGGAACTCAGGATATAATGGTTTTGTTAAAAGTATGTAACAGGGAGAAGGAGGCGTGGCAGACCCCACAAAGTATATATATTCTTGATCAGGGCGACGAGCTGAATCGATTTGGCCCTGTCTGTCTGCCCGTCCGTCTGTCCATATGTTTGAACGCGTCGAGTTTATCACATAAAAACCTTATCGAAAATCAGTTAAATCACCCCCCACCTTTATATCCACCCCCTCAGCAATAAATTTGTAAAAAGCGTATTTCAAATACTAGAGACTTGAGCTTCAACAAATACACGTATAGTTATGATACGAGCCCAAACCACTATTAATTCGAACAGCATGTTTTTTTCACAGTGCGCAATGTTTAACACACTATATTGTCAATACTACTAAAGATAACACACACCAATGCGTTTCGTCTTAAAGAGAATTTTATTCTCTTCACGATGAAAATAAAAATTTTTGCTCTATTTCCAACAACAACAAAAATATGAGTAATTAACTAAAACGCTAGTGAACGAATACACTTCACTGTGTTGGTGTTTAGTTTCGTATTGACTCTTTATTCTGCTGGGCCCGGGTTTTTATACCCAGACTCATGTATAATTTTAACCATTAAATCTGGTGCTTCTATTGCTGAGTGTGTAAGGCTCCGCGTTGGCTTATTAGCTATTCTTATACTATCGCTGAGTTTGTAATGCTCAGCGCTCGTCTCTTACGTATTCTAATCGCTAAGGGTCAGGGTCATATTTTACGCCCAGTTTGACAGTTCACACTTGAAACATATGTTATTTATTTTATGCTAGCTGTCGAGTGCATAGCGAGTATGTTCCCCTACTTATCATAATTTTATGTTCATGCATGTTTATGAACAGCTTGACTTAACAGATGAGAAACAAGTAAGAAGGCTCTAGTCGAGACTGCTCGACTAGGAGATACCCTGAACCCTCCAATCTGATATTCAAATCATTCTGCACTTCTTTTATGCATACATACATACACATGCATCCACCCACACGCATAAAACCGCGCTCTGCTAACTGCGCAGTAAGCAGCGACTGCGCTTGGGCAGCGCTGCAGTGTGGGCAATAATTTGCGAACTTATTTGTTGAATAATTTCTTTTGTAGACGTACGATCTTAATGAAACTTTCAAAGCGTAATCATAATGTTAAAATTTGTGTACATTCTAAAGCACAAGTCTTTAGTACTCGAAATACGTTTTATAAATTGGGACGAAGGGGGAGTGGTATCCAAAATCTGTAAATGACAAAATGTGTGTATCCATCAAATGTATATACACAACAAATCTGAAGACTTTATGTCTAAAAGTGTTGAAATTAGGCTGAAAAAACAATATCAATTTATAGATTATCGTCGATAAAAAAAATATCGAATGAGTTATCGAAAAAATATGATAAACTCGTACTGCGTATGGTAAACACGAGTCTACATACAAAATTTCAGCTCTCTAGCTCTTATAACTTCTGAGATCGACGCACTCATACGTACGGACGGACGGACGGACAGACGGACGGACAGGGCTATATCGACTCAGCTCATCGTCCTGATCAAGAATATATATACTTTATGGGGTTTGCGATGATTCCTTCTGCCTGTTACATACTTTTCACAAAACCATTATACCCTGATTTCCCATTTTCAATGGGTTCAGGATATAAAAATTGACCACTATTAATTCGAACGCTGCGTAAGCTTACCTTTATCTCAAAATAAAAGCAAAAAAAAAAAACAACCAATGAAACAGAATAACTATCTAATTATAGTCTGCGAATAATATCGCAATACACTTGCAAAAATTTTAAAATTGCTGCAGATGCAAGGATGCAACCACGATGGTACGTGGTAAGCCTATTTGCAACGAAATCCGAGTTTTGCTTAGAGATTATTTTAAAACTTAAAATTTGTCCAAATCGTTTATGCATGGGGTGATACAAATTTAAAAAAAAAAAAAGAAAATTGGGAATATTGACGTGAACGTTGCGAATAGAGGCCGAACATCAGCAATAACACCCCGCGACAAAAAAAAAAAACTGGCCCAAATTTTTAAGGCTGATCGTCGCCAATCTTTAAGAAATTTGGCTTCTAAGTGGTCGCAGGAAATTGCCAAAGCTGTCAAGCAAAAATGGACGCGATTGCATTTAAAAAATATTGGATATGGTTTTTATAAAGTATGTTTTTGTCTTACTCGTGGGCCAAGGAAACATCTTTGCTTACGCTTCCTCAAAAAAGAAACCCTTGCAATGGGCTCAGGAAAGGATGTCTTGGACTCAAAGGCAATGGGATACCATCACATTTAGCGATGAAGCAAAATATGATGTTAGTGTCGGCGATACGAGAAAACGTGTCATTCGTAAGAGTGCAGAAACATACCCTCAATTCTGCCTGAAAGAGTAAAGTTTCCTGCGAGCATTATGGTATGGGGATGTACATATGTGTGCCAAAGGATTAGGAAAGCTTAATTTCATTGAAAGGACGGTTAATGCTGAAAAATACATTTTCAGCAGGGCGGATCATCATGTGCACAGCCAAACGAACCAAAAATGGCTGGAATCAAGTGGAGGTTTCAGATTGGCCATTAATTAGCCTAGACTAAGCCCAACTGAGAATATTTGGTGGCATTAGCCACCATCATTAAAGAGGAAGCTTCGAAATGAAGCAAAAAGGAACATTTCTGAGTTAAAAATCGAATTGCAAGAGATGTGGGACTCAATTTCTCAAGAGCATTGCAGAAATTTTTTAAAATCAATTCTAAAATGAGTTAAATGCGTAATGCAGGCCATGGATAACGTAACACAATTCTAATATTAATTAAATTATTGTTTTAAGTATGATAGTAAATCACATTAGGCAGCGTTCGAATTAATAGTGGTCAATTTTTTCTCATCTGTTAAGTCAAGTGTTTTAGTTAATTACTCATATTTTTGTTGTTGTTGGAAATAGAGCAACAATTTTTCTTTCATCGCACTATGGTCAAAAAGTCTGATATTTTGGCATAAAGTCATTTTTTTTATGTATTCATAACTGAAAATTTAACTTATTTTTTTATTATAGACACATTAGATAAGAAAAAAACGTTTTTAAAAAATGTTTCAAATTAGTCATTTAAATTTGGCGAGCAACTAAAGTCAGCTGTTTCAATGCAAGCTTAAATTATCGGATGCAACCTTAAAATTTATTAAGCTTTGTCACAGTTTTGAGCGTGATTGTTTAAAGAAAAAGAATATTGTAATCATGGAAAGTAAAAGCAGAGGTATTTAAAATTAATGTGCAGTTTTAGTTTGACAAGATTGTGAATGTTTAGCTGTGTGCAATTGTTGTTGCGCTTGAGCGCGCAACTAAAAACGACATGTTCAAGATTAATGTTTATATATTCGGAATTAATAAGTTTCCTCTGCCCCTTTTTGTTCCTTTTTGAATAAATTGACATGTTGCAGCTAAATATGAGTTTCAGCGCTTAACGTTGCTGGAAGTTTGGGACAACAACAAGCGCGATGATGGTGCACTTATCATATGGGTATTGGAAAAAGTAAACAAATATGATCTCAGTGCTGCTCAGGTGGATATATTTACTGAAAAAATCAGAGCAATCGAATGTTGCAAAGATTTAAGGCTCGACACGCAAGGTGGCTTTCGCAGTCAATTACTTTGACGTTAGATGAAAATGTGACGGATCTGGCATCTTCATCTGCAATGGGTAGACCGAAGCTAAACTATTCAGATGCTGGACAGCGCCTAAAAAGAAATATAGCATGTGACCTAGCATTGAATAATAATTTTTCCACGCCTCATTTGCTTCACGCGGCTTCAGTTTCTGCAAAGAAAGCCAAACAGGATGAATTAGCGTCAGGCATGAAGACTGCTCTGAACTAAAAAAAACCTTGTTTCCAAATGAAGTCACACCTCTTACTTCGGAAGAAGCACTGGCTTTTTTATTGGAAAATTTATTGACAAAACAGCAGTACATTAACATCCAACAACTTAACAAATCTCGTGGATGCGATATTTTTCCACCGTACTCAGCCCTCCTGGAAATTTTTTTTTTTTTTTTTTTTTGTAAGAACACATTTTCAATGTACTTAAGTATATATCTTTGGTACCCAATGTCTCCGACTGTCCACAAAATATTAGTTCACGGCTCATCCTTAGTTCCGGTTGGATGTTTAGGCGAAAATGCTTCAGAAGCTCGGAACAAATATTACAAAAGTGACAGAAAATGACATGCAAGAAAAAATAGCCGACTAAACACCATGGCTGATGTGCTTTATAGAGCAATGGATTCATCAGATCCGCTTATATCAAGCATATGTCTGAATAAAAGTCAAAATCAAATCAAAAAGAAAAATCTTCCACAAGATGTCATATATCTTTTAAAGGCAGTATCTCCGCCGACCCAGAAAACTATTAATTCCGATCCGGAAAATTCAGATTCGGATTCTGATTTAGATCACGAATCTGACTGTGAAGAGCAATATAACATTATTTTAGACAACGAAGAAGAATAAAAAATGTATTAAAAAAAAATTTTTTAATAAAATTTTTTAATGTGCTAGGGCAGGTGGGTGAATACATGGGCCAATTAAAAAAAAAAATCCGATATTCTATAAAAAATTAACAAAAATATGTACCAAATTTCATGGCTCTAACTTTAAAATTGGACTTTATGCCAAAAAATCCGACTTTCTGACCATAGTGCATCGTGAAGAGAATAAAATTCTCTTTAAGACGAAACGCATTGGTATGTGTTATCTTTAGTAGTATTGACAATATAGTGTGTTAAACATTGCGCACTGTGAAAGAAACAGGCTGTTTGAATTAATAGTGGTTGGGGCTCCTATAATCACAATCTGAAATTTACATGAAGAACGTACATCCACAAGAAAAGTTAGTAAACAATTAAGTTCCCATGGTAAGCCCACACTGCAGCCCAAACGTTTTAATGCGTGCGTGCTTTTATGTGTGTCTATGTATGTGTGTTTACGTATGTGTGTGTTTGTATAAGCAGAAACACGCTAAAAGTTATTGAAATAATTGTTGCTCGAAGGGTTCAGGGGATCTCGTAGTCGAGCAGTCTCGACTAGAGCTTTCTAACTTGTTCTATACTAATTACCCATTGAAAATGGGATATCAGGGTATAATGGTTTTTTAAAAATGTATGTAACAGGCAGAAGGAGGCGTGGCAGACCCCACAAAGTATATATATTCTTGATCAGGGCGACGAACTGAGTCGATTTAGCCATGTCCGTCTGTCTGTCCGTCCGTCTGTCCGTATGTTTGAACGCGTCGATTTCCGAAGATACGATAGCTAGAGACTTCAATTCAACTTTTCAACTTTTTTTTTTTAAATGTCCGTATATAGCACGCGCATATCGAGTTTATCACAAAAAAACGATAACTCGTCCGATTATTTTTTTATCGACAAAAAACCTAATCGAAAGTCAATTATTAAATTATATCTCCTACATCTTTTGAGCTAGAGTCTCCAAATTTTATATGTAGACTCATATGTACTTTATAGAATTTTGGTTTTTGTTATAATTCACCCCCGACCCCTATATATACCCCCTCACCCACACCTTTGTAAAAGGCGTATTTCAAATACTAGAGACTTGCTTCGGCATATACACGCATAGTAATGATATAATCACAATCTAAAAGTTTCATGGAGAACGTAAATCCACAAAAAAGTTATTAAACAATTAAGTTTCCATGAGAAGCCCACACTGCAGCTCATGCGTGTTTATGCGTGCGTGCCTATATGTGCCTATGGGGTGTGTGTTTCTTTTGTAAGCAAAAAGACGCGGAGAATTATTGAAATATCAGTTCTCCGAAGGGTTCAGGGGATTTCCTAGTCGAGCAGTCTCGACTAGAGCTTTCTTACTTGTTTTATTTATTTATTTATTTATTTCTTAAAGCTATTGACAAAACGAAAGTCAATTTAAATTAAAAACCCTAAACAAAGTACAGGATATAATTTCAGTAGTAATTTGATATTAATAAGTATTATAATTGTAATTATATTAACATTATTTAAGCTCTTTTAATATTTATTTTAAGGTTTCACTTTCTGTTTTTCGTAGTTCCAATAGTATCACTGACCATATTTGGCTGTGAATTGGGGCATAGCTGGCCGAACTGCCAAATAAAATACCCCATCGCGTTGGTGATACTGTTGCAAATATTTTTTGATCTTTTTGTAGGCTATATAATTACAGCTTTAATTGAATCTCGTTGTGTCAATATCTTTTAAATAAATTAAATTTCTAAATTTCTCTTGAAATAAGTATTTTACAAATTGGAGGCGAAAGGGGCGTGGTATCATAAATTGTCGCGCTGATCAAGAATACATAATATACTTCACTGGGTATGCCACGTCTCCTTCTGCGAGTTACATACATATGATTTCTGGTATACCGGGAAATTAAATTTTCCTAGACAGACGGATGGACAAAACCAATATGCTCACTGCACTTTCTTAAATGAGTATAATAAGCCTTCATTTCCTATTTTCAATGGGTTCAGGGTTTAAAAATATGCCTCGAATAATCATGTGCATATGTATGCATCACAATAATAACTCTCCCATTAGCGAATTCGTATTACGATTATTGCGAAACTTCGTAAGGCTACAGACACGTTATTGTATGTAATATATTATATGTACATACTTACTTTAAGTTCGTATTTAATATCACGCAAGCTGCGACTCTCATCCTCTAATGAATCTTCACTACTTTGTCGTGAAGTAGTTGCACGCGTTAAGTTAGCAATACCGCTATATGCGTGGCGTACAGAATGTGCTGATAATGAGTCGCTCATGACGTTTCCACTCGTAAATTGCATATCAAATGCACGATCAGCATTTTGCTCAGATTCTTTCTGTTGCCGCTCTAATTCACGCATACGTATATCCCGAGCTTCAGCGCGAGCCAAACGTCGAGCTGCAAGACGAGCTTCAGCCTGCGTAAAAGACAAATATAATTCAATAAATACCTTGTAAACTCCGAATAAAAAGCAATGAGGGTGACTCTTTTTAATTTCAACTTTATTTTATAATATAATAAAGAGTTTTTCAATAAGAGCGGGTCGATGTTGAAATAGAATAAAACAAGCTGTGTGTGAGGTATTGACACAATTATTTTTTTATTTGAAAGGTGTATATATGCCATTAGGTGTGGAATAAGACATCATTCAAATTCCCGTCTCGGCTTTTTACGGTGGAGCGTACCCGAGTGGTAAAATTTTCAATGAAAAAAAAAAAAAATCTACACCAAACGGTAACGCTTTGTGAATGCATTATCACTTGGTGAACCTCGTGTGGATTGGTGTCGACCCATATAGTGCAATTTTGTTTGTTAACACAGCCATTCATTCATAAATGCGCCTCGTCACTTAAGATGAATTTTCGACCGATACTGGGGTTCTCTTCCAAACGATTCGAAGCCTAGTCAGCGAACAAATGACGTTGTCTTTGGTTATGAAGTTTGAGCTCCACGATCAGTTGGATGTTATAAGAGTCTCGACGCAAAATTCGCCAATTTGAAGTCTGCGAAAAGCCATGTTCTTGGGCACGGCGAGGAATAGACTGCCTCGGGTTCTGCTGTACACTTTTACGGACCGCGGCAATGTTCTCGTCTGATCTTGCGTTCCTTGAACGTACGGGTGTTGGCGGACTGTTCACTAAACACTTAACTGAACACTAATTTTTTTGATAATTAATATTTATCATTTGAACGTGCTGTAGAATCGTGGAACTTGCCATGATAATTTGCCATAAGCAACTGAATAATAAACAAAAGATTAAACAGCTGTTACCAAAACAATATGGCTGCCACGGGGTGCCCAAATCGACCCGCGAAAATCACTTTGGGCTACACAGCACATATGCAGTGAAAAAATCGTACAGCACTGAAAATCGTACAGCTGACATGAATTTAAAATTAAGCTCATAACTTCTAAAGTAAACAATATTTTTGCGCAAAGTATGTCTTAAAAGAAAGGTAATGCAAACAAGTAAGAAAAGTCTAGTCGAGAGTGCTCGACTAGATACTACCCTGAACCAAACTAATAAAAATGCACATTTAGTGTGATTAAATGCATTTAAAAATATAAGAGAAATGGAAAACTCGTTTAATTAAATATATAAATATGTATTTTGAAACAATTAAAAAATTAACCTAAATTTCGCCCACTCTGGGATTCGAACCCGAGACTTCTCGATCGAGTGGCGCGCTGCTATTCACAACGCCACTTCACTTCTTAACAGTGTAATGGCAAAACAGCAATACATTCAGTGCTGCAGCGCCATCTAGCAAATCTTTCTTTGAATGGGTGCGTGCACACTTATAGAAAGACTGTTGTGGCTCCTGCATGTGCGTTTGTTAATTGGCCAAATATTTAATGATTTTTTCAAAATTGATTGACTTAACGGAATTTAATGAAACTTTCAGCATATGATCTACATACATATACCATTGAATATTTGACAAATTAAAAAAAAAATGAAAAATCAATCACAATTAGCTGTACTGGCATCTGATTTGAACTTATTCGATAAAAACATAACGGGATGATTTATCGAATTCATACATCTGCGCTGTATATACGGTCATTTAAAAAAAAATATCAAGTCTCTAGGTCTTATATATTCGGAAATCGACGCGTTCAAACATACGGTCAGACGGACAGGGCTAAATAGACTCAGCTCATCGCCCTGATCAAGAATATATATACTTTATGGGGTCTGCCACGCCTCCTTCTGCCTGTTACATACATTTTAAATTTTTTGTGGACGTACGTTCTTCATGAAACTTTTAGATTGTGATTATATCATTACTATGCGTGTATATGCCGAAGCTCAAGACTCTAGTGATTGAAATACGCCTTTTACAAAAGTGAGGGTGAGGGGGTGGATATAGGGGCGGGGGGTGAATTATAACAAAAGCCGAAATTCTATAAAGTGCATATGAGTCTACATTTAAAATTTGGAGACTCTAGCTCCAAAGATGTAGGAGATATAATTTTATAACTGGCTTTCGATAAGGTTTTTCATCGATAAAAAAATAATCGGACGAGTTATCGATCTTCTGTGATAAACTTGATATGCGCGCGCTATATACGGACATTTTAAAAAAAAGTTGAGGTCTCTAGCTATTGTAGATTCGGAAATCGACGCGTTCATACATACGGACAGACGGACAGACGGACATGGCTAAATCGATTCAGTTTGTCGCCCTGATCAAGAATATATATACTTTGTGGGGTCTGCCACGCCTCCTTCTCCCTGTTACATACTTTTAACAAAACCATTATACCCTGATTTCCCATTTTCAATGGGTTCAGGGTATAAAAACCATTATACCCTGATTTCCCATTTTCAATGGGTTCAGGGTATAAAAACCATTATACCCTGATTTCCCATTTTCAATGGGTTCAGGGTATAAAAATGCAACTTTAAATGGCAAGTTACTAAACAATGTGTCTAGTTTATGGTAGTAAAAACATTGTTTGGTCGTTTTTGCTCCTTTTGAAAAAATATGCACTTAAAGTTTCCTTTGTTTTCACCAAGTACACGCTTCGTAACATTTGGAACAAGAACAACCACAGCCGAATAACCTTTTCTATATATTAATAGCAATATTGTGTAAGTTCTCTATCAACACAGAAAAGTGTCAAAGTTTTAGGAAAGCCTTTTTTCCTTATATATGAAGACATTTCCATAAAAACCTGGAATTTCCGTATACTTAATAAAGGGGCGAAAAAAGAGGTGTGGAAAAATTTTAAAAGAAAACAAGTAAGAACGTTGCAGTCGGGCGTTACCGACTTCGGGATACTCATTCACATCCCATCAGCAATTTAGTAGCTAAATATTTTTTATACCCTGAACCCATTGAAAATGGGAAATCAGGGTATAATGGTTTTGTTAAAAGTATGTAACAGGGAGAAGGAGGCGTGGCAGACCCCACAAAGTATATATATTCTTGATCAGGGCGACGAACTGAGTCGATTTAGCCATGTCCGTCTGTCTGTCCGTCCGTCTGTCCGTATGTTTGAACGCGTCGATTTCCGAAGATACGATAGCTAGAGACTTCAATTCAACTTTTCAACTTTTTTTTTAAAATGTCCGTATATAGCACGCGCATATCGAGTTTATCACAAAATTTCGATAACTTATCCCGTTATTTTTTGATCGATAAAAAACCTTATCGAAAGACAGCTATAAAATTATATCTCCCACATCTAGAGCTAGAGTCTTCAAACTTTAAATGTAGACTCATATGTAATTTATAGAATATCGGATTTTGTTATAATTTACCCCTCACCCCTATATCCGCCCCCTTACCCTAACCTTTGTAAAAGGCGTATTTCAAATACTAGAGACTTGAGCTTCGGCATATACACGCATAATAATGATATAATTATAATCTAAAAGTTTCATGAAGAACGTACATCCACAAAAAAAGTTATTAAACAATTAAGGTCTCGTAGTAAGCGCAAACTGCAGCCCATGCGTGTGTGGCTATGTGTAAGCAGAAATACGCGAAGAATTATTGAAATATCACTTCTCCGAAGGGTTCAGGGGATTTCCTAGTCGAGCAGTCTCGACTAGAGCTTTCTTACTTGTTTAAATATAGTTTTATTGCAGCTTTTGTCGTAAAATCTATATCGCATTTATAAGGTACCTTAACTAGTGAAGTGGCTAAATGCCTTTATTGCTAAAAGTTACTTTAATTTAGGTCACTTCTCAGGTCTAGGGGATGTGATCTTTTCAGACTTCTGTTGATAGTGTTGGTGGCTAAACTGGCTGCAATCTGGTTTGGGTGGGCGGATATTCTGTCCGCGTATCGTGTGCTGTGTCGGCCAATGAGCTCAGCAATTGTCGGCATCTCGAGGTCGGTGTGCAGGGTTTCATTTCTGACGTACCATTCGGCTCCGGTCCAAGTCCTTAGTGATTTGTTTTGTGTGGTTTGAACATTATTTATGTGAGTTCTTGCAGCAGACCCCTATAAAGGCATTGCGTAGGTGAAAACAGGTGCCACCATTGCGTTGTATGTATATGTGCCTCTTGCTTCGTAGTGACAGAGGGCTGTCGCTTCTTAGCATCCAGTCGAGTTTTTATACTCATTCACGAAGTGAATTAGGATATTGGTTTTGTGCAATGTCCGTCTTGCTGTCCGTCCGACTGTTCGTCTGTCCGTATGAACGCAGTTCATTTCGGCGCTATTGAAGCTAGAGACTTGAAATTTGGAACACATACTCGTGTATAACTCCGATTTATAAAGTGTTAAAATTTTCCCGATCCGCCCACTAGGGGCGTGGTAAATCGGAAAATGCATTTTCCGATATACCAGAAGTCATGTTAGTTAAAGAGCTAGAAAGCTGAAATTTGGTATGTAGATGCACGTTGACCACCCGAGTCCAAAAAGCTATGGTGGATATATCTCCGCCCATTGGGGACGTGGCAAATCGGATAAAACTGTATCTCCTAAAGTTCTAAAGCTAGAACGTTGAAATTTTGCACGTAAGCTAATTTTATGATTCTATAAAGCCTGATGAATTATTTGTATGTACTAGGGGCGTGACAAATCGGACCTGAAGATATAGTGATTTACCCGATTTTGCTATATTTTAGGCATTATTGATGCTAGAGACCTGAAATTTGGTATATATACGCGGGTTGACCACCCAAGTCCAACGAGCTATGGTGGATATATCTCCGCCCAAAGGGGGCGTGGCAAACCACAAAAGTTTATATCTCTTAAAGTATAAAAGCTAGAAGCTTCAAATTTAGATAGTTGTATTACTGGTAACATCCTCTAATGATTCCCCAAAAGTAATTTTTACGCCTTTTTGGGGGCGTGGCATATCGAAAAATACCATGTAATTTTCATATTTTTGGAGCGTAAGCATCCAAACTTTACAGTTAGACTACCGTTAGCTCGTTCTACGATCTGGCCAAAAATGAGATGCCTACGCCCACTAGGGGCGTGGCAAATCGAGAAAAACTGCATTTTCTGCAGTACTAGAGCTAAACTTAGCTACTGAATTGCTGATGGGATGTGAATGAGTATCCCGCAGTCGGTAACGCCCGACTGCAACGTTCTTACTTGTTTAAATTTGTACTTGCACTTTTTGACTGTCTCACTTATGTGCGGGCCATAGGTCAGTCTCTTATCCAGAGTGACTCCCAGGTACTTCACCTTGTTTGCCCGTGGTATTGGAGCTCCTAGAGTCACTTCGGAGCAGGCTCCCCTTCTGGTTGCAAATGTGATGTGCATGGACTTTTGGGCGTTGATTCCGATGCTCCAGCGAGTTAGCCACCGATTGAGATCATGCAAGTAAACTTGCATTTGACTAGAGGCTACTTCGGGCGACTTATTGCGACTCAGTATGGCTGTATCATCTGCGTACGTCGCTATTAGCATGTCGCTATTACTGGGAGGCAACGGCATGTCTGCGGTGTAGAGTGTATATAATGTTGGCCCAAGCACACTACCTTGGGGCACGCCTGCTCTGACTGGTCGACTTGAAGATTTTGCATGTCCTTTTAGGACCTTGAAGCTTCTTCCTGACAGGTAAGAGGCCAGCAACTTGAAGTGGGAGACAGGTAAGGCTTTGCTAATCTTGTCAAGGAGACCCAGATGCCACACCCGGTCGAATGCCTGCTTGACATCGAGAAAAACTGCGTAGCAGTATTCCTTGTTTTCGAACGCGCCGAGAATGTGGTTTATCCCACGATGCACTTGCTCTGGCGTACCGTGCTGCCTCCTGAAGCCGAATTAATGCTCCGGTATGGTTCTTCTTCGACTCAGCTCGTTCAGTACTCTTCGCAGCAGTATTCTTTCGAATACTTTAGAGAGTACCGGTAGCAAGCTGATAGGTCTGTAGGAAGCAATTTCCTTTTCGGGTTTTCCAGGTTTCAGGATCATAATTATTTCAGCACGTTCCCAGCATGACGGAAAGTGCTGAATGCGAAGGATGGCGTTACATAGTACTACGAAGTAGTCAATAGCTGAATCAGGCAATGCCCTGATAACTTTACCATCTATTCGGTCGTGTCCCGGCGCCATTTTTGATTTTACAGCTTTCATCTGCTTGAGAACCTCTGCCTTTGTGCCTCTGCCTAATTAGTTCTAGTACTGCAGAAAATGCAGTTTTTCTCAATTTGCCACGCGCCTAGTGGTAGTAGACACCTCATTTTTGGCCAGTTCTTAGAACGAGCTAACGGTAGTCTAACTGTAAAGTTTGGATGCTTACGCTCCAAAAATGTGCAAATTACAAGATATTTTTCGATATGCCACGCTCCCAAAGAAGCGTAAAAATTATTTTTAGGGCATTTATAGAGGAGGTTACCAGTAACTCAACTATCCAAATTTGAAGCTTCTAGCTTTTATACTTTAGGAGATATAAACTTTTGCGGTTTGCCACGCCCCCTTTGGGGGGAGATATATCCACCATAGCTCGTTGGACTTGGTTGGTCAACCCGCGTCTCTAGCATCAATAGTACCCAAAATATAACAGAATTTGTAAAATCACTATATCTTCGGATCGGGAAAATTTTAACACTTTATAAATGGGAACTATACACGAGTATGTGTTCCAAATTCCAAGCCTCTAGCTTCAATAGCGCTGAAATGAACTGCGTAAATACGGACAGACGGACGGTCGGACAGCAAGACGGACATTGCACAAAACCAATATACTCATTTCACTTTCGTGAATGAGTATAAAAACCCGAAATTCAAGAAAAATATTAGTAATACAATAAAAAAACAAGTAAGAAGGCTCTAGTCGAGTCTGCTCGACTAGGAGATACCCTGAACCCTCCAAGCTGATATTCTAATCATTCTGCAGTTCTTGTGTGGGCAATATTATGAGAATTTATTTGTTGAATAATTTCGTTTGTAGACATACGATCTTAATTAAACTTTCAGAACGTCATCATAATGTGAAAATGTATGTACATTCCAAAGCTTAAGTCTCTAGAATTTGAAATACGTATTTTACAAATTGGAGGCGAAGGGGGCGTGGTATCAAAAATCTGTAAATGACAATATGTGTGTATCTATCAAATGTATATACGCAGTAACTCTGAAAACTTTAGGGACAAAAATGATATCGATAAAAAAGATATCGAATGATTTATCGAAAAAATATGATAAGCTCGTACTGCGTATGGTATACACGAGTCTATATGAAAAATTTCAGCTCTCTAGCTCTTATAACTTCTGAAATCGACGCACTCATACGGACAAACGGACAGAGCTATATCAACTCAGCTCGTCACCCTGATCAAGAATATATATACTTTATGGGGTCTGCCACGCCTCCTTCTGCCTGTTACATACTTTTCACAAAACCATTATACCCTGATTTCCCATTTTCAATGGGTTCAGGGTATAAAAATAATATATGTACTAATATTTTCATACTGTGTTGCCACTTCCAGTTTTGCTCAAAATGGGAGAATACGGAAATGATTTCATTGAAAACCGTACAGCTGTTTTAATAAAATTTCGGGAATTCCAAAAACTTTTTCAATTGGGAATAGCTGATAACCCAAGTTGGCTATTCTCATTATTTTTAATCTCGCGCGGGTATCAAGAAACAGGTATGTATTGTGTTTAAGGGTTTTGACACTTTCGAAAATCGCAAGATTTTTTAATAGTTTGGAGACCGAGGACGAACTAGAATTTTCTGCCAATAAGAAAAGTGATTTTGGATCCAGACAAAGAAGGGTTCGATGGTATGGATGAGGAAAACATTGATAAAATAGCACTGCTTCGTCTAATATCAGCCTAAAAAGATCTATGCTATGGAGACAACGGAATTCTCTTTCGAGTGAGTGTCAACTGTGGCTTCTCACGAGCACTGCCTTGCCTCTTGAAGTAATGGAACTTTCGGAACACATACAATTCTTTTCATACCGTGTTTCCAAAACATCTTTTTGAGCATATTTCAAATGAAACCAATTTGTACATTCGCCAAAAAGACCCCAATGTAAGTTTAAATTTCACTTTGGTGAAGATTCGATTTGTAGAATATGTCGCTGATTTTGACAGAGTTGACATATTAATAACCTCAGGGGTGGATAATAAAATCTGATCATTGGCATCCAACTATGCTTGAATACTTTCCAAGGACAAAGCCAAAAAGGAATACGAATAGATTGACCGACCCTTTGTAGTAGCAATGGCTATATGGGAGGTGTTGATCTGATCAGCATCATAATAGGAATATATAAAATTTTACTAAGAAGTAGACGTTGACAGCTTGACATTTTTTAGCATCTACTCGACTTAGCAGTCAGCAATGCTTGGCTTTTGCATAACCGCGCTCATAAGGGGAATGTATCAAGCACTGGGCTTTTAGGATCGTCTTACTTAAATATTGCAGAGGTGCTAAATAACATAACAAATCAATAATGGAAAAAAGAAGCTCTATGCTCGAAAACGAATTACAGTAAAAAACAAGTAAGAAAGCTCTAGTCGAGACTGCCCGACTAGGAAATCCCCTGAACCCTTCGGAGAACTGATATTTCAATAGTTCTCCGCGTCTTTTTGCTTACAAAAAACACACACACACATACATAAGCACATATAGGCACGCACGCATAAACACGCATGGGCTGCAGTGTGGGCTTCTCATGGAAACTTAATTGTTTAATAACTTTTTTTGTGGATGTACGTTCTTCATGATTATATCATTACTATGCGTGTATATGCGGAAGCTCAAGTCTCTAGTATTTGAAATACGCCTTTTACAAAAGTGAGGGTGAGGGGGTGGATATAGGTGGGGGTGAATTATAAAAAAAAAACGAAATTCTATAATCTACATATGAGTCTACATTTCAAATTTGGAGACTCTAGCTCAAAAGATGTAGGAGATATAATTTTATAATTGACTTTCGATAAGGTTTTTCATCGATAAAAAATAATCGGGCAAGTTATCGAAATTATGTGATAAACTCGATATGCGCGTGCTATATACGGACATTTTAAAAAAAAGTTGAAGTCTCTAGCTATTGTATCTTCGGAAATCGACGCGTTCAAACATACGGACAGACGGACGGACAGACAGACGGACATGGCTAAATCGACTCAGTTCGTCGCCCTGATCAAGAATATATATACTTTGTGGGGTCTGCCACGCCTCCTTCTCCCTGTTACATACTTTTAACAAAACCATTATACCCTGATTTCCCATTGAAAATGGGTTCAGGGTATAAAAAATAGAAGTCCTACTCAACGCGTGCAAAATCAAATAGTACGGCAGGATGAATTTGGATATTGGCCTTTCTGGGGTGAAAAAAGAATGAGGAGCAAGTACCCAACGTATACAGGATTCTCACAAGTAATGTGTGGGAAATGTAAAGAGGCCTTATGTTTCAATAAGAGAAACAATTATTTTCAAAACTTTCTTTTAAATAAAAATTTAAACAAGCAAGAGTGCTCTAGTCGAGACTGTTCGACTAGGAGATACCCAGAACCCTCCAAGGTGATATTCTAACCATTTTGCTCTTCTTTTATGCACACATACATACATATGCATCCACACGCACGCATAAGCCCGCGCTCTGCTAACTGTGCAGTAAGCAGCGACTGCGCTTGGGTTGCGCTGCAGTGTGGGCACTACTATGAGAATTTATTTGTTGAATAATCGTTTGTAGATGTACAATCTTAAAGACACTTTTAGCTACGTGCTAAATTACGATCACAATGTGTAAATGTGTGTACATTCCAAAGCACAAGTCTCTAGTACTTAAAAAACGTTTTTTACAAATGAGGGCGAAGGGGGCGTGGTGTCAAAAATCTCAACAAGTAAAAAAACTCTAGTTTATACTGCTCGGACTAGGAAATCCCCTGAACCCATGGAGGAACTGATATTTATATAATTCTTCGCGTCTTTCTGTTTAAAAAAGAAACACACACACACACGCACACGCGGATACGTATACACATACACGGCACATACAGGCACGCACGCATGAGCTGCAGTGTGGGCATACTAGGGGAATTTAATTGCTTAATAACTTTTCTTGTGGAAGTACGATTATAACTATATCATTAATATGCGTATCATTGCCGAAGCTCAAGTCTCTAGTATTTGAAATAGGTCTTTTACAAATTTATCGGTGAGGTGTTGGATATAAGGGTGGGGGGTAGATTATAAAAAAAATCGAAATTCTATAAATTATATATGAGTCTACAATTAAAATTCGGAGACTCTAGCTCTAAAGATGTGGGAGATATAATTTTATAACTGCATGTATAACACTAAACCGAACCAATTGCACGAGCTGGATAGTTTAATGTAAATGTAATTGATTAAGGTCATGTTTCTTTTTATACCCTGAACCCATTGAAAATGGGAAATCAGGGTATAATGGTTTTGTTAAAAGTATGTAACAGGGAGAAGGAGGCGTGGCAGACCCCACAAAGTATATATATTCTTGATCAGGGCGACGAACTGAGTCGATTTAGCCATGTCCGTCTGTCCGTATGTTTGAACGCGTCGATTTCCGAAGATACAATAGCTAGAGACTTTTTTTAAAATGTCCGTACATAGCACGCGCATATCGAGTTTATCACAAAATTTCGATAACTTGTCCCAATATTTTTTTATCGATAAAAAACCTTATCGAAAGCTAGTTATAAAATTATATCTCCTACATCTTTAGAGCTAGAAACTCCAAACTTTAAATGTAGACTCATATGTATTTTATACAATTTCGTTTTTTTTTTATAATTCACCAACACCCCTATATCCACCCCCTCACCCACACCTTTGTAAAACTTGACTTGAGTTTCGGCATATACACGCATAGTAATGATATAATCACAATCTAAAAGTTTCATAAAGAACGTACGTCCACAGTTATTAAACAATTAAATTCCCATAGTAAGCGCACACTGCAGCCCATGCGTGTTTATGCGTGCGAGTTATGCAACCAAATACACTCATGCAAATTGCACAACCAATTGCACTTGTGCATGAGAACGACAATAATGACCAACTCAGCATAATCATGCAGAAATACTTAAAAAGAGATCAGATTACAAAAGTATAAACAACGTAAGCGTCTTCGCCGCTTTCGTTGTAAATGCACAGCTAGCAACAACAAACGTAAGCAACGTATATATAAAATAAAGCAACATATATATATATATATATAAACGGGCATTTGCATATGCCAAGAAATACTTTGCAGTTAAGTTTCAGTCTTAAGATTCATTCCAAACAGAACAGAAGTTCTTTTTGTCAATAAAGCTAGAATATTAATATCTGAAGATATTGAGTGTGTTTTTATTGAACTTTCACTTAAAATATACAAACATCCAAAGACAGATTTGTTTCAGTGATCAACAGTGTTTATTGTACTGGCGTATCTCAAGATATATGAAGTATAGTGCATAAACCATAACTGGCGCAGCCGAAACCGAACAAGTGCGTTCTAATTAACCGAAGTTAATCCCCATAAACAAAAAGTGCGTTCTATTTAACAAAAGTTACTCCGCATAAACAAAAACAAAACTATAAAAACTGCAACGTATGCATAAAAGAAAACTGTTGGCGTATAAAATCTCTAAGCAAGTGTAAGCACAATTGTGTTTAGTTGATGTTGCCGACAAATTTGTGCAGAAATAAATAAAACCGCAATAGCAAACCAATTCGTGAGTTAGCAGTTAACTCAAAAAAGTGACAATTTTATGTACCCAAGGTACCCAACGAACAAAAGCACTATCCATAAATTTGACAAAAACCGCAGAATCGAAAATATAATAATGGAAGAGGAGCTTCAAAATCTAAGAGGAGTCATACTCCAACAAGAAGCAGCGCTAAACGCACTCAGACAACAACAACAACAACAACAACAACCAACCCAGTGGTTGTCTAACAAAGACATCATCCAGCAATTTCGCCAACTACGACAGTTGGACGATCAACATGATGTGCTGGCCTTCATTAGGTCAGTTGAATTTCTCATGACGCTGTGCCAAGGGAATGAGCTGCTTATTCAATTCGGCACCAGCATCGTCGCCAACGAGAAGGTCTCAGGAGCAGCGGCAGATTACATTAGACAGTTGGGGATGGAACCAACTTGGCAACAGATGAAGACGAAACTAATGGAACAAATGCGTCCGAAGACGACTTACGAGGATGTGTTCGACAGATGCAGATACATTAAAGTAAGTAGTTTAAGAGAACTATTTTTAGAATTTGAAAAGGCTAAATGCGAGATAAATAAAATATACATGTTCGACGAATCAAAACCCACAATATATGAAAATGATAAAGTAGATAGAGATTTGCTAAATATACTAATCAATAAAATAGACACACCATTCAGAATTCATGTCGATCAAGGAATCTCTATGCATGCTCTTCAGACCAAATATTCTAACATTAAAGCATTAGATGATCCTAGAGCTATATCACAGAGATATAGAAAAACAATTAACAACACTTACCAGAAACAAAATAACACTAATATTAACACAAGAACTAACACCAACATCAACACTAACACTAACACTAATACCAACACCACATACAATAGAACAAATCAAAGCAGCCAGCCCCCTTATAACAACAAAAACACTGGTCAAATAAATCAACAGCCAGATAACAGAACACAACTCAACCAAAATCCTAGACCAAATTATATTAGCAAAAACAATGGCTCGAGACAAACAAGAATGTCTCATATGAGCGTCGATACCCAAAGGAACGATTCCACTCCTATGGAAATCGGAACTTTGGAAGAAAATCAAGCAGAAGAAGTAAATTTTTTGATACCTTGCCTAGAGCAAACCTACCCATAATAACATGGACAATAGGAAAAGAAGAAATCAGATGCTTAGTCGACACTGGTGCAACGACAAGCATCTTAAAATCAAAAGTTCTCGAATACCAATATCCAAAAATTGAACTCACCAGACCTTGCTCTTACAAAACCCTTAACGGTGTTAATATTGTAAAATACGCCGTAACCACACCTTTCCCCAAAGAAATTCCATACTTAGGAACACTCCAGTGGAAACTTATAGATTTCCCAAACGAAAATTTCTCAGCAATAATAGGGCAAAACTTTCTAAAAGCATTCAAAGCTCAAATAAATAATACTGAACGATACGTACAATTACTAGACAAGAAATTCTATTTTTTAGACTACGAATATCCAGAATCAATGCACAACGCTTGTGCTCTGCAACCTATAAACATAGATCATATACGAGACCGTCTCAATCTCGAACATTTAAATGACGAAGAACGCCAAGCGGTCGAAGCTCTACTTGCAGAATCTGAGGATCTATTTTTTCGGGAGGGGGACGTTTTGTCAGCAACAAACCAAATCTCTCACGAAATTATTACTACAGTGGATAGGCCTTTATATTCTAAAATATATAGATATCCCCAAATCCACGAAAAAGAAATAAATAGACAGATAAAAGAAATGCTTAAGCAGAATATTATAAAAGAAAGTAACTCCCCCTATAACAGCCCCTTATGGATTGTTGAGAAAAAACTCGATAATTCAGGGTCAAAAAAGTTCAGAATTGTCATCGATTACCGCAAATTGAATGAATTTACGGTCGACGACAGATTCCCAATCCCTAATCTTAATTCTTTACTAGATAAACTGGGTAGATCACAATATTTTACAACCCTCGACTTAGCGAAAGGCTTTCATCAAATTCTCGTTAAAGAAGAGGACAGACCAAAGACAGCATTTTCAACACCGTCAGGTCACTACGAGTTCATCAGAATGCCGTTTGGACTCAAAAATGCTCCATCGACATTCCAGAGACTTATGAACGAAGTCTTGAAAGACTATATTGGCGAAAATTGTGTCGTCTACATGGACGACATACTAATCTTCAGCACATCCCTTCAAGAACATATGACCACATTAAGAAAAATATTCAAAACTTTAAAAGATGCCAATTTAAAAATTCAAGTAGATAAATGTGACTTTCTAAAGAAAGAAACGCAATTCCTTGGTCATATCTTGACCACTCACGGCATAAAACCGAACCCAGATAAAGTAAACATTATTCAGAACTTAAAATTACCCCGAACTGCAAAGCAGATTAAGTCGTTCCTAGGAATGACAGGGTTTTATAGAAAATTCGTTAAAGATTATGCAAAAATAGCATTCCCTATGTCAAAATATCTGAAGAAAAACATGACAATCAACACCGACGACCCAAGCTACATAGCAGCATTTGAAAAGTTGAAAACATTAGTTACAAATAGTCCAGTCCTACGATACCCAAATTTTTCTAAAAAGTTCACTATCACTACAGATGCAAGCAATTTCGCGGTGGGAGCAGTCCTTTCTCAAGAAAGTCACCCAATCGCATACGCATCCCGAACGTTAAATCAGCACGAATGTAACTATTCAACCATAGAAAAAGAGCTCTTAGCCATAGTGTGGGCCGTAAAATACTTTCGACCATATGTTTATGGCAGAGAATTCAACCTCGAGAGCGACCACCAACCATTAAAATGGCTGATGGCTAAATATACAGGCAAAGACATAAGCCCAAGATTACAGAGATGGCTCATCAGTCTGGGAGAGTACAACTTCCACATAGAATATATAAAAGGGAAATGTAATAACATCGCTGACTTTTTGAGTAGAATTAGAGAGGACGAAATAAACCTAATGGAAGTTGAGTCCACGAACGATGAAGACAATAGATCCCTAGCAGCTCAAACGATTCATTCTAAAGAAGAGGATCAGGGTTTCGACATGTCCATACTAGAAACAGCAGTTAACAGATTCAATGTACAGCTAATTTTCACAGAAAGAAAACTCGAAACCACCGTACAGGTGTTCGACAAAAAGAGAATTTACATTAGCAAGAAAGACATAGAAGACAACCAAGCAATAAACATCCTCCGACGAGAAATAACAACAGGAAAAATAGGAGTTTATTCACACCTAAGTGACCATGAGTTCTACCAACTACAGAAAATAATAGCGAAGGAATACACTTCCAACCCAAAAGTAAAATTTTTAAAGTGCACTAGGTTCGTTAGGGATATTGAGTCGGAAGACGAACTGCATACCCAAATAGCCTTATTTCATAAAAACGAGAGTGGCCATTGCGGGATAGTTGCCACCTATCAGAAGCTTAAACTCGAAATATACCACCCTAACCTAAAGACCCATATCCATAGAATAATCAATAACTGTGACGTTTGTAGTGGTGGGAAATACGATAGAAAACCTATAAAGAACAACTTTTATCTTACAGAAACACCAAGAACTTGCAACGAGATAGTACACGTAGATACATACGTTAACTCAAAACAATCCTTTATACTATTCATCGACAAATTCTCAAAACACGCCACTTGCTTCCCACTTAACGACAGAAATAGCGTCACAATCGTAGAACACATTCAACAATTCTTGTCAATAAAAGGGAAGGTCCATAAATTTGTCTTCGACAACGAATTTAATAGCCTTAACGTCAGAGAATTTCTAGAAAAGGAAGGTATAGAATACCATACAACTAAACCAAACAGTCACACTGGCAATAGCGACGTCGAAAGACTTAATAACACACTAACAGAAAAAATTCGCACACTAAACATAGAAGAGAAAAGACCAATAATCGAACAAATGGCCAGAGCTGTATACTTTTACAATAACACATACCACACCACCACGAAATCCACACCATTCGAAGTACAGAATCACAAAGTAGATCACGTGAAATTGTTCGAAAAAATGTCAGCAGAAAAATCTAGAAAAATAGCAAAGCTAAATGATAAAAGAGAAACCTATATAGAGAATAGAACAGAGGGCTTTATTAAGAATTATAAAAACCTAAGACATAAGGAAGAACCCAAATTCAGAAAAGCTAATTTACAAAATATCCATACAACAAATGTTAAAAGACCTACCAAATTTCCAGGTAATAATAACAATCGTCATCATGTTCCTGTTGCCAACACTGTCGGCAGCAATGATCAATATAACCCCAATCCTGGCTGAGAACGGTTTCGTATCACTAGGGGAGAGCACAGTGGAACTGGTAAACAATTCTAAAATGGTTCTACATATAATAAATACGCAAGAAATATTAGAATTAACAAACATAATACAGAACAACACAAAAATCTTAGTTAAGCAAAACAGACATAGGTTGGACGCAGAAATAGAAACCATAAGAATCAAAATAAGATCAATAACCCCAAATCCACTAACAAGACAAAAACGCGGACTCGTTAACGTTATAGGGAAAACTCAGAAGTGGCTCACCGGCCTCATGGACGATGACGATAGGGAAATTATTATGAATCATCTCCTAAACAATCAAGAAAACGAACACAATATAATAAAAAACATTAACGAACAAGTAAAAATAAACAATGACCTTCAGAAATCCATTAACACTTTAAAAGAAGTAATACTAGACGATAGGGAAAAAATAACCAACACTCTTAACAGCATAGAAACATTCAATAATATAATTAAAACTGACATTATGTATCACGACCAATTACTAAAACTTAAATTTTTGCACGATAAAGTCGACACCATCTTAGACATAATGCATCAGCTAAGTACAACCTCTTTCATCCTTCTATACTAACAAACGAAGAATTCACACTCTACAACATAGACTTCTACAAAATTAAATTAATCCGCATGGGTGTCATGACCCACGAAAATAACATAATCATTGCAATTAAAATACCAACTAACATCATAACAACCACAATATTTCTGATAACCCCACTAACAAACCAGAAAAATAAAAGAATCGACATGAGTCCCGAAAGAGTGGTAAAAATAGATAACAAAACTTACACATACGAAGAACACAAAACAATAAATGAACTAAAATTAAGTTCTAATTGTATCACTAAGAATAATTGTAGAATGATAGAAGACATAGAGTTTAAGATGCAATTAATAAATGAAGGTACATTACTAATAAGCAACGCAGAAAATAAGATAATTCAATATAATTGTAATGAATCCACCAATAATGAAATATTAAAAGGTAACTTCCTCGTAGAATTTACAAATTGTACAATCTTCATTGACCAAACTTACTATAAAAATAATCAAGAAATATACATACAATCGTTTTCTGACGATGGAGAAGAAGAAAATTCATTTAACTTTACAGAAAAACAAACATTCAAAGAAATCATATTAGAAGAAATAAAAAACACTAAAGCCATAAAAGAAATCAGAGCACAAACAATAATTTCCAATAGCTTTGGCATAACATCAATCGCTCTTGTACTCCTCTTCATAGGAATATATATCTATACAAAATGTAAAAGAGGAATCCAGGAGAATCCCTCATCAAAAGGGGGAGGAGTTATGCAACCAAATACACTCATGCAAATTGCACAACCAATTGCACTTGTGCATGAGAACGACAATAATGACCAACTCAGCATAATCATGCAGAAATACTTAAAAAGAGATCAGATTACAAAAGTATAAACAACGTAAGCGTCTTCGCCGCTTTCGTTGTAAATGCACAGCTAGCAACAACAAACGTAAGCAACGTATATATAAAATAAAGCAACATATATATATATATATATAAACGGGCATTTGCATATGCCAAGAAATACTTTGCAGTTAAGTTTCAGTCTTAAGATTCATTCCAAACAGAACAGAAGTTCTTTTTGTCAATAAAGCTAGAATATTAATATCTGAAGATATTGAGTGTGTTTTTATTGAACTTTCACTTAAAATATACAAACATCCAAAGACAGTATAATGGTTTTGTTAAAAGTATGTAACAGGGAGAAGGAGGCGTGACAGACTCCACAAAGTATATATATTCTTGATCAGGGCGACGAACTGAGTCGATTTAGCCATGTCCGTCTGTCCGTCTGTCCGTATGTTTGAACGCGTCGATTTCCGAAGATACAATAGCTAGAGACTTCAACTTTTTTTTAAAATGTCCGTATATAGCACGCGCATATCGAGTTTATCACAGAATAACGATAACTCGTCCGATTATTTTTTATCGATAAAAAACCTTATCGAAAGTCAATTATAAAATTATATCGCCTACATCTTTAGAGCTAGAAACTCCAAACTTTAAATGTAGACTTATATGCGTTTTATACAATTTCGGTTTTTGTTATAATTCACCCCCCACCCCTATATCAACCCCCTCACCAAAAGTTATTAAACAATAAAGTTTCCATGAGAAGCCCACACTGCAGCCCATGCGTGTTTATGCGTGCGTGCCTATTTGTGCCTATGTACATATGTGTGTGTTTTTCTTTTGTAAGCAAAAAGACGCTAAGAATTATTGAAATATCAGTTCTCCGAAGGGTTCAGGGGATTTCCTAGTCGAGCAGTCTCGACTAAAGCTTTCTTACTTGTTAAACAGTGCAGCTCTCAATGATCAGATACATTTAATAGACAGTGAAGAAGTAGAACAGCAAAATGAAAATAATCAAGAAAATTTTCGACAAGAAGCCATTCATAGCTAAACTTAAAGAAAAAAAAAAAAAAAAATGGTTTTGCACTGCATAAACGGTACAGCTAAGTCAATCTCACATAATGAATGGTTTTCCCCTACCCACTCTTGCTTTGACCATCGAAAATTCTTGCTTATTCAATTTGTGTTAATTTTAATCTGAAAAAATTTTAAATGCCTTACAGATAGCATAGTTAGCAAAACTAGTAATATAAGTACAACCAAATTAAAAATGAATCGACAATAATACATTTTAATTAATAAATATTAAACACAAAACATATCATAAATTTCATTTATTTATTTATTACTAACGGTTACGACATCTAACGGATGCCTCTTTTTAAAAAGGGTAAATTTGACCTGTTAACGTATTCATCTTTTTAAAAAGCGGTCAAATTGATGCATATATACAAGTTAATTTCTTTCTTTATTAAAACGGTAAAAAAATATGTTTTGATATTTTATTGCTTAAACGCAGTCCGCTTTATTCAAGAACAAATTTGCACCTAAATTACTTAAATCAATTCTATCCCTAGCTAAGCTGTGGTTCAGTCGACGACGTTGGCATCGGCGTCGCTCGTGGTGTTGTTGAACCGTTGTGCAATTCTTCTTAGAATTGCTGGACCTCTGGTTGGCGTGTGCAGGAAGTCCGCTAAACATTGTGTCAGCAGTTTTGGCTTATTGGTTACGTTTTATTGCGTTGCAACAATTCCCATTGGGTTTTGTTGCAATGTAGAATATTTTTTCTTCCCCCTTTTATTTGAGCTTGTCCTCAAGCGATCATTAAAAGAACGGAATGTCGTTGAACTGTATGTTTTCTTTGGTGTGTCTTGGTGCCTCCGTTACTTTCATTACATTACTAATTTTTTTCGCCCTCTTTGTGTAGAGGAAGGCAATGACAATGATTATCACGACTATGCAGACCAATATTATGGATGAGATTGCATGTGTCGTAAGTTTTAGGTGTTCTAGTCGTTGGCTATTGTTGATGTGTAGTACCTGCAAAGCATTTATGGAATTTGGAGTCGTCTCGATTCTTCTGGTGTCATCTGGATTATCGCGGAGCCGACTCTCAGTGTGCTGATCTCTAGGTTGTTGAAAGTCCGGTTGCCAATTGAAATGGACTCGTTGGTAAAGCGAGTGACATAGGTGCCATTTAACCATGTACTTGTTGTCGTCGATGTCACCATTCCGTCAAAGTTGTTGAGGATCTGAAGATTATTATTATCTATGACTTTATTAATATGCTCTTCTATCTGAACGAAGTCATTATGATCTGGGTTGCCTGCTATGTATTTCCAAGCTGTGCCCAGAATATTAATGGCCCTTGTGATCCTCTTGTTAATGTCATAATCTATAGTGCGTAAAGTCAAGTGAGTTTGGTTAATTTCGTGGTGCAAGGTGTGGTATAAACTGCTAAATTTTCAATCTTTTTCTGTATGAAATTCTGTCTGCTCTAAAGTTTCTTTAATTTTGCCTAAGTTTATAATGTGAATAATTCTTGTTGTCGTTGTTTGTATTTTGCCTAGTCCGTCGTAGATCGTTATTGTTTGTGCTTCCGTATGATTCGTTATGTCCATATTCGGTTCGATAGGTTGTACCATCATCGCCATTATTACGAGTAGTCTATAAATGTCAAACGTTTTTTATATTACTTTTGTGTATGACTCTATTTGTTGAGGTTAGTACTGTTGTGTTTCTGTCCTCTTTTACTGTTTCTTTTTTATATCTGGGAGACAATTTAGTTCCTAGTCTATTGTTGATCTTGACGTATATTTCTTGTCCTGGTGTGTAGGTACGTATTTCGTTGCGTCTTTTATTGTGGTTCTGTAAGTCCATCGTTTGTTTCTGTCTAAGTCTGTCAATGTTGTCTTGTCTAGATTTTTCATATTGTTCTGGGTTCGTCGTTTTTTTGAAGACTGGCTTTTGGACACTCGTCCATCCTCCCCTCTTAAAAGAGAGCTAAGTGGTTTTGCCAACTTAGCGAAATCTCTTATGAACCTTTTATAGTAGCTAGAGAGTCCGAGGAAAGATCTCAAATCTTTAAGTGTTTTTGGATAGGGATACTTGGCTATGGTTTCTATTTTGTCTGGGTTAGTCTCGACGAATTTATCTGAGATGACAAAGCCGAGAAATTCTACTTTGTCTTTAAAGAACTCGCATTTGTCTAACTGACATTTCATGTTAGCTTCTTGAAGAGTTCGGAAAATTGTGTAAAGATTTTCTGCATGTGTTTCATTATCTTTGCTAAATATGATAATGTCATCTATGTATATGAAGCATATCTTGCCGATATGATCACGAAGAATGTCATCTAACGCCCTTTGAAAAATAGAAGGTGCGTTTTTCAGACCGAAAGGGAGTCGTGTAAACTCGTATTTTCCGTTGTTTACGGAGAAGGCGGTCTTTTCAATATCTGCTTCTTTTAATGGAATTTGATGGAAACCACTTTTTAAGTCAAGCACTGAAAAAATTGTATTATTCCCAAGTTGTGCTAGTACTTCGTTTATTTCTGGAATAGGGTATTTGTCTGCTATTGTTTCTTTATTAAGCTTTCTGTAATCAATAACCATTTTATACTTTTTATCTTGGGAAACATCCATTTTTTTGGGAACAATCCACACAGGTCAATTGTAGGGTGATCGGGATGGGCGAATAATTCCGTCCTCCAAAAGTTCTCATATTTGTTTATGGACTTCGTCTTTTAAAGGCATTGGGAATTGGTAAAATTTAGAATATATGGGTGAATCTGTCTTAGTTCGAATTTCTGCTTTTACATTTGTTGTGTAGGTTAGTTTTTCGTTAGGGGTGGCAAATAAATTGGGGTATTTCGTAACTAACTGTTTTAATCTTTGTTTCTGTTCGATATTCATGTGATCTGTCCGTGGTATGACAGTGTTAACTGCCTCGATTTTTTTCTGTCTAAGCCGTATAAATATGGTATCTTTAATTATTAATTGGTTTTTCAAGTTTTTCAAGCGTCAAGTTCTTTAAGGCTGTCGTTGTCCAGAATTGTGTCAAATGCTTTTAACGTAGGTAATAGGACAAATTTTACTTGGATATCTTGTCTGTCAAAGAGATTAGCGATTTTATGGTGAGTTACGGCTTCGAAAGGCTTTTGATTGGGAATCGGGTTAGAAACTGGTTTGGACTGTATGTAGTTTCTGTATTTTAAGTATCTCTCCGCTTTTTGTCTTACCTCTGTAAGGAAGCGAAGAGCTAGTTATTCTAAAAAATTGATGTTATTATGTTTAATGGGGCTCTCTTGTTCGTCGTCATCTTGTTCTATTTGTTGTGCGTACTCTTGTAGTGATTGTTCGTGTTCGGTCTGTTGTTCGTAGCTTTCGATGGTCTGTCCGTATTCTTCCATAGTTATGTAAGTGTTGTGGTTGTCATTTTCGGTATATTCCTCTCCCGTTTGGTTGTTGCCCTGTATTAACATAGTCATCTCGTATTCTAATGTATTTATATCTCTTTTATCTGCATAGTGCAGTGTCAGTCACTTGGAGATGGCATTCCAATTAAGGGGTACATTGTACGATTCGAGGGCCGCGTCGGCTTGGCCGATGATCTTATTTCTCACGGTATGCAAAATGCCATAGTACATTGGTGAACCAACTTGGCTTGCAGGTCGTTAAAATATTGATTGTCATTTATAGTCTGATCGTCCACGTCATTGAATTCCCTGGAAGGGTTAACTATTTGTCTCACTAGCGTCGGAAGTTGTTCTGTCAAAATTTGAGCGACAGTGGCTGCAATCAACTGTTCTGCGTTATTCGCCATGCCTCTATTCTGTAAGTGTTCGTTCTGACGGTCTATATGTCGTTGTTGCCGTCTATTGATAATATAAGCACCTACTTGGGGTTGTTCGACTAACACTGGGGGCCTAATCAAATTATTCTCGTTAGCCATACGTTATTAACTGCCTTTTATTGTGACTTTGATTTATTGTTTTATGTTTACAGGTGGATTTCTGATTGAATTTGGTTAGTTAGTTAGTGTTAGTTTATGATTATCATTAGTACAACTTAATTTACTATAACGAAAATTTTTTTTTTTATAATAATAAATTTTTTTTTTTTTAATTTAAATTTAAATTTTATTTTTATTTTATATTAAGACCAGTGGCTGTTTTTTCCCTTCTACTTTGGAGGATCCCTTGGGAATCGCAAGGTTGGGCTATTTTATACTACTTTTGTAGTCACTTTAACTTTGATCGCTTTACGCTTTTTTTATTTTTTGTGTTTTCTTAATATTTTATTTTTTCTCTTTATTTTTATCAAAATTTTTCTTAAACTTGTTTAACTTTTATTTTTCTCAAAAATTATTCTTATATTTTATTACACTTATTTAATTTTTATTTTTCTCAAAAAAATTTTCTTATATATTATTACACTTATTTGTCTTAGTTTTGTTAGTTTCGTGTTCTTATATTTCTAACTTACAATAATGATGATGTGGCGGTCTTCACTGCTGATCCGGATTTCATCCTTTTTGGTTATTCCTACTGGGTATCCTGCGACCAGACTCCGTTGAAGTATCCTGTGGGACCGTACAGGATTACCGTCCACCGATGGGCAGTCGAACGATCACGTTCTAGACTACCTTTAACGAATTTCACCGAACGTCGAAGTTACGCGACGTGAGTTGCTTTAGTGATTTTCGGTCGCGCTCGTACATGCTTTTTGCTGTGTTGTAACCCGATCAAATTTTCGTTTTATTTAAACCGACTCTGCTTTTAATTTGAAGATAGAATATTCTTGTTTCTAACTTGAAGAATATTTTTGTTGTTAACTTACACAAGTGCAAGGGCAAAACAAGTAAACAAGCTCTAGTCGAGACTGCTCGACTAGGAAATCCCCTGAACCCTTCGAAGAACTGATATTTCAATAATTCTTCGCGTATTTCTGCTCACACACAGACACACACGCGTTAACACACATACATAGACACACATAGGCACGCACGCATTAGCCCGCTTGGGCTGCAGTCTGCGCTTACCATGGGAACTTAATTGTTTCATAACTTTTTTTGTGGATGTACGTTTTTCATGTAACTTTCAGATTGTGGTTGTATCATTAGTATGCGTGTATTTGCCGAAGCTCAATTTATTACAAATTTATCGATGAGGGGGTGAATTTAAGAGCGGGGGGTGAACTATAACAAAAATCGAAATTCTATGAAGTACATATGAATCTTCATTAAAAATTTGGAAACTCTAGCATTAAATATGTAGGAGATATAATTAGATAACTGATTTTCGATAAGGTTTTTTATCGATAAGAATAACGGGATGACTTATAGATTTTTTGTGATAAACTCGATATGCGCGCGCTATATACGGACATTTTACAACAAATTTGAAGTTCTTATATCTATCGACACGTTCATACAAACGTACAGACGGACTGACAGGGCTAAATCGACTCAGCTCGTCACCCTGATCAAGAATATATGTATATACATACTTTATGGGGTCTGCGATGATTCCTTCTGCCTGTTACATACATTTCAACAAAACCATTATACCCTGATTTTCCATTTTCAATGGGTTCAGAGTATAATAAACTTTTGGTCTTGTTTTACTTTTATATTATTAAAATGGCAAGCTACCAACTTAAATAAGCTAATTAATTATTTAATTTATCCTACTTAAATTTAATACATTTTTCCTTTTTCGTTTATTTGTTTATCGAGACAATATTTATTTTTTAATTTGTTCGTCAAGACGTTAACCACTTCCTTGCGTGCTTGTGCTAGTGGTCGTGCTCTCGAGCTCCAATCTCAGTTTCGAAATGCGCAAGCTGTTCTCCTCCCAAAAGAGAACCATCTAATCCGATGTTAACCTCCAACTATCTCTCCATGAAAGAGAGACATACATCAAATCAAAGAAGCTTTGCCAGAACAGCTTCGTTAAGGACCACCAGTTACGAGAGTGTATCAGTACGCAGAACTATTTCAAGTGCAATGGTCGACGTAACACCCTAATCCATAGGGAAAATTGTCGTCAGAGCACTGCAGCATCCGCAACACCTATAGCTCCGGCTCGGACTTAAGTTATCTCCAACGTCCAAACCTATCCGGCACCCAAGGTGTCCTCCTCGTCACGGCGGTGACCAAAATATACCATTTTGGAGCGATCTATCCCGCCCATGCTTTAGTCGACTCAGGATCCGAAGCAACCTTCATTTCTGAGCGGCTATGCAATGAAACTTTAACATTGCCTCTCCTTAGAAACCGATCTCTTCTAGGTCTAGAGACTGTTTTCGGTTGGGTACTGATAGGCCCACTTTCACGAACGTTACCGGCAATTGTCCATACCAGGGGTATAACAAGTAAGAAAGCTCTAGTCGAGACTGCTCGACTAGGAAATCCCCTGAACCCTTCGGAGAACTGATATTTCAATAATTCTTTGTGTATTTCTGCTTACACACAGGCACACACGCGTAAACACACATACATATATACATATAGCCACGCACGCATTAACACGCATGGGCTGCAGTTTGCGCTTACTATGAGAACATAATTATTTAATAACTTTTTTGTGGATGTACGTTCTTCATGAAACTTTTAGATTATAATTAAATCATTAATATGCGTGTATACATATAAGTCTACATATACATATGAGTCTACATTTAAAGTTTGGAGTTTCTAGCTCTAAAGATTTAGGAGATATAATTTTAGAACGAGCTTTCGATAAGGTTTTTTATCGATAAAAAAATAACGGGACAAGTTATCGAAAATTTGTGATAAACTCGATATGCGCGTGTTATGTACGGACATTTTAAAAAAAGTTGAAGTCTCTAGCTATTATATCTTCGAAAATCGACGCGTTCAAACATACGGACAGACGGACATGGCTAAATCGACTCAGTTCGTCGCCCTGATCAAGAATATATATACTTTATGGGGTCTGCCACGCCTCCTTCTCCCTGTTACATACTTTTAACAAAACCATTATACCCTGATTTCCCATTTTCAATGGGTTCAGGGTATAATTATATAGTACATCGTTGCAGCTAGAGTACCTAAATTTTTAATATATATCCACGAATATTTTACGGAATTTTAATATCTGTTAAAATTCACCCCACACGCAAATCCACCTACTTCCCTTAAATTAGCAAAAGGCGTATTTTGAAGAAGGTAATTAATGCTTCCTAGCGTATGCCATGCTCATATTTCAAAATGTTTGAGTTTTCATTATTATTTAGGGAAAGTGTATCAAAGCATGCACAATTTCGCGTTCCCATATTTTCGTAACCCGAACCAAAAAGTAAGGGGTCCAAGCAAATACGAAGTGGTTTGGGAATTTATGCTTAAGATTTATTGGCTTTTCTAATAAAGGAAAAGATTTATTACATACCTCTTTTGTTATTTGATCGAGCGCGTTATCCTCGGCATTAACGCATATATTGTTTCGCCGCCGTCCGGTTGCGTTAGTACTGTCCATCACATTTAAAATTTTTGATAGCTTTGAAATAGTTAACCAGTGTTGCTCACATTAAGTATAGAGCCGAATCGAGAAATTTATTCGCCCATTACCTAAATATAACGATAGCTGTGAAAAAAGAACACATACATATATTTATATATTAATCATGTTAAAAATTAAGTAAGAAAGAATACGGCTTCACGGCACATTTTCCGATTTGCTATGCCTCCGATCGGTGTACATGGTACATATATGATCTTTTTGTGCAAGTCAATAGATGCCGCTATAAAAAATTAAGTCGCAAAGATTTGATCTTCTGGCTCTAATACTGTGAAAAATACAATTTTCCCCGATTATCCACGTCCGAAATTTGTCTAGTAGGCTTTGACATATTTTTCATAAATTTTTATAGAATTGTAACATCACGTAGAAAATTTTAGATTTGTAGTTATGAAACGATTCAATTTAAAACAAGTAAGAACGTCGGGCGTTACCGACTGCGCAATACTCATTCACATCCCATCAGCAATTTCGTAGCTAAGTTTAACTCTAATACTATAGAAAATGCATGCAAAATGTTTTTCTCGATTTGCCACGTCCCTATTGGGCGTAGACACTAGAGGCCTGCATGGGTATGCTTGCTTGTGGTCGTCTTCCAAATATACTGATATTTGCAAGTGTTTGAGCATACCAAGCAGTGCTGCAAAACGAAACGAATAGTAGCCGAAGCTGTCAAGTACATATTCTGTTTTACTTTACTTCTTACGCTTTGGGCAGAGTAAAACGAAAACCTTGACAAACGAATCGAAACAAAACGAAAAGCGAGTAATGTCAAAAAAATCGTACGGTACTTTTATTGTGCGTTGAGCGCCGTTGCTGAGCAAAAATCAGGCTAGAATTGGCTAAAAATTGAAAATAATATGCTGCAATAGAAAGTTAAATTATAAAAAACTAACTGATATGTTTAGTTTTTTCTTTTTGGTAACATGATGCAATATTAAGTACTACATGAAATTGAAAAGATTTATGATTGCTTGATTTATGGCTATAGGCTATAACGAATTTGATAGTAATATGCTAAATCTAGCTTGAAATAGTCTAACTCATCACTAGCTGATAGCTAAAACGATAACAATACTTGAATTATGCATTATCGTTTCATTCCTTCGTTGCTTCTTTAGAGCACGAGCAGCTGCATACCGAACTTTTCGGTATGTGAGCAATGCTCGTTTTGTTTCGTTCGTCCACGATGCTCGGGCTTACACTATTTGAAAAAAAAACGAAACATTGTGAAACCAAGCACCACCAAGACACGGGTGTCTCGTTTAGCGTTTGAGACGTATTCGTGCAGGCCTCTAGTAGACACCTCATTTTTGGCCAGTACTTAGAAAGAGCTAACGGTGACCTAACTGCAAAGATTGGATGCTTACTCTCCAAAAATGTGAAAATTACAGGGTATTTTCCGATATGCCACGCCCCTAAAGAGGCAAAACAATTGATTTTGGGGCATTGATAGAGAAGGCTACCAGTAACTTAACTATTTAAACTTGATGCTTCTAACTCTTATACTTTAAGAGAAATATACTTTTAGCGGTTTGCTACGCCCCGCCTTTGGGCAGAGATATATTCACAATAGATCGTTGCACTTGGTGAACCCGCGTATATATACAAAATTGCAGGTCCCTAGCAGCAATATAAAATTTCAGCATTCTAGCTCATCAACTAACATGATTTCTGGTATATTGAAAAATGCATTTACCGATTTACCACGCCCCTAGTGGGCGGATCCGGAAAATTTTAACACTTTATAAATGGGAGCTATACACGAGTATGTGTTCCAAATTCCAGTCTTCATGAGAGAGTTCTCAGTGAGAGTTAACAGACGTGTTTATTTTTGTGCTCTGCTATTATTATTGTTTTCTTAGTTATATGGTAATGTTAAATTTCACATAATTTGCGTTTTGGTTGAATATTGCAAATATCTATATTTCCTGTGCAAGGTTTGATCCGTGGTTCGCTGTGTTTTTAATAATTTGCTTTTTATGTTGTGAAGTTTTGTGTGCAGCGTCGGTTCATTAGTTTCATTATTTGCATTTTTGCTTTAGTGTTTCTATTTGTTGGCGCTCTCCCCAGTTCACTCATTCTTTTACATTTGTGTTTACATTCAGTAATTTATGTTTGATCCCAATTGCCAATATGAGTTGCTGCAAAAAAGCTTGCAGTTACAAGCAGGCAGTTGATTCTGCTCAACCGCAATTTATAAATTGCTGGTTGTGCGATAATATGATGCATACTAAGTGTGCAGGTCTTACTGGGCGTGAGTATGAAAAGATTATGTCCACTACTAAAACTGGTAGTGGAGGCGTACGCTAATCTTGTCTGATTTGCTTGGAAAAACAGGTCAACTTTTAATAACTGAAGAAGATTTCTATGCAGTTAACCAGTGACATGGCTGCTGCTGAAGAAATATTAAATCAGTATGGCTTTGAAAGTCATCCTTCTCAATTGGAGACTCTTTTGTTATCGGTAACTCCTTCTATAATAGTACCGCTAATTCGCTTGCTCCTCCCTCACCTTGAGCCTTTGTTTTGTCATCGGCTCCTAATTCACTTGATCCTCCTTCACCTGGTCCCATATCTGTCTCTCCTGTTGATGTTTCTATTCAAACCCAAGCCCCCGTTCCAAATTTGGATACTACTTCTATTGTTGCTCAAACAAAGGCTGATAATAAGTCGGCCACTCCGGGCATAACCCCTTCCGTTGTCTCTCCTCGACAGCAAGTATTTTTATCTAGGCTTTCATTTGATACTACATGTGAGGCAGTATCTGCTTTTATTTCTAGCAAGATATCAGCCAATGTTTTTATATCGAAGTTTAGTTTCGCAACTCCGCGTGAAATTGCTTCATTTAAGATTAATGTGCCGATGGAATACTTTACAACCATATGTGACCCTAAATTCTGGCCACCTCACGTAGTCGTGCATGAATTCAAACCTAAGAATCGCAACAAATCAACTCCTGTTTCCTTGAATCCACCTTCGGTGCAATCAACATCAAACATTATACCAAAAAACTAAATGGTTTACATTCCTCTTCTCATATGTCCCTGGTTTATCAAAATGTACGCGGCCTAAATACTAAACTTAAAAATTTATTCTTACATAGTTTTAGTGTTCAATATGATATTATTGCTTTCACTGAAACATGGTTGTGTAATAATATTCATAATAGCGAGATCCTTTCAAGTAATTTCACTATTTATAGACTTGACCGTGCTATGCGTAGAGGGGGTGGGGTGTTAATTGCTGTTAAATCCTGTATTCTCTCCGAAGGGTTTAGCTTTACGTCCCTTCATGATGCAGAGACTATAGGGGTTAAATTAACTCTCCCATCGTGCTCCTTATTTATCACTTGCTCTTACATCCCTCCATCGTCTGATATACAAGTTTATGTTCAACATATAACTTGTATTAAAGAAATTTATGATCATGTAAATGATAAAGACTTGTTTCTGGTTTTGGGTGATTTTAATATTCCCAACACTTCTTGGTCATCAATTTTTAATGCAAAATACTTTATTCCGACTATCGATCACTATCTCTTTGATGAATTGTTTAATTTGTCTATGTTTCAGATTAACTCTATTTCAAACCATCTAAATCGCACTCTAGATCTTGTGTTTGTTAATCATGATTCGCTCATTAATGTCGCGAGATCAACTCCTTTCTGCTTACCAGAGGATACACATTATCCCACTTTAGAGGTTTTATTCAGTGTTGATAATCCTCCCACTAATACTCCAATGCCTTCTAAGCTTAGTCGCTGTTATCGTAAATGCAATTTTGTTCTTCTTAATGAATTAATTAATCCAACAGACTGGTCTATTTTATATGAGTCGGTTGATATTAATTTGGCAGCATCGTTCTTTTATTCTACCTTCAACTCTATTCTGGATGTTTGTGTCCCTCTCTGCCGTATTTCGCCGGTTTCAAATAAGCCACCTTGGTTTACCAAAACACTTTCGAACTTAAGAAACATTAAAACCAAACGTTTCAGAAATTATAAAAAATCTGGTTCAAGTGTTGACTGGTCCAAATATTCCATTGCCAAGTCAAATTTCAATCTTTTAAATTCTAGTTGTTATGAGAATTATCTTATACGTTGCAAACGTCAGTTTGCTCGAGATCCTAAACAATTTTACTCATTTGTTAATTCGAAGCGTAAATCTTCTGGTTTGCCGTCCTCATTTGTCCTTAGTGGTGTAAAAACTTGCAATGACCAGGATTCCTCTGACCTATTTGCTGATTTTTTTCAATCCATTTATTCTTCTGCTAATCTCTATAGCAACTCATATCCATATTCACTTGCTGAATTTGGGTCTATAAATGCTCCTAGAGTTACTGCAGCCTCTCTGGCTGCAGCCATTAGGACATTGAAATCATCTTTCTCTCCTGGTGCAGATAATACTCTTCAGTCACATCTACTAAAATTGTTTAACTTGTCCTTGGATACTTCTGTGTTCCCGTCAATTTGGAAAGATTCTTTTATCATTTCCTTATATAAAAAAGGTGGAATATCTGATATTTCCAATTATTGAGGCATTGCCAAATTATCTGCTATTCCGAAGTTATTTGAGAAAATAGTAACGTCGGCCTTGCAGCATTTTTGCAAATCGATTATTCAACCATCTCAACATGGTTTTGTTCAAAGTCGATCAATATCCTCTAATAAAAGTGTATGACAATGACCTTCAGTCGTACCGTTCCTCTAATTGCTGATTATAAAATTAGCAACATTTCCCTAAGACGCATCTATACAAGCAAAGATCTTGGTGTGCTCTTTGACTGTAAATTTAACTTCAATCTTCATATTTCTACCATCGTTAATGAAGCCAAAAGTGTGCTTAGCTTTATTAAACGTTGGTCTAAGGAATTTAAAGACCCTTTTACCACCAAGCGATTATTTACTTCGCTTGTGCGTCCTATCTTAGAGTACTGCTCTGTTGTATGGTCTCCTCAGCATAAACTGTATCAGGATCGTATTGAATCGGTCCAAAAACAGTTTCTTCTCTTTGCCTTAAGAGACCTTAGATGGGACAGTAATGTACGATTATCGTCTTATCATAGTAGGCTCCAGCTGATTGACCTTCCATCGCTAACCAATCGCAGAACAATTCTAGGAATTGTTTTTTTGCATAAATTGATTAGTGGTGACATTGATTCAGCCTCTCTGTTGGGTCATCTAAGTTTTTCGGTTCCGTCCCGAACAACTAGACACTATCGGCCTCTCCACTTACCAGTCTGCACTAGGGATTATTCTTTGCACAGCGCGTTTTATGTCCTTTGTGTGAATTTTAATAAATACTATCACGTTTTTCCCTTAGAACTCTCTCTTCCTAAACTTAAATCTACTCTATCAGCTTATCTTAGGGAAATCACGCACAATGCCCAGGCATAAGCATTGGTATACATTTTTCGTTGCCAATGTTGTGTTGTGAATTCCCAATTCTATCCTATACTCTTGTTCGACTATTCCCTTACTCTTTTCTTTTTTGATTTCTCATTATCTATATTATCTCTTTCGCAACTTCTTTTAATATCTTCATTTTCCTTTTTCTGTATTAAATCTTTCCTAGTTGTTTTTTCTTTTCTCTTTTTTTTTTGTAAATATTATAATTTTTTTTTTTCTTTTTTTGTTTTTTGTTTTTTATTTATTATTATTATTATTTATTTTATTTTTTTTTTTTTAATTTCATATAGTTAATATATATGCCTTTAATATGTTGTTTAAGTTTTCTTACTAACACCTTTTTTTCATAGCTTCACTAGTAGCACTGACCATATTTGGCTGTGAAATGTGGGCATAGCTGGCCGGACTGGCAAATAAAACACCCCCATCGGGTCGGTGCTACTAGTGATATTCTCTGTACTTTGCTTAGGCTTTTATAATTTTAAGTTGACTCCATTGTTTGTCAATTATCCTTAAGGAAATAAATAAATAATAGCGCTGAAATGAACTGCGTTCATACGGAAGACGGACGGACAAGCGGGAACCGGTACCGAGATGTTAAGCAGCAATCGACACCTACAAAGCAGAGCTCGGTAATCTCTCTCTATAATCTCTTATTTCTTCTCTCTCTATTCTAGCTTAGTTTTTAGTACTTTTGTGACACTCTAAGCGACCGCATTGCAGCGGAAAAATATATTTATTATTACTTTGGAAATAAAGTGTTTTTTTGAAAGTACCGGGTTATTACATTGGCCACGAGGTAAAAAAAAAAAAAAATTTTATCTCTTAAGCCAAGCGTTTTAGTAAATTACTCATACAGTGACGAGCAAAACTGTAACACGAATTCAATGTTGTAACTTCAAGGGTCTGTATTTTCGCTTCTACGCTATGGATGTTTATGATCTTAATTTTGGTGTAACAGCACAGTAAGGCAAATTGTCAAGCGCGGGGGCTGCTCTCTTATGGTTTAGGGACGCATGAACAAAGATTGTGTTGGACCCTTGGCTTTAATTGATGGAATATAGTTTGAGGAGCAATACCTGACATTTTACAAAAGCATTTGGTGGAATTGACTGAACATATGGGTCTTATTGCTGCCAAATGATGGACAATGACCCGAAGACAACGACTTATTTGGTCAAAAAGTAGAGTCTATGGAAAGGATTTAAGTCCCTGAAGTGTCCTGAGCAATGTTCAGACATGAATTTCATTAAAAATATATGGAGTCTTGTGAAATCGCAGCCTGCGAATTATTGGTGGCTCCAAATGGACTGCTAGCGCTGCGCGAGAGGAACAAGGACATTTGGTACGCGATTCCTCCTGAAATGGTGCGATGGTATACAAAAATGATGGCAAATGACATTAATGAACTAAAAAAATAAAAAAAGTCATGGAATAATTATTAAAATATTATTAATAAATATATTTGTTGCAAACGTGCAAAACTGTAACATTTGACTTTCTTTACATTTTTAATTCTTATAAATCTTCCAGCCAACCGAATTATTTCAAATTTTCAGATAAGACAGCTAAATATCGTACTAACAAAACAAAATTAAGATCATAAACATCCATAGCGTAGAAGCGAAAATAGAGACCCTTGAAGTTACAGCATTGAATTCGTGTTACAGTTTTGCTCGTCACTGTATTTTTGCTGTTGGAAATAGAGCAACAGTTTTTTTTTTTTTCATCGTGAAGAGAATGAAATTCTCTTTAAGACGAAACGCATTGGTATGTGTTATCTTTAGTAGTATTAATATAGTGTGTTAAGCATTGCGCACTGTGAAAAGCAATACTCAGTCATTGGGCACTCTAAGTCAATCAGGATAGCTGCGTATGTTAAATAAACATGCTCCTGCTTCGGGAAACAAATAATTTCCAACTAGTGACTGAGTATTGCAGCAGGATATTGCTCCTCGCCATAAAGAATCAATACCCACAGAGCTTTTGGAGCACTTAAACCAAGCCGTTCTGCCCTGGTCTGCGCAAAGTACGGACCTTAACGAAATGAAATGTTTAGGTTTTCATGAAAACTAACAGATTAATCATCAAAGACAGAAAATGAAATGATACCACCAAAATTTGGTGCAAAATAACAATTGACTTTGGCCGATCCTTGGTGGCATCAATTCCAGCCAGGCTTCCGGCTGTAGCTGGCGCAAAAGGGGGAATAACTAAATGACAATTTAGCCTTTTGTTATATAAAACCGAAATCCAAAAAAATTTCAGTAATTAATACCATTAAACATTGTTTAAATATTGTGTAAATACTTCTGACGCAAAAAAAAGTGTGTAAATACTTTTGACAACCTCTAGGTAACTTATATTTTCGCTCTCTTTTTAAGCATGTGCCGTTATTTTAGCAATTTCTTTTGCCGATCGCATTTACATAGAGTAGGCTTTGTGACACAAAGATTTTTTCAACAACAACAAGCTTTTAAAGCTGAGAATGCAGAAAAATGCTCGGTGTGTAAATACTTTTGACCACCTTTGTATGTACTTTGTGGGGTCTGCCACGCCTCCTTCTGCCTGCGACATATGTATGTATGTACATCTCAACAAAACTATTATACCCTGATTTCCCATTTTCAATGGGTTCAGGGATAAAAAAAAGGATATTTAACATTCATAAGTAACTTACTGATAAATCTTGTCAGATTTTTTGTTGGTGCCACTGTATCAAATATTAATTTTAAAGAATTTTATTACTATTTTGTTATCATACTGTGTTAGTGGATAAAACTATTACAAAACAAAAGTTGAATTAATTCTGCTTAACTTACAACATTAGACTACGACATTGCATTTACACTTTGCCATGTCTCTTTTAGTTTTGATTTTATACACAATTTAAAAAATGTTGCAAATAGGGAGAGCCACTATGTTTCACTGCTGGCGCATCATGCATGCATGCATTACATACATACAAATGTACATTTAATTAAAAATTCACAGAACTTAATGAACTTAACTAAGTATTTCTTCACGGCAACCTTACTCCTTTATTTAGCTCATTTTGTAGATGGATTACCAAAGTTGTTTAGTACGTAGAAAAGGAATAAATGACTTAACTCGCTGTCAAACTACATACCAGACCTATCTACTGTCACGACCATACAAAGTCAGTAGAGCTGGGAAACCATCGATGCAACCATCGGCTATATCGATGGATTTTTAATTTTTTTGATATATCAATGGACTTTTGTCGATATCGATATATATGCTGCTTTAATATGAGTAACAAATCAAACACATTTAAGTGGTGAAATTTTCTTTTGTAACAAAATAATATAGTTTTTGCGTGCTTGACCTATTTTTTGGTAATTTAGTAAGTAAGTATAGCATAGAATAGTATATGTACATTTTTTTACATTTGTGGAGAATAAACTAATCGTATGTATCACATATCAGATAAAGCCTGCAATGCATTACAATTGCTTCGAAAAATTCATTGATTTAATCGAACAGCAATGAGCCCAGTACCACTAACCAGTGCCAGTACTGAACGAAAAAAAAAAACACCTCAGAAGTTTATTATAGTGCTGGAAGAGAATCGATATTAACGATATGTTAAGAGTAAAATATCGATATATCGAGCACTTCTTTTAAATGTTAATTTTCGTGCTTATGATCTATTATATTTATATTAATTATGACATTTCAATGGATAAAATGGCAACCATTTCAATGTATTGTATTCCTTTGGGACGTTTGTTCATATTTTGTATCTACAAAGTGCAAAATGCTACAGGAGCTGCTCTTGCAGCGATGGATGCATTCGTGTAATTTGATTTTTTTAAGGTTTGTGGTATTTCCACTTGTTTTACGAGCCTTAAAGCACTTTTTGCACACCGCACTACTATCCTTTTCTTTCTCGAAATATTTCCATATCTTTGATTTTTTTTGGGCTTCCCACGTTCTTATTTTCTTCATCAGTCAACCCCCACTGCGCCTAAAACACACAAGCTATGATTCCATGCCTTTCCAATACCAAAAATCAATTGTTCTTACATTTTCTTCACAAACATTTTTCCATTTTTTTTTTTTCATTCTTTTCAAATAAAATTAAACCAAACAATTTTTTATAAAATTAAGCAAAATTGAAGAAATGTGCTTCTTACCACTAACCAGAGAGCTCTCTGGTTAGTAGAGCTGGAGAACCATCGATGGAACTATCGATATAATCGATGGAACTTTATTTGTTCGATACATCGATGGAAATTTCTCGATGGTCAATATATCGACAATTTAATTAATTTTATTTTTATTTTGGTTTTTAGATTAATGAAAATCAATTAAATGGCCTTAGTCGCTGCGCCTTGAAGTATTTGTCAATTCCGGCAAGCTCCGTAGAGTCGGAACGCATTTTTAGTAAGGCAGGAGCGATCATCACCGACCGAAGAAGTTCTTTAAAAGAAAAGAATGTAAACCAAATCATTTTTCTGAACAAAAATCAATGGTTGGAGAATGAAGTTGATCTAGAAAATGAAGCTTTATTACAGTAGTAAGATTCGAAAGTCAAATGATCTCTTATACTTTTTAAAAATTATTTTTGCTAAGCAACTGAAATGGAGAATGAAGTTGATCTAGAAATTTAAGCTTTATTATAGTAGTGTTGAGTATCTATTAGACCTTGGTACACAAGCAAGACTAGGTAGTTGTATTTGTGTTTAATTGTAAGCCTCTAGTACAAAACCAGTGACTACGGGCGTCGCAACAAGTACTTGAACCAGTTGGACAACAGAGATGAGTATCAAATAGTGAAAGACGAGACTCGTTGCTCTATTTTCAAGTGCTATTTTCTTACTAATTTATTTTTTTGTTTTTTTTTTTTTATTATTATTATTATTTTTGTTAAGCAACTGAAAGAAACTCGTTGTATATTATTAGGAAAACTGGACTGAATAAACCTTGTCTGTTGAACCTTAGCATTCCTAGTATGTAAATATGTATTTAATGTGCAACATTTTTGATTTTAATATATAAAAAAATTTTCGATGGAACCATCGATAATATCGATGGTTTGAACCATCGTTGGTAAAACCATCGAGTACCGTCTCTATCGATGGTTCTCCAGCTCTACTGGTTAGTGTTCTTACCCAGTCAAAACCAACGCCAATAACCATTTTTTCGATATATCGATACTAAGAAAACCATATCGATCTTTTGCCAAAATTAAAAAATATCGATTATAGCGATACCGATCCGATATTTATGCAGCACTATTTGGTTACATTTCAGCACTGACCAGAAAACACATAGACTAGACATGTAGAACAAAATTTTCTACAGCTGTAGACTGTTAAGTTGGTCGACCACTATACTTCGTATTTGCTCGGCTCTGTCGCTGGAGGTTCGAGCAGAGAAAATACTGCACAACAAAAACAGTGCGCTGCTAGCGCTCAATCGAAATGTTCCCGTTTCCATATGAAGCACAGCTATGTGTCATTTGTCCTACTCTGTCTCTCAGTCCCTCTCTCTCGCTCTGTATGGTCGCTGAAATCATCACTCTCAGCAGCGCACAAAAATTGAAATTTCTGTTCGCGACGATCCCAGCTCTATCCTTTTCAGTGAAGAGTATACCGAAATCTTAAAAGCGTTTGCTACACTCATGCACACAAAATGTTAGCGGTTTGCTATTGATTTGTGGGAAGGGTATGAAAGCAGTGAGGCTCGTACAGAATATGTTTTGGCGACGAGCATACACACACACACTTGTAGTCCCTTACTACGTGTATGAGCATTTGTGACCTGCGTGCGTTACTCTTGCTGCTTGTAGCAATTTTAAAGCCCTGCATTTGCATTTGGTCGGTCTTACGGGCTGTCATAACCACTTCACATACATAGATGCACTATGTATGAACATACATATGTACGTAAGTAGATATATATATTATTAAACCTAATAATGTTTATAAATGTGTTTATACCCGTAAATAATTATATATCATACAAATTATTGTATACGCATTTTAAACCGAAAAAGTTATCGTCAAACACTAATAAGTTTATTAAATGCTTTGCAATATATGTATGTATGAAATACACATGTCATATTATACTCAAGCTTTAATCATTATTGTCAAAAATTTCTAATTAAGTCATAATGGCCCATTTGATAGTCACCCTACGACTCAAAACATACAAAATTTACAAACTACTAAATCCAGAGCCAATTAGCTTGCCATCCCATACAAGCATACACATATGCAAATGTATGTATGCATGTGTTCACTTCACAAGGCAGACCAACGGCAAATTTTGGGCTTTACAATTTGAACAGGCTATTGTGCACAGAAAGAATACATTTTCGTTGAGGTAGGCACACGCCAATGATCATGTCTCATGCTTACACACATGACATACACACAATCAAATGTATACATGTACATATGTATGTATGTGAGCACTTCCAAAACCGATAAAAGAGTAAACCACGCAGGTCACAAATGGTCATACATGTAAGAAGTGTGTGTGTGCATGCCTGTCGCAAAATCATATTCTTTATGTGCATCAACACTTTCATACCCTTCCCACAAATCAATAGCAAAACGCTAACATTTTGTGTGCATGAGTGTAGCAAACGCTTTTAAGATTTCGGTATACTCTTCACTGAAAAGGATAGAGCTGGGATCGTCGCGAACAGAAATCTCAATTTTTGTGCGCTGCTGAGAGTGATGATTTCAGCGACCATAGAGAGCGAGAGAGAGAGGGACTGAGAGAGAGAGAGAGAGTAGGACAAATGGCACATAGCTGTGCTTCATATGGAAACGGGAACATTTCGATTGAGCGCTAGCAGCGCACTGTTTTTGTTGTGCAGTATTTTCTCTGCTCGAACCTCCAGCGACAGAGCCGAGCAAATACGAAGTATAGTGGTCGACCAACTTAACAGTCTACAGCTGTAGAAAATTTTGTTCTACATGTCTAGTCTATGTGTTTTTTGGTCAGTGATTTCAGCAAACTAAAGAATATTTTTGTAAAATGCCGCCATTGCCGAACAGTACCTCAGAAGTACAAATTTGTTTAGATTCTTTGGTTTCATTCTGTAAATATGTATGTACTGGGAGAACTTTGACATTAAAATGCTTAATTTAAATTTATTTCTATTCTAAATACTCAAATGTTTACATTAAAAGTTTAAAATTTGAAGGGCTAAATTTTCGATGGAACCATCGATACAATCAATAGTTTTTTCCGTCAGTGGAGCCGTTCATCGCTGGTTTCTTAGCCCTAATAATCAGCAATGATGCTTCGTATAGATAGCGTTGATTTTTTAATGAAGATGAATGAATCAGATCTGAGAGATTCCATATATTTTATTTTATTTTATTTTCTTAAGGATAATTGACAAACAAATTGAATATGTATTCTCTATGTGCACAACAGCCTGTACCAATTGTAAAGTCCAAAATTTGCCGTTGGTCGAGCACAATCATTTGCATATGTGCATACATACATATGTACAGTGACGAGCAAAACTGTAGCACGAAGTCAATGCTGCAACTTCAAGGGTCTGTATTTTCGCTTCTAAGCTATTGATGTTTATGATCTAAATTTTGTTTTGTTAGTACGATATTTAGCTGTCTTATCTGAAAATTTGAAATAATTCGGTTGGCTGGAAGATTTATAAGAATTAAAAATGTAAAGAAAGTCAAATGTTACAGTTTTGCACGTAGGCTATTTTGCAACAAATATATTTATTAATAATATTTTAATAATTATTCCATGACTTTTTTTATTTTTTTAGTTCATTAATGTCATTTGCCATCATTTTTGTATACCATCGCTCCATTTCAGGAGGAATCGCGTACCAAATGTCCTTGTTCCTCTCGCGCAGCGCTAGCAGTCCACTTGGAGCCACCAATAATTCGCAGGCTGCGATTTCACAAGACTCCATATATTTTTAATGAAATTCATGTCTGAACATTGCTCTGGACACTTCAGGGACTTAAATCCTTTCCGTAGACTCTACTTTTTGACCAAATAAGTCGTTGTCTTCGGGTCATTGTCCATCATTTGGCAGCACTAAGACCCATATCTTCAGTCAATTCTACCAAATTCTTTTGTAAAATGTCAGGTATTGCTCCTCAAACTATATTCCATAAATTAAAACCAAGAGTCAAACACAATCTTTGTTCATGCGCCCCTAAACCATAAGAGAGCAGCCACCGCGCTTGACAATTTGCCTTACTGTGTTGTTACAGTCACGGTCAGTTACGGAAGATTATAGTCGCTGGATTTTGTAGTTTCTAAATTTTGTATGATTTGAAATATAGGGTGACTGTCAAATGGGCAATAATGAGTACATGTTGAGTATAGTATGACATGTGTATTTCATATATTGCAAATCATTTAAGAAACATAGTATATCACGATAATTTTTTCGGTTGAAAATGTTTATAAAATAGTTTAAATCAAATATAATTATAAAATTGTATGGATATACACACATTTATAAACATAATTAGCTATAATAATCAGAGCTCACAAATAAGAGTTGATCGTTTTTTCGTATATGCTCTGCTTCGTATCATAACCGAAAAAATTGTGCAGACACGATCTCGCTCTGAGCGGCACTCTTTTTTTTTTTTTTTTTGCTTAAAATCGGTTTCGGTCAGACGCATTGCAATGACTCATCCGTGTGACGCTCTCAAATAACAGTATTAGTCTTTACGCGACTGTTATTTGAGAGCGTCCCACGAATGAGATTTTCGATTTTCGCTCATACAAAGACTCTCAGCAAAAGAATGTTTTACTAAAAAATCAACAGAAATGTAAATACATACATACATACATACCATTGCATACCATTACCCATACAGACATTTAAAAGACTGTCTGCTTTATGTAACTCGAGCAAACGATCAGTGACTTACTAGAGCGAAACGAAAACAGAAATAACAGTATCGCTCAGAGCGTGAGCAGACCTAAGCCAGTCGCGAAAAATCAGTTTCTGTCTGAGTCTTTTTGATTGTCAGTGAAAGGCACTTATTTGCAAACAATGAAAAAGTGTCAGCAGTTATTTGCGAGCTATGATAATAATATATAAATGTACTTATGTAAGTACATATGTATTCATTGTACATCTGTGTGAAGTGGTTATGACAGTCCGTAAGACCGACCAAACGCAAATGCTGGGCTTTAAAATTGCTACAAGCAGCAAGAGTAACGCACGCAGGTCACAAATGCCCATACATGTAGCAAGAGACTACAAGTGTGTGTGTGCATGCCCGTCGCGAGATCATATTCTTTATGCGCCTCAACGCTTTCATACCCTTCCTAGAAATAATCATGAAAACGCTAACATTTTGTATGAACGTGGCAAACCCTTTTAAGATTTCGGTATACCCTTCATTCAAAAGGAAAGAGCTGGGATCGTCGCGAACAGAAATTTCAATTTTTGTGCGCTGCTGAGGGTGATGATTTCAGAGACCATAGAGAGCGAGAGAGAGAGGGACTGAGAGAGAGAGAGAGAGTAGGACAAATAACACACAGCTGTGCTTCATATGGGAACGGGACCATTTCGATTGAGCGCTAGCAGCGCACTGACTTTGTCGGGCAGCATTTTCACTGCTTGAGCCTCAAAAGACCGAGCCGAGCAAATACGAAGTTCTCCGGTCGCTTCAGAGAACAATTCCGTCGTTGAAAAAAATTGCTCTACGTGTCTAGTCTATGCGTTGTGTGGTTAGTGATGATAGTCAAGCTTTGTTTTTTTTAATTATAAGTTAAATATTAAGACTCTTGTTAATCTAAGTCGAACTTTTTGTTTTTTAGTTATAAGATAAATATGAACCTTTTTGAATTCAAGACAAAGTTTATGTGTTTTAGGCTTTTTATGATGAACTGAAACAGACAAACACATATAATCTTTTTAATAAACGAATACAAAAAAAAAAAAAAAAAAAAAAAAACAAAAAAAAACAAGTAAGAATACGCACATTTGGTTGCAAATTGGCCAAACATTTTGCTAATTTATTAACGTCGATTGACTTAAAGAAATTTAATGAAACTTTCAGCTTATAATCTATTGTACATATTCTATTGAACCCCTGAACCCTTCGAGCAATAGCTATTTCAAATTTGATTTTAAGTGTCTTTCTGCTTGTACAAGAAACACACACTCATAAATACGCATGGGTTGCAGTGTGCGCCTACTACGAGAATTTAATTGTTCAATAACTTTTCTTTTGGATGGACTATCTTCGTGAAATTTTTAGGTCGTGATTATATGAATAGAATGCGGGCATTTGCCTTTAGTATTTGTCTCTATTATTTGAAATACGCTTTTTGAAAATTTATGGATGAGGGGAAGGACATAAGGGTGGGAGTGATTTATAACAAAAAAGAAAATTCTTTAAAGTATATATGAGTCTACATCTAATATTTGGAGACTCTAGCTCTAAAGACTTCGGAGATCAATTTATAGCTGATTTTCGATAAGGTTTTTTATCGATAAAAAAACCGGTAAAAGTTGTTTCAGAGGTTAACTCGTTATGCGCGCGTTATATACTGACATTTAAAACAATTGTCTCTAGCACTTATATCTTTTGAGATCAACGCGTTCATACATACAGACAGGCGGACAGGACTGAATCAACCTAGCTCGGCACCCTGATCAAAAATATATATACTTTACGAACGCACACACACACATAGGCACGCACGCATATACACGCATGGGCTGCAGTGTGGGCTTCCAATGGGAATTTAATTGTTTAATAACTTTTCTTGTAGATGTACGTCCTTCATGAAACTTTTAGATTGTGATTATATCATTACTATGCGAAGCTCAAGTCTCTAGTATTTGAAATACGCCTTTTACAAAGGTTTGGGTGAAGAGGTGGATATAGGGGTGGGGGTGAATTATAATAAAAGCCGAAATTCTATAAAGTACATATGAGTCTACATTTAAAATTTGGATTCTCTAGCTCAAAAGATGTAGGAGATATAATTTTATAATTGACTTTCGATAAGGTTTTTATCGATAAAAAAATAATTGGACGAGTTATCTATCTTTTGTGATAATCTTGATATGCGCGATTATTTTAAAAAAAAAAGTTGAAGTCTCTAGCTATTGTATCTTCGGAAATCGACGCGTTCAAACATATGGACAGACGGACGGACGGACAGACAGACAGACGGACAGGGCCAAATCAACTCAGCTCGTCGACTTGATCAAGAATATATATACTTTGTGGGGTCTGCCACGCATCCTTTTGCCTGTTACATACATTTTAACAAAACCATTATACCCTGATTTCCCATTTTCAATGGGTTCAGGGTATAAAAATATGTATTTGGCTATTAGCGCAGAAAATGCGTTTTCCGATATACCCAAAATCATGTTAGTTCAAAACTGGAAAGCTGAAATTCGGTATGTGGATCCGCGTTGTCCACCCAAGATCAACGAGCTATGGTGTATATATCGACGAATATCGAAAAATACAGTAGAATCCGGTTATAGCGACACTCAACGGACCGTCGTTTTTGCGTCGTTATAGCCGGATGTCGCTATAACCGTATAAGTTTGCTCAGAAATGTTTGTCTGGGGACCAGATTTTTCGTCGACATAGCCGGCTGGACGCTTTAAGCGGAGTGGGCAGCTCTGGCCCATTTCGCGATATTTCACAGTCACATGGAATTTTCTTCGATTAAGCCTTTATTTCGTTCACTTCACTAATAATAACCTAGCATAATATTGACCCGGCACTCGCCCTCACTACGAAAAGAAAACACGTGAAAAGTTGTCGGCTGTCATGTCGAAGTCGTTGTGTCCGTTTGGTACGTCCGTTCGCTTCCAGAGTCCAAGCGCTTAGCGCTGAGCCTCCGGTTTAGAACGCTGCAGCTTTTAATTCTGCTTGGCGCGGCGTCGCTGCTTCGATTTTCATTCTATTGTGCGAGAGCATTTTTATACCCTGAACCCATTGAAAATGGGAAATCAGGGAATAATGGTTTTGTGAAAAGTATGTAAAAGGCAGAAGGAGGCGTAACAGACCCCATAACGTATACATATTCTTGATCAGGGCGACGAGCTGAGTCGATATAGCCCTGTCCGTCCGTCCGTCTGTATGAGTGCGTCGATCTCAGAAGTTATAAGTGCTGGAGAGCTGAAATTTTGCATGAACACTCGTGTATACCATACGCAGTACGAGTTTATCATATTTTTTCGATAAATCATTCGATATCTTTTTTATCGAGGATAATCGATAAATTTATATTGTTTTTTCAGCCTAATTTAAACATTTTTAGACCGGGAGACTTCAGAATTACTGCGTATATACATTTGATAGGTACACACATTTTGTCATTTACAGATTTTGGATACCACGCCCCCTTCGCCCCAAATTGGTAAAAGACGTATTTCAAGTACTAGAGACTCGAGCTGTGGAATGTACATACATTTACATATTATGATTACGTTCTAAAAGTTTCATTAGGATTGTATGTCTACAAAAGAAATTATTTAACAAATAAATTCTTATAATATTGCCCACACTGCAGCGCAGCCCAAACCCAGTCGCTGCTTACTGCAGAGCTAATACGTGCGTGTGGATGCTTGTGTATGTATACATGTGTGCATAAAAGAAGTGCAGAATGATTAGAATATCAGCTTGGAGGGTTCAGGGTATCTCCTAGTCGAGCAGTCTCGACTAGAGCCTTCTTACTTGTTTTCTATTAGCGTCGCTCTGCACTCTTAACTCTGCGCCGCTGCATTACGTGGTATGCGTTTTGCATTGCGAAAGCTTTTGATTCTTTGCGTAGCTATGCGCCGCTGTGTTAAGTCGTATGCGTTTTTCCGCGCGCTCTCTTTGTTTTGGCTGCGCTGCTGTGCAGAAAAGAGAGGCGCCGTTGGATTTCTGTCCGTTGTGGTCAGGTGCTGCCCTGTTTCGTTTTAGTGCTCGCCGTTGTTGTTGTTGTTTCTATGCTGCACTGTGTGCATTGCCCGTCGATGATCGCAGTTATATTTCTCCGTGTCGTTTTCTGTCGATTTAGACAAATTTAATTGCTTGGTGATCTCCTTAAGATATACAATAATTTCTTTGCAAATAGGCTTACCACGTACAATCGTTGCTTAGAGCTCTCTCTTTGTTCAGGCATGAACATATGAATATACGATCAACCTGGTGATTGAAACAAAAATACCTCTAAACGGGATAAGCTAATGGATCTACAATAAACAAACATCTGTGTCGCCAACCATCAATATTTAAAGAGAAATATTTTATGGCATAACGGCAGAAATCATGAACCATAAAGAGTTCATGAAAGTCGAAGATGCCGACCACGCCATAGACACAGACCAACTTTATAGCTGGGCAACGCGACCGGAAACATCAAAGCAAGAGATGTTTTTATTCGGTTGGTCGAGGCCAATGGAAGAGTTGGTAAAACTTGTGGTTAAAAAAGCTTTAAAAATAAGGAAGGAAATGGCAGAAGAGTCTGCCATCTTAGAGCACAACAACAGCGAAGATATTCTTGCCCATAAACGCAGGTTATCTTTCCGATGGAAAAAAGTCCAGTCAGCGCCAGCAGATTTGGAGTTAGAATATGGAGAGCATTCCGCCTGCTGCGATGAAATAGAAGAACTGGAATGCAACCTCGATGAACTGTTGAATAAGCTGGAAAGAAAAATAGGTGCACTGCAAAACATAAAAGAAGACACTTCAAAGCGACTGAGATCCACACCTCCTTACTTTAATGGAAGTCCTAAGGCGTGGCCAGTTCACCAAAATAATCCATAACAGGCAGGATTTCAGCGACAAGAAAAATCTCATGTACCTGAAAATGTATCTCAAAGGAGAAGGTCAACAAGTTATAAACCATTTCTCAATTGGAGTGGGTACTGCTGAAGAATGAAGATGAAGGCAGTATCTGCAATTGTTTGAGCACCTCCGATAACAGTGACGAGGTCAGCGCTGAAAAGATGACAGTATAACAGGCCGCTTTGGAGGAAATATAACTGAAGCTACAGAACAAAGTAATAAAGTTCAAGTAGTAACAACAAAAACAAATCTTGGTGAAGACAAAAGATCAATAAAGAAGATCTGGGCTCCTCCAACTCCGACAAAGGATTCAAAGAGCAAAGAAGATGAGGACGAGAATGGAATCTCTGCCACATCTTTGACATCGATGTTGAGTATCGATGAAGATACATCAACAGATATCCAATTGGAAGTTCGACCAATGGATAATATGCCACCGCTGGCTGTACGACGGAAGAGCAAACTTCTGCGGGGACTTTAAAAGCGACTGGATGTGCAGCTGAAGAGAACAGCGACAATACCGACTCAAACTATCCAGTGATGACCACAGCAGCGCCACCAACTATGGAGACTAAAACTGCAAGTACAATTACATCGAAAAAGGAGTCAATTGAAAGTAGCAGCAATATTTAAAAGGAAACAACCATAAACACTACAAGCTACACAATAGCTGCTCTAAGGCATCAGCATCAAAAGAAGGACGTCCACCATTTGGAGGCTTTGGCTTCGGCAACAATTAAACGATTGTCAACTTCCTCAACAGATGCAAGCAGCTATATCAATGCAACAAATGATGACACCTATAAGCCGCGGAAGTTCTTCAAAGAGACTCGACTTCACTTGGCATGGGAACCGCTACCTGAGCAAAAGACCGAGGTAACGGTGGCACACTAGGAATGTTCAGGCACGAACATAAGGATTGAAAGCGTGATCATGTTGTCAAGAAACTAATAATTATGATATTTGTATTTGTCCTGGATGTCACAGAATGTTCAGGCATGAACATATGAATATACGAGGATCGTATACATGCCTCCGACGCACTCAACAACTAGCAGGTAGTGCGATAGGAAAAGATAAGGGCCACCTGTACGGACTCTATAAATAGACAGATGATCACTAACCCTTCCAACCCCAGAGTCACATTACATAAGAGACGAGCGCTGAGCCTTACAACTTCGGCGATAGGATAGGAATAGCTAATAGACCAACGCGGAGCCTTACAAACTCTGCGATAAGATAAGAATATGTAATAGACCAATGCTGAGCCTTACACACTCAGCAATAGACGCACTAGATTTAAAGGTTGAAAATATGCATGAGTCGGGATATATATAAACCCAGGCTCAGAAGAATAAAATCAATAGTCAAGTGTATTCATTCACTCTTCGTAAAATAAAATCTTTACTATTAGCTTATCTTAGGGAAATCACTCGCAGTGCCCAGGCATAAGCACTGGTATACATTTTCTTGCCAATGATGTGTAGTGATTTCTCAATTCTATCCTATATTATATTTTGGCTCTTCTCTTTATGCCATGAGCCCATTGAAAATGGGAAATCAGGCTATAATGGTTTTGTGAAAAGTACATGTAACAGGCAGAAGGAATCATCGCAGACCCAATAAAGTATATATATTCTTGATCAGGGTGATGAGCTGAGTCGATATAGCCCTGTCCGTCTGTCCATCCGTATGAGTGCGTCGATCTCAGAAGTTATAAGAGCTAGCGAGCTGAAATTTTGCATGTTGACTCGTGTATACCATACGCAGTACAGTACGCAGTAAATTTATATTGTTTTCTCAGCCAATTTTGCACACTACTAAACATAGAGACTTCAGATTTACTGTGTATATACATTTGATGGATACACACATTTTGTAATTTACAGATTTGCGATACCACGCCCCCTTCGTCCTTAATTTGTAAAAAATGTGTATCAAGTACTAGAGACTTGTGCTTTGGAATGTACACACATTTACACATTGTGATTAGAATCTAAAAATTTCATTAAGATAGTACGTCTACAAAAGAAATTATTTATCAAATAAGTTCTCATAATGTTGTCCACCAAACGCTGTCGCTGCTTACTGCGCAGTTAGCAGAGCGCGGGCTTATACGTGCGTATATATAAAGAAGTGCGGAATGCATAAAAGAAGTGCGGAATGATTAGAATATCAGCTTGGAGAGTTCAGGGTATCTCCTAGTCGAGCAGTCTGTACTGGAGCCTTCTTACTTGTTAATTATAGTTGACTCTCGATATGTAAATATCTTTTAGTAAATAAATAAATAAACTTTCACTGATCTGCAGCAATTTTAAAATTATAATAATTAGGTAGTGATTCTGTTTCATTCATATTTTGAGATAAAGGTAAGCTTACGCAGCGTTCGAATTAGTTCAAAAATTGGTGGTCGTTTTTCTTACCTCTTAAGCCAACCGTTTGAATAAATTACTCATATTTTTGTTGTTGTTGGAAATAGAGCAAATTTTTTTATTCATCGTCAAGAGAATAAAGTTCTCTTTAAGACGAAATGCATTGGTATATGCTTTCTTCTGTAGTATTGATAATATTGTGTGTTAAACATTGCGCTCTGCAAGAAAAATATGCTGATTAATTTATTTGTGGTTGGGGCTTAAAGTGTCAAATTGCGACAATTATATGCGTGAGCCATCTATGCCCAGTTGCCGCCGCCGCCGCCCGTTCAGAAGGTCTCCTTTGCCGACTCGCCGGTGCTGTTGCGGCGCAAAGTATGCTCCCCGGAGCTCCAGCTGCCCCTACGCTCGCCGAGCACAACGCTCAGCAGCGTCTCGGGCAGCAGCATTGGCTATCCGCAGCCGATTTATTCACCCGGTCCGCTCTTGCCGCCGCGCAATGATCTGTCCCGGCTGTGCGGCTGCAGTCAGAATGGCAGCGATGTGGTCACATCGCCGAAGCGCCTGCAAGAGTCTGCAGGCGCATCTGTGATGCGCAAGAAGTGACAGGTGGGACAGAAGTACAAACTGGAGCCGGCGACGACGCTGCACGAGGTGCTCGGCTTTCGTGACTTCAACAATGAGGATCTCCTGGCGGCCCACAATTTGAACTCGGGCGCCAACAGCTCTCACTACTATCGCGAGACGGAAAACGTGAGCCACTGGGTGCAGGAGCACTACGAGTATGCGCACAACGAGTACACGCTCTACGAGAACGTGCTCGCCCAGAGCAATGGGGCGGCAACAACGGTGATGGGCGGACCGGGAACAACTATGGTGGATGCAGCTGGTCCGCTGCCAGTGCCGCCGCCAGCCGCTGTGGCAGATGCAGAAGCGACCCTGCGCAAAAAGCGCCCGCAGTGATATGACGCATCTAACGCATCGTGTCTAGAAGAGTTTGCGCCAAGGCACTGTTCACGGTCTTTATATAATTCGGTTTTTTGTTAAATTTCAAGCCCCCCCCCCCCCCCCCCAGATCGGATCCGATTTGCCACGCCCCTAGTGGGCGTAGATATATAATTTTTTTCATCAATATTATAGAATCATAATATTAGGTAACGTGCAAAATTTCAACGTCCTAACTTTAAAACTCCTGGAGATACAGTTTTATCCAGTGTTTGAAAAGCTGACAGTCACAGCAGCAACAGTCGTAAAATTTTGACTGTGCTGTGCTTCTGCAGCCAACAGTTTTCGCAGTTCTGTTATTGCTAGAACTGTTGCTGCGAGCATTTGTGACAGTCGCAGTCGCAGCAAAAGCAAAAAACAATTCTTGATCAGCAGCACAGCGCTTCGGGAATCGACAGTTTCGGCAGTTTTGAGAATGCTAGACTGTTGCTGCGAACATTTTCGACAGTCGCAGTCGCAGCAAAAGCAAAAAACAATTCTTGATCAGCAGCACAGCGCTTCGAGAATCGACAGCTTCGGCAGTTTTGAGAATGCTAGACTGTTGCTGCGAGCATTTTCGACAGTCGCAGTCGCAGCTAGAGCAAAAACTGTCGACTGCCGAACAGCACAGCAGACAGCTTTCACAGTTTTTGCTTTGCTCCCTAGCTTCCTGGAAACAGCAATTGAAAACCTGCCGCTCTTCCAAGAAGATGAATAAAAAAATAAATAATCGCCATTATAAATAAATAATTAAAATGTTGTTCATTTTCAATCATTTCGTTCAGTTACAAAAGTTACCAAAACAAAGCTTTGGCGATTATTTATTTTTTTATTCGTCATCTTCTTGGAAGAGCGGCAGGTTTTCAATTGCTGTTTCCAGGAAGCTAGGGAGCAAAGCAAAAACTGTGAAAGCTGTCTGCTGTGCTGTTCGGCAGTCGACAGTTTTTGCTCTAGCTGCGACTGCGACTGTCGAAAATGCTCGCAGCAACAGTCTAGCATTCTCAAAACTGCCGAAGCTGTCGATTTCCGAAGCGCTGTGCTGCTGATCAAGAATTGTTTTTTGCTTTTGCTGCGACTGCGACTGTCGAAAATGTTCGCAGCAACAGTCTAGCATTCTCAAAACTGCCGAAACTGTCGATTCCCGAAGCGCTGTGCTGCTGATCTAGAAATGTTTTTTGCTTTTGCTGCGACTGCGACTGTCGAAAATGCTCGCAGCAACAGTTCTAGCAATAACAGAACTGCGAAAACTGTTCGCAGTTTTTTAAACACTGGTTTTATCCGATTTGCCACGCCCCCAATGGGCATAGATATATAATTTTGGTATATCGGAAAATGCATTTTCCGATTTGCCACGCCCCTAGTAGACGGATCGGGGAAATTTTAACACTTTATAAATGGGAGCTATACACGAGTATGTGTTCCAAATTTCAAGTCTCTAGTTTCAATAGCGCCGAGAAAAGTTGCGTTCATACGGACAGACTGACGGATAAGACGTACATTGCACAAAACCAATTTACTAATTCACCTTCATGAATGAGTATGTAAAAAAAAAACATAACATCGAAGAGAAGAGGTATTGAACCAACGCTACTCTATAATTTGCGTTGCCTTTAGCACCCATGCAACTGCTTTGCTTGATCAGCTGGTCAACCAAAATTGTATAAATTTGATTTGAAGATCCTATCTTTAAAGATGTACTAGATTTGAAGATCCTATCTTTAAAGATGTACTAGATGTGAAAGGCAATGGTTATCGATGATTTTCCAATTTTAATGGAATCTTGCCCTATTTTTTGTTGCGCAATAGACTTGAAAATTCCACTATATACTCTGGTTGACTGCGTTGAGCTGTGATGAGTATTCTGCAATCGGTATCGCACGACTGCAACGTTCTTACTTGTTAAGCATATTAATCGCACAAATAATATACCAAACAGATAATGTCATATAATAAAATACTTTCATTTAAGTTTTATAATTATCTTCTTTAATAAGCCATAAATTAACATCCATCACTTACATCCACTGTAGACACATACTCGAATGGCTATACAAGATTCATAATAAAGTTGACCTTACAAGTCGAAATTTTAAGCTTTTACTGGATAATGATATTAGACTGCTATGAGATACCAAATTAACCATAGAAGTTGCAAAAATACTGACTGAGCCGGTGCCAATAACTTACGATTGTTAATGTGATGCGGAATTATCGATTTAACGAATTTGAGTAGGGATTAATAAAAGAATCAATTGCTTCTCATTTTTACAATACTAGAAAAAATAATCCCAAGCTTCCTCAATAAAGCACTAAAATATTATTACAGAAATATATTTCGTTTTCAAAATTGTATTTCTTTCAAACACTTCTGCGGTTGTTTCTTTGATACGCGCCTCTGATAGGTGGTTATAAGATGCTTTTGATGATACTGAATAGGTTCGTAAACTATTGCAATATCCATTTATGGGTTCCGATTTGTAATCGTCGAGAAAGAACGGTTAAAACTTGTGACTTTGCTCTTTATATATGACGTTCATTTGCATTATGCACTGCTGCAGCTGATCCTATAAGTAAAAAAAAGAAACTTAATTAACACAATATGTAGGTTTATATATTATTATTAGGCAAACCTGTTTTACACTTGTCGAATCGGTCAAAAAGTTAAAAGGCAAGTGAATGTTATCATCCGTACAAATTTGCCATTTGAGGTTATTCATTGATGCGACAATACTTGACGCTGCAATTATGCTTGCCGCATACTTAGAAAAACTATATTCTGCGAATAATATAATCGTTTAAAATAGAAGAGCATATTTAAGATATGTTTATTATTTTGTTCACTTTTACTATTTTTAATATTAAAAAATAAAAAGATGTGATAACAGATAGATAGATGGCATGAACATACAAATATACTAAGATCGTAAGTATGCATTCTACGGCTAGCGGGTAGTATTATAGCACTAACCAGAGAACACATAGACCGGACACGTAGTGTAAAGCGTTTTGCACACTGTTTCTGGAGCATTAGTTCGCAGACCACTTCGTAATTGCTTGGCTCTTCACTTTTAGGGTCAGGCTACGAAAATATGGGAACGCAAAATCATTTATCTTCATGCGCTCGGCCGAGATGGTCGACTATTGAACAAAAGAAACATCTATGCTCAATTTTTCTTCTTTTTCTCTCCCTCTCTCTCTATGCTCTCTGCTCTCTCACAAATGTATGTGTGTGTATGCATGTGAGCACAAGCAGCAGCTCACAAAAATTGAAATTTCTACGTAGCAAGAACCCATGTCTTCCCTTCTGTGTGAAGAGTATACCGAACTTTTAAAGCCGTTTGCCATGTTCATGCAAAATGTTAGCTTTTTCATGATTATTTTTGGGAATGGTATGAAAGCGTTGGTGCGCATATTGAAAATGTTTTCCCGACGACCGTGCACGCACACACTACAACCCCTTGCTACATGTGTGAGCATTTGTATGCGTGTGTTTGAAGCTCTAGCTGCCTGTAGCAATTTTAAAGTCCCGAATCAGCATTTGATAGATCTTGTGAACTGCACATACATACATATATATATTTGATTGTGTGTACGCATGGGAAGCGATGCTCACAATTATGGGATATCACTTGTCGAAGCATTTGTATTCCCAACACTTCTTGGTCATCAATTTTTAATGCAAATTACTTTATTCCGACTATCAATCACTATCTCTTTGATGAATTGTTTAACTTGTCTATGTTTCAGATTAACTCTATTTCAAACCATCTAAATCGCACTCTAGATCTTGTGTTTGTTAATCATGATTCGCTCATTAATGTCGCGAGATCAACTCCTTTCTGCTTACCAGAGGATACACATCATCCCACTTTAGAGGTTTTATTCAGTGTTGATAATCCTCCCACTAATACTCCAATGCCTTCTAAGCTTAGTCGCTGTTATCGTAAATGCAATTTTGTTCTTCTTAATGAATTAATTAATTCAACAGACTGGTCTATTTTATATGAGTCGGTTGATATTAATTTGGCAGCATCGTTCTTTTATTCTACCTTAAACTCTATTCTGGATGTTTGTGTCCCTCTCTGCCGTATTTCGCCGGTTTCAAATAAGCCACCTTGGTTTACCAAAACACTTTCGAACTTAAGAAACATTAAAACCAAACGTTTCAGAAATTATAAAAAATCTGGTTCAAGTGTTGACTGGTCCAAATATTCCATTGCCAAGTCAAATTTCAATCTTTTAAACTCTAGTTATGAGAATTATCTTATACGTTGCAAACGTCAGTTTGCTCGAGATCCTAAACAATTTTACTCATTTGTTAATTCGAAGCGTAAATCTTCTGGTTTGCCGTCCTCATTTGTCCTTGGTGGTGTAAAAACTTGCAATGACCAGGATTCCTCTGACCTATTTGCTGATTTTTTTCAATCCACTTATTCTTCTGCTGATCTCTACAGCAACTCATATCCATATTCACTTGCTGAATTTGGGCCTATAAATGCTCCTAAAGTTACTGCAGCCTCTCTGGCTGCAGCCATTAGGACATTGAAATCATCTTTCTCTCCTGGTGCAGATAATATTCCTAGTTGTGTGATTAAAGAGTGCAGTGTTTCTCTTCAGTCACATCTACTAAAATTGTTTAACTTGTCCTTGTATACTTCTGTGTTCCCATCAATTTGGAAAGATTCTTTTATCATTCCCTTATATAAAAAAGGTGGAATATCTGATATTTCCAATTATAGAGGCATTGCCAAATTATCTGCTATTCCGAAGTTATTTGAGAAAATAGTAACGTCGGCCTTGCAGCATTTTTGCAAATCGATTATTCAACCATCTCAACATGGTTTTGTTCAAAATCGATCAACATCCTCTAATTTACTTGAGTTTACTTCGCTCATTAATGATAGCTTTGTTAAAAAAATGCAAACTGATGTTATTTATACTGACTTCATTAAGGTATTTGACTCTGTACATCATCACATACTAATTCTTAAGCTTGAACGCTTAGGATTTTTACCTAGACTTGTGTCTTGGATTTCTTCCTATTTAATGGGTAGAACCCAAAGAGTCTTGCTGAGAACAACTATGTCTAAAGAGATCTTTGTATCGTCTGGTGTACCTCAGGGTAGCCATTTGGGTCCATTGCTCTTTTCCCTTTTCATAAAGGACCTTCCTAGCTATATCTCACATTCTACCATATTTATGTATGCTGATGATGTTAAACTTTGCCTTCCTTACTCCAATGCAAATGGTCATCATCACCTTCAAGATGACCTAAATGCATTTCAACTTTGGTGTGTGGCAAACCAGCTGGACTTAAATTGTTCAAAGTGTATGACAATGACCTTCAGTCGTACCGTTCCTCTAATTGCTGATTATAAAATTAGTAACATTTCCCTAAGACGCATCTATACAGTCAAAGATCTTGGTGCGCTCTTTGACTGTAAACTTAACTTCAATCTTCATATTTCTACCATCGTTAATGAAGCCAAAAGTGTGCTTGGCTTTATTAAACGTTGGTCTAAGGAATTTAAAGACCCTTTTACCACCAAGCGATTATTTACTTCGCTTGTGCGTCCTATCTTAGAGTACTGCTCTGTTGTATGGTCTCCTCAGCATAAACTGTATCAGGATCGTATTGAATCGGTCCAAAAACAGTTTCTTCTCTTTGCCTTAAGAGACCTTAGATGGGACAGTAATGTACGATTACCGTCTTATCATAGTAGGCTCCAGCTGATTGACCTTCCATCACTAACCAATCGCAGAACAATTCTAGGAATTGTTTTTTTGCATAAATTGATTAGTGGTTACATTGATTCATCCTCTCTGTTGGGTCGTCTAAGTTTTTCGGTTCCGTCCCGAACAACTAGACACTATCGGCCTCTCCACTTATCAGTCTGCACTAGGGATTATTCTTTGCACAGCGCGTTTTATGTCCTTTGTGTGAATTTTAATAAATACTATCACGTTTTTCCCTTAGAACTCTCTCTTCCTAAACTTAAATCTACTCTATCAGCTTATCTTAGGGAAATCACGCACAATGCCCAGGCATAAGCATTGGTATACATTTTTCGTTGCCAATGTTGTGTTGTGAATTCCCAATTCTATCCTATACTCTTGTTCGACTATTCCCTTACTCTTTTCTTTTTTGATTTCTCATTATCTATATTATCTCTTTCGCAACTTATTTTAATATCTTCATTTTCCTTTTTCTGTATTAAATCTTTCCTAATTGTTTTTTCTTTTCTCTTTTTTTCTTTTTTTTTTGTAATTATAATTTTTTTTTTTTTTCTTTTTTTGTTTTTTATTTATTATTATTATTATTATTTATTTATTTTTCTTTTTTTTCATATTTCAATTTCATATAGTTAATATATATGCCTTTAATATGTTGTTTAAGTTTTCTTACTAACACCTTTTTTTCATAGCTTCACTAGTAGCACTGACCATATTTGGCTGTGAAATGTGGGCATAGCTGGCCGGACTGGCAAATAAAACACCCCCATCGGGTCGGTGCTACTAGTGATATTCTCTGTACTTTGTTTAGGCTTTTTTAATTTTAAGTTGACTCCATTGTTTGTCAATTATCCTTAAGGAAATAAATAAATAAATAAATCAGGTGCTTAAATATAAGGGCGCCTTTGCAATTCGAACCCAAAATCGTTCACATAATTCTAAGTTGTGGTAGGCACACGAAAATATTCATCTCCCATTCATACAAACAAAGCATACACACACGCACACACACAAAAACAGGCACGCAGGCATACAAATGCTTAGACAAGTGATATCCCATAATTGTGAGCATCGCTTCCCATGCGTACACACAATCAAATATATATATGTATGTATGTGCAGTTCACAAGATCTATCAAATGCTGATTCGGGACTTTAAAATTGCTACAGGCAGCTAGAGCTTCAAACACACGCATACAAATGCTCACACATGTAGCAAGGGGTTGTAGTGTGTGTGTGCACGGTCGTCGGGAAAACATTTTCAATATGCGCACCAACGCTTTCATACCATTCCCAAAAATAATCATGAAAAAGCTAACATTTTGCATGAACATGGCAAACGGCTTTAAAAGTTCGGTATACTCTTCACACAGAAGGGAAGACATGGGTTCTTGCTACGTAGAAATTTCAATTTTTGTGAGCTGCTGCTTGTGCTCACATGCATACACACATATACATTTGTGAGAGAGCAGAGAGCATAGAGAGAGAGGGAGAGAAAAAGAAGAAAAATTGAGCATAGATGTTTCTTTTGTTCAATAGTCGACCATCTCGGCCGAGCGCATGAAGATAAATGATTTTGCGTTCCCATATTTTCGTAGCCTGACCCTAAAAGTGAAGAGCCGAGCAAATACGAAGTGGTCTGGGAACTAATGCTCCAGGAACAGTGTGCAAAACGCTTTACACTACGTGTCCGGTCTATGTGTTCTCTGGTTAGTGATTATAGCCCTGGCCCTCCCCGATAAGAATATGAAAGAGACGATAGACAATAGCCTCGCGTGATCTCTAAGATCTCCCCAATAGATGCGCTAGATTGAAGGGATACAAATATTTATGAGCCTATATATAAAAACTCGGACTCAGAAGAATAAAGATCAATACAAAACTAAACCGCAGTTTCACTCAAACCCTCATCGAGATAATACGTGTTACTTCTGCGTTTCTGTGGTGCCCAAAGAGCAATACAAAATACGTTCTTCATATAACTTTTAGATTGTGATTATATCATTACTATACGTGTATATGCCGATGCTCAAGTCTCTAGTATTTGAAATACGCCTTTTACAAAGGTGTGGGTGAGGGGTTGGATATAGGGGTGGGGGGGTGAATTATAACAAAAATCGAAACTCTGTATAGTACATATGAGTCTACATTTAAAATTTGGAGACTCTAGCTCTAAAGATGTGAGAGAAATAATTTTATAACTGATTATCGATAAAAAAATAACGGGAGGAGTTATCGAATTTTTGTGATAAACTCGATATGCGCGTGCTATATACGGACATTTAAAAAAAAAATTGAAGTCTCTATTATATCTTCGGGAATCGACGCGTTCATACATACGGACAGACGGACATGGCTAAATCGACTCAGTTCGTCGCCCTATACTCGTATATACTTTGTGGGGTCTGCCACGCCTCCTTCTCCCTGTTACATACTTTTAACAAAACCATTATACCCTGATTTCCCATTTTCAATGGGTTCAGGGTATAAAAATAATACCCTTTCAACAAGTCTCAAACCCACAAAATCCAACCTACCAAGTGCGAAAACCTCAAAAAAAAAAAAAAAAAAAAAAAAAAAAACACAAAGACAACAACGACAGCGACAGTATTTAACACTTAAAATAACAACGCTGTAATTATCACAAAAATAGTCTCACAATACTCCCACATCCCTGTCATTAAATATATATAAAAATGACCTTTAAGATCATTCAATGGAACATAATTGGTTACACTAATAATTACAGCGAACTAAAAACAATAATTTAAAAAAAAACACACGCCCCTTATCTTATCTCTACAAGAAACACACATAATACACCCCAAATCCATACCTATACCCAACAACCATACCTTAATTACAAATAACAGCTCACCTTCCCATGGGGGCGTAGCTCTACTGATACATAATTCCCTAAAAACTCGAGAAATCACGCTGAACGGCGCCTTCGACGCAGTATGTGCAGAACTCAAGTCAAACCTCAAATTTAAAGTAATAGCACCAAATAAGGGATTTTCTATGAACAATCTCAAAAATGTTTTAGAAACCTCAAACATACCCGTGCTAATCACTGGCGACTTTAATGGTTGGCTCAAATATGAATAATCATAGGGGTAAAATACTGGAAAAATTCATATCACAATCAAACTACATCCTTTTAAATGACGGTTTACCAACTCACCTTAGCACCCACAATACACTAACAAATATCGACATAACTTTTAGCGGCCCAATTTTACAACTTGACAGCACATGGCACACAGAAAACGATCTCTTCGGTAGCGACCACTTCCCTATCATAATTAACCTCTTTAACTCTTACCCAACAAGACCACAACACACATCTTCGAAGCCCATTTTCATCACCGACAAAGCCAACTGGGAACGATTTTCAGAACTCACAGAAGAATACTCATCATAACTAAAACCAAGCTCAGACATAAACAAAGAAACAGCCACAATACAAAAAATATTAATAACCAGTGCTCACAAAACAATCCCTCAGACACACCCTATGCCCAAACCACACAATGTACCTTTGTGGAACAACAACTTACAAAAACTTAGAGACGATAAAGTCAAGAAATGGCACATACTAAAAAGAAACATCTGTACCCAAAACATCATACAATTTAAACGAGCGAATGCCAAATTTAGAAGAACCCTAAAAGAAGCTAAAAAACATAGTATCCAAAATTTCACTTCACGAATAGCACCCTACACACCCCCAAAATCAATTTGGAGTAATATAAGACACTTTTGCGGCCTAAACCCCCAAAAACACATACACTGCATCCCAAACCCAGCAACAAACCAAAACACCACCAACAAAGCAGAAATAGCAGAACTCTTCCGAAAAAACTTTTCAGATTCATCATCCGACCACAATTCCTCCATGACCTTTATAAATACAAAACAGGCATCACTGAACAGCCTACCCAATCACACATATATCCCCAGCAAGAGAGCTACAGAAATAGAAAACTAAATAACACTAGTCGAATTTAGATCAGCTCTAAGCACATTAAAAGGAAATACACCCGGACTAGACAGAGTGAACTACGCCATGATACAAAATCTGGACAGAAAAACAAAATGTCGAATAATCAACCTCCAAAACTCTATACTAAACAATTACATCCCCCAAATTTACAAGAATAGTATAATAATCCCAATCTCAAAGCCCAACACAGACAAAATATCACTAAACTCCTACCGACCAATATCACTTAACTCGTGTCTAACAAAAGTCCTAGACAAAATTGTAGCAAAGCGACTGTGGTGGTTTGTCTCTAATGACAAATTAATCCATACCAGTCAAACAGGATTCAAGAAGGGTAAATCTGCTATAGACAGCTTATTATGGATAGACCATTCAGTAGCAAGATCCATCTCCAGAAGAAACCATACGTCTATAATATCCCTAGACTTTGAAAAAGTTTTTGACAGAATCGGACTACACTCAATAGTCGACCAACTCACGGAATGGAAAACGGGACCCAAAATACTAAACTACATAAAAAATTTCATGACGAACAGAAAAATTACAGTACAAATAAACACCGACATCTCCCCCTTCGACCCCATCCACAACGGCATCCCCCAGGGCTCGCCACTCTCAGTGACCCTTTTTGTAATAGCATACAGTAAACTCCCCGAAAAGCTCACCCAAACACACCCAAATATCAGCCTAAGCGCCTACGCAGACGACTTTAATATAATACTTAAACTAAAAAACAAAAATAACATTAATATAAATATTAACCCAATAGTCAGAATCATACTGAACTGGGCCGAATACTCAAGCGCCAAGCTATCCACCAACAAATGCAAGCACATGCACGTCTGCAGAAAGCACAATTGTAAATGCTCTTTATCAACAGGAAGCATACATATCCAGAATGTCGCATCACTAAAAATACTTGGACTTTAACAACAAATACAGATGGAACAAACACACGGAACAACTCACACACTCCCTTCAGCAAGCAATATATATAATAACAAGTAAGAAAGCTCTAATCGAGACTGCTCGACTACGAAATCCCCTGAACCCTTTTTTTTGCTTACAAAAGAAACACACACACACATGCATAGACACACATAGGCGCGCTCGCATGGGCTGCAGTGTGGGCTTACCATGGGAATTTAATTGTTTAATAACTTTTCTTGTGGATGTACGTTCTTTCTGAAACTTTCAGATTGTGATTATATCATTACTATGCGTGTATATGCCGAAGCTCAAGTCTCTAGTATTTGAAATACGTCTTTTACAAAAGTGATAGTGAGGGGGTGGATATAGGGGCGGGGGGTGAATTATAACAAAAACCGAAATTCTATAAAGTACATATGAGTCTACATTTAAAATTTGGAGACTCTAGCTCTAAAGATGTGGGAGAAATAATTTTATAGCTGATTTTCGATAATGTTTTTTTATCGATCAAAAAATAACGGGAGGAGTTATCGAATTTTTGTGATAAACTCGATATGCGCGCGCTATATACGGACATTTCAAAAAAAAAGTTGAGGTCTCTAGCTATTGTACCTTCGGAAATCGACGCGTTCATACATACGGACAGACGGACAGACAAAGCTAAATCGACTCAGCTCGTCGCCCTGATCAAGAATATATATACTTTGTGGGTTCTGCCACGCCTCTTTCTCCCTGTTACATACATTTTAACAAAACCATTATACCCTGATTTCCCATTTTCAATGGGTTTAGGGTATAAAAACACATGCTCACAAACATACAGAGCTGAATTCGCTCAAATTAAGGCCATACACAACCTTAAATACACATACATTTATACAGATGGATCTCAAAACAATACTACCACTACCTTTGCTATCACAAGTGAAGCCGATACCATAAAAACATACCTCCTACCCCACTACTCCTCCGTTTTTTCTACAGAACTGATGGCAATAGTAGAAGCTTTAGATACCCTAAAATACAAAAGAGGCAATATCTGCATATGCACCGACTCACTCTCTGCAATAGACGCAATCAGCAATCCAAACAACAACGATCATTATCCCGTACACGCTCGCAATATCATGCACAAATCCTTCCGCGAATTCAAACTACAATACCTAAAAATAACAAACCTATACCACCATATTAAACAAAAAAAAACAAAAAAAAAAAAAAAAAAAAAAACAAGTAAGAAGGCTCTAGTCGAGACTGTTCGACTAGGGGATACCCTGAACCCTTCAAGCTGATATTCTAATCATTCTGCACTTCTTCTATACACATATACAAACACATGCATCCACACGCACACATAAGCCCGCGCTCTGCTAACTGCGCAGTAAGCAGCGACTGCGCCTGGGCTGCGCTGCAGTGTGGGCTATGCTATGAGATTTTATTTGTTGAATAACTTAATTTGTAGACGTACGATCTTAATAAAACTTTCAGAACGTTATCATAATGCGTAAATATGTGTACATTTCAAAGCACAAGTCTCTAGAATTTGAATTCCGTTTTTTACGGATTAGGGGCGAAAGGGGGCGTGGTATCCAAAATCTATAAATTGCAAAATATGTGTATCCATCAAATGTATATACACAGTAAATCTGAAGTCTCTAGGGTTAATAGTGCTCAAATTAGGCTGAAAAAATAATATAAATTTATCGATAATCCTCGATAAAAAGATATCGAATCAGTTATCGAAAAAATATGATAAACTCGTACTGCGTACTATGTAGACGAGTCTACATACAAAATTTCAGCTCTCTAGCTCTTATAACTTCTGAGATCGACGCACTCATACAGACGGACAGACGGACAGGGCTATATCGACTCAGCTCGTCACCCTGATCAAGAATATATATACTTTATGGGGTCTGCCACGCCTCCTTCTGCCTGTTACATACTTTTCACAAAACCATTATGTCCTCATTTCCCATTTTCATTGCTGTAAATACAGCACACAATACTTTTAAGAAACAAATACACTTGTAAATACAACTCTCGAGCTTAAGGCCTCTGTCGCCGTAGCTATAATATTAAGCTAGCCTTTAATTTTATGATTAATAAGTTAGCTCTTAAATAAATAAAACAAAACTAAACACCATCATAGTAAAGTGTATTCGCTTGCGTTTATACGGACGGAGAGAAAGATTTACAATAGTAACTTCACTAACTCATTAGCTAATTTATATGGCTCTAATAATACGCGTATATTTATAATGTTGTAGTTTCGTCTTAATTTCTAATTCATTAAGTTCAAAATTAGATACAAAATAATAGAGATAATAAGTTGAGAAGAGAAAAAGTTATATATGGTCACAAGATCGCGTATTGCATAATTTTCAATGATTTATATTTTATACTATGTTTCTGAGATTGAAACTATAGACAGATAGATTAATAAATAAACTTATAATATAGTATTTGTTATGTTATTATACTTACCTTTAGCGGCAAGATATATAAAAGTCTGAGCATTATTACGTACTGTGTTGATGTTTAAGCCAGAAAAGACTTTACATCTTACAGAAAGTTGAATAATGAAAAGCTCCAAAAAATCCAAAGGGGTCACGAATGATAAATCCCAGCCCAGACTGCTCAACACGTATAGCTCCCATTTCTGACAATGAATGAGATAATACAAAGATATTTTAAAATCTTTAATTATAGCGAGAATAAGTGGCTTATTAACCAACAACAAGTAAGAATACTCTTGTCGATACTGCTCGACTAATAAACCCAGCAAAGAGCTCATATTGTAATCACACATACATACGCATGTACCCGCATAGCAGACATAAGCACGCGCTCTGCTAACTTCGTTGTAAGCCGCGACTGCGCTTGCACACGGTTTCAAAAAGTATACAAATCCAAAATAGTCTTATTTAAATAAAATAAAAGAGAAAATTACAGCAGAATATTTAATTAATACCGAAAAGAAAAAAAAAAAAAAAAAAATCCGAAGCAAAATCTTAAGCAACTTAATAATACTTTATAATAATACAAATACTAACAAGTAAGAAAGCTGAGACTGCTCGACTACGAGATCCCCTAAACCTTTGCAAGAACTGATTTTAATAATTCTTCGCGGGTTTCTGCTTTCACAAGAAACACGCACACCCTCAAAGACACACATAGTCACGAGCGCATAAAGACGCATGGAATGCAGTATGGGTTTACTACGGGAAATTAATTTGCTAATAACTTTTCTTATCGATAGACTATCCTCATGAAACTATAATATCGTGATTGAAAAATAAAAATGCATGCTTTTGCCACAAGTATCACACAAGTATCTAGTACTTGAAATACGCCTTTTACAAACTTATGGGTGAGGGGCGGAGATAGAGATATCGGAAATGTAATTATCTTACTGATAAGGCTTTTAATCGAGAGGCAAGACGATCTCAAAAATCATTGAGACTTACCCAGCATGTTTGTGTGCATGCTGGCCACTGTATATTATATAGTAGTATTTCATATTATCTAGTTTTTATACCCTGAACCCATTGATAATGGGATATCACGGTAAAATGGTTTTGTTGAAGTGCGACGAGCTGAGTAGACTTAGCCCTGTCCGTCTGTCCGAATGTTTGAACGCGTCAATCTCAGAAGATATTAGAGCTAGAGACTTCAAATTTTTTTAAATGCCCGTATATACAGCACGGATGTTGATTTATCTTTAAAACTCGATAGCTCATGCCATTTATTTTTAGCGATTAAAAACATCGAAAATCAGTTACAATATTAGAACTCCTACATCTTTAAAGCTGGAGTCTCGACACGTTAAATAGACCCAGATTAATTTTATACAATTTTCGTTATATTTATTACTAGCAGTCCCAGCAAGCGTTGCATTGCCCTACCCTTATTTCTAGGTAAAAAATGATTGAAAGGTATGTTGTTCAGGTTGGGATACACTCTGATTAATTTATTAATAAGATTTTCATTCAAGCACCTTGTGGTAAACGACACGCATTTAGATTGAGGCCACAAATAGTCAAAGATTGGCCCTGTGATTTGTTGATCGTCATGGCGAAGGCATGATGATGATTTCTCGAAGCAATTGCTGAATATCGGTAATGGCCGTATTCCTGTTGACGAAAGGAGTGGCTTGATTTCATTTCCTCAAAATTTTTGCAATTTCGTCCCATCAAAAGATGAGCTTATCAACAAAGTATTTCCGAATATCATTGCTTTCCACAAAAATACTAAATGGTTAAGTGAGCGAGCAATTTTGGCAGCTAAAAATAAAGATGTGGATGACCTTAATTTTATAATTCAAAATAAAATCGTTGGTACTCTGTATTCATTTAAATCTATCGACTGTGTAACAAACGAAGATGAAGCCACTAATTATCCAACTGAATTTTTGAACTCCTTGGATGTGCCTGGTTTACCACCGCACAATTTACAACTGAAGGTTGGCTCGGTAGTTATCATGCTTAGAAATTTAAACCAACCAAAACTGTGCAATGGAACGCGTTTAGTAATAAGAAAAATGTTGAGCAATGTTATTCACGCGTCGATACTCAAAGGAAAATTTAAAGATGAGGAAGTTCTTATTCCAAGGATGCCGATGATCCCAACAGATATGCCCTTCTTTGCTGGGTACTAACGCGGCGCCTTTCTCGGACGATTTCTCGTTCTTCGTCAGATAATTGACTCGCGATATTCCGATGCCTAATTGCATTATGGGTCCGCCGGGAAAGATTAGAGCTTCTAGGACGCGGCATTTGCATTAATAGTAATACTGAATATGCCCTCGCACAAAACCACATAAAATAATCGAGAAATATGAATATAAATTATTTACAAAAATAATGTCTGAGAAAAACAAATACAACAATACCTACCTGAACTTTCGAGATATTTTGCTTTTGTCCGTACGCGTATTATTTTTCAAATTTTTTTTTTTTTAACAGATGTGTTTTTTTATGAATAGTCAGGTTCGGTGAGGCTGTGCCGTAAACTGACTGACTACATTTGTTTATTTACTTCTACAGTATTGTCAAAACTGTCACTGTTACCAAGCCTACTGGGTATAAAAAAAATTTGAACATTTGGGGAAAAAACCGCGTTTTTTAAGTATTCGGCAAATTTTTTCAGTATTTTTAAGACCCTATACTATACTCGTTGCGGAGACAAATCCAACAAATCAAAAACCATGAAAATTGGTTCAGCCCAAATCAAGTTATAAGCAGTCTTCACTTTTACACAACTTTCTTTTATATATATAGATATTCGTTATATCACCTAATTCCCCAGTGAAGGTCATACGCCGTTATAGTTTTAAATATGTCAAGTATTCAATATTCAAATTAACAAACGCACGTGCAGCAGCCACAACAGTATTCCTATACGTGTGCACAGATACAACCAAAATTATTCTAGCATATTGTTAAGATGACATGAGAGTAGGCGCGATAAGCAATGCGATAATATTCAGCGACAATGTGCGAGAAAGCTTTGCATGCAAATTTCCATGTAAACGCTTAATGCACGCAAGAGTGCAAGCGAAGCGAGAAAAAAGCCAAATAGAAAAGTAAAGCGAGTTTCAAGAGAGCGATTCTGAATTGCTTTATCGCATAGTAGCTTTTCTTATACGTGCTGAGCTCAAATAACCGTTGGTTAATAGGTGAAATATGTTTTTTTTTCTTTCGCAATTCAAGTTTAAATAACGGTTTCAAAATGATTTATGTATAGTTTTAATGTACATATGTATTTGCTCTCAATTACATTTGAACTTTCAGACTTATAAAATGTAAAGACGAGTACGAACGGATCACATAAACGGGGACCAGAATTTTCCTCGCAATAACCGTACGGACACTATAAGCGCTGTCGTTATAACCGGATTCTAATCTATCAATATTTATTGATATTTAATATTAAAGCTTATGTATACACAGAGGACTACAAAAGGCCCACGAATAATTTGTCAAGTTCTTAAACTTGTTGGATGAAATACTCTTTACTTTCATTGCTTATGTGTGTATCTTGTGACGTCTCTTAAGGTCAATAAACTATTATGCAGAATACAAATTGCTTTTATAATAATATCGACGTTAAATAAATCTGGATAGGTTTCAATTGGCTTCAAAAGGAAACACCATTTAGAAGTCATTATTCCATTATTCGCCTATTGAAAGATTCTCATTTAGTATTAATAGTGCGGATTGAGTATGGCCTTAACAGAGTTTTCAATAGCGGATATGCTTCATCGCCCATAAGGACGTAGAGCATTTTAATTCTTGCTTCAGAAAAATTTGCTATCAGCATCACTTCCCGCAGCGTCAGCTAACCCCATTTCATTAGCTTCATTACCAATAACTACAGTCGACACAAAAGGTTTACACTTTTCTTTAATGGAGAAAATCCATTAACTATAAGTGTCACAAGAATTAGAAAATCCAGGACTAGAAGTGTCATAAGAATTTCGGGCACCTATTGCCAGCAACCTAGCTCCAATATTGTAAACGTAACATAGATGGTTGTAGCCAAGAATTGAATAAATATTTTCTTAAAATTAAATAAGCGAACTCACAGAGAATATTCCAGTTTGTAAAATAAATAATTGTATCCAATAATGATATAAAAGATCCCTTAGAATTAAGTAAGAGTTCAGTTGTATTTTATATCACCAATAAAGAGCATGTATTGACTTAAAGTAAAAGAAATACATAATTGGCGCAACCGGTAATCGGACTAACACTATTCGAACAGTTTTATGAAATCTTATAAAAGTGAACAAAATTTAAAGAATTAACTGAAATTGAATACAGAATAATAATTGTGGAAACTTTGGATATTATATATTAATAATAAATAAGCGATAATACAACTCAAAAATGGAAAATCAACAACAAATATTTGAATTGCAGCAATGCATTCAATTGTTAACAAATGTAATCATCGCAAGAGAAGAAATCCAATTACAACGCAAAGAAACTGCGTAGAGAAGGAAACAAGATATTTACCAACATTCAATGGACAGGATAGAACTCTGCATGGATTCGTGTCTGCAGTGGACCAGATTATGGAGGAGTACAATGACAATGACAAGGTCTTCACTGTCGTATTCAACACAATAATTCAAGGTCAGACTTGTACTATGCTCAATATCACCCTACCAACAAACTGGAAGGAGTGGAAAAATCCTATGAGACATCATTATAGACCAAGAACGGATCAGATGGGACTAACTAGAAGAACCTAAGAATAACCAGTGTAAGAGATTTTGACAATAAAATAAGAACAATTTTATAATAATTGTAGACTAGTTTATATTTAAGTGGATTATTAACTCTAAGAGAATTAGCATGTGGCCCGATGGCAATTGCCTTAATGAATAACAGTCAACATAACATTAACCACTAACCAGAAAACACATAGACTAGACATGTAGTACAATGTTTTTCAACATCGAATCATCTGTAGCGTAGGTGCCGGCTAACTTCATATTCGCTCGGCTTGGTATTGCCTGGCTCGGGTAATGAAAGACAGCACGACGAAATCAATGCGCTTCAAGCACGCAAAAAACATGGTAATCTTGTATGCGCTTGGCGTTTTTTGCCCTACTCTCTCTCACACTCTATCTCTCTCTCCCTCTCCATGGGCTCTCAAATCATCAAGCACAGCACCGCACAAAAATTGAAATTTGTTCGCGACGGTCCCAGCTCTGTGCTTTTGTGTGCGTGAGTTAGTATCTCTACTCCCCTCGAAATGTCACCCCAGAAGCCACCACGTTTTTTAGCTGAATCAACACTCGGCTATCGTCTGGGCGATGTCGGCCAGTAGTTCCGTGCTAATTAGAAGTCAACAACTTTATATTTTGTCTACAATGTAAAATCTTCATATAAACAACAGCCCTTGTTGCAACATCAAAATTCGATGCGTCGGCATTTTGCCGACGAACAAGCTGGCTTGTGTGTATTACACATCTGCATGGATGCATCCAAAAGGGCTATGGAATCATTCATTAAAAAAATGAGCATACTTTTTTCTTCTAGCTTTAGAACTTTAGGAGATACAGTTTTATCCGATTTGCCACGCCCCCAATGGGCAGAGATATATCCGCCATAGCTTGTTGAACTTGGGTGATCAACGCGGACCTACATACCAAATTTCAGCATGCATCATTTTCGATAGCAGCCATAGCAGCGCAGTTCAAAATATCGAGTTCTATCGATTTCTAGTGATAAACTTGAAATGCGCGCGCTATATACGGACATTTAAAAAAAAAAGTTGAGGTCTCTAGCTATTGTATCTTCGGAAATCGACGCGTTCAAACATACGGACAGACGGACATGGCTAAATCGACTCAGTTCGTCGTCCTGATCAAGAATATACATATATACTTTATGGGGTCTGCCACGCCTCCTTCTCCCTGTTACATACTTTTAACAAAACCATTATACCCTGATTTCCCATTTTCAATGGGTTCAGGGTATAATCAGTTATAAAATTATATCTCGTACATCTTAAGAGCTCGAGTCTCCAAACTTTAAATGTAGACTCATGTGCATTTTATAGAATTTCGGTTTTTCTTTTAATTTATCTCTCACCCCTATATCCACCCCCTCACCATCATGTGTGTAGAAGGCGTATTTCAAATACTGGAGACTTGAGCATATACACGCATTGTAATGATATAATCACAATTTAAAAGTTTCATGAAGAACGTACATCCACAAGAAAAGTTATTAAACAATTAAATTCCCATGGGAAGCCCACACTGTAGCCCATTCGTGTTTATGCGTGCGTTCCTATGTGTGTGTGCGTGTGGTTTCTTTTGTAAGCAAAAAGACGTGAAGAATTATTGAAATATCAGTTCTCCGAAGGGTTCAGGGGATTTCCTAGTCGAGCAGTCTCGACTAGAGCTTTCTTACCTGTTTTAAGCGCATTTTGCTACTGTACAGTACTATGGTTCTGGAAATGATTACATTCATGCAGGCCTATAGTGTGAATGTTCATAATATGTGAGCATTGGCTTGTGCCTGCCACGGGCTGCATATGTATGTATGTGTATAGGATGGCAAGCTAATTGTCTCTGGATTTAGTAGTTTCAAATGGGCCTTTATTAGAGAGCTGCATGGCCGCACTCATAACCTAGCAAAATTGAGTCCACTTGAACTGAGACTGAGTGAGTGAGTGAGGGAATACAAACAAGTTGATGGAATGTGAGTTCGTATGGACTCAATGCCTCATATCTCATTGCATTCAGTAAAAAGAATGAGAATAAATAAGACATAAATAGGAATACAACATTTAACCGAAGCATACAGGCGTCGAGGCACTTGAGTTTTTGCATGCATATATCTTCGTGTCAACACTTCGTATTTGCTCGGCTCCGTCGCTTGAGGGTTGAGCAGTGAAAAAATCGAATGCCAAAATCAGTGCGCTGTGAGCGGTCAAGCAGAAAGCACGCATTTTAATATAAAGCCTAGTTGCGCACTTATTTTTTCTTATTGTCCTTCTCCCTCTCTGCCCTTTCCATTTAGAGAGTATATCGAACTTTTGAAAGGGTTTGCCTTGCTCATGCATGTTAGTGTTTTCATGTCATTATGTTATGTTTCGATCTATCCAGAATCTTAATAACTTTTATATTAATTAATTATTATACAAAGTATCTAATTGAATATATTGAGCATCAGCAAGTTGATAGCACTACAGACATTATAGGACAAGAAATAGCCGGATACTCTAATCTAAATATTACATAAAATTCAAACTTTGATGTCTTATTACATAAAACTAGCTGCAAAATTACATAGTTTTTCGTTTGTTTGTTATTTATGGGAAGGGTATGAAAGCGTTCGTACGCAATAAGAATATGTTATCGCTACGAAATTGCAACGCTAAATTTGCCGTGTGTCACCAGTCTGGTTTGCACACACACAATTACATTGCCCTTCGTTGCTGGCAGCACAGCAACTCATACACTCCGCAAAGCAACTCATATACTCAGACTCAAACTTATTTATTCTTTTTCGCTCAATAGTATATTGTGCCTCCAAGTCATCTACGAGCGCACTCACTCACTCATACAATTTTCGTTTTGAACTCGGTGCCACTCATCTCAATATGAGAATTGTTAATTCGAACTCGTTTTTTCGGCACTCATGCAGCTCTCTAGCCTTTATGACTTAATTAGAAATTTGTGACAATAATGAGTAAAGGCTTGAGTGTAATATTACATGTGTATTTCATTTATTGCAAAGCATTTAATAAACTTATTAGTGTTTTACGAAAATTTATTTGGTTGAAAATGTGTAATAAAAAAATTTTAATTATGTATATAATTTCAGTATTTTATGGATATATGTATGTACACACATTTTGAAACATTATTAGCTATAATAATATACAAATGTACTTATGTACATACGAGAGAGTTCTCAGTGAGAGTTAACAGACGTGTTTACTTTTGTGCTCTGCAATTATTATTGTTATGTTAGTTATATATTCATATTAAATTTCACATAATTGCGGTTCGGTTATTTCAAATATCTATATTTCCTGCGCAAGGTTTGATCCGTGGTTCGCTGTGTTTTTAATAATTTACTTTTTTATTTTTTGAAGTTTTGTGTGGAGCGTCGGTTCATTAGTTTCATTATTTGCATTTTTGCTTTAGTGTTTCTATTTGTTGGCGCTCTCCCCAGTTCAGTCTTTCTAAGTTTGTTAGTGTAGTGTGTGCATAATTTGCTCTCACTATCTACTGTTGTTGTATTTGCCTCTCTCGAATTTTTGATTTTCGTGTTGTGCAAGTATACTCTCTCGCTGTGTACTTTCGCTCTGCTCTGTAACGGCTGTTTTGTTGTTGGACTCGCTCTCAACACATTTATACCTCTCTTTGTTTTTTTCTTTACATTTGTGTTTACATTCACTAATTTGTGTTTGATCCCAATTGCCAATATGAGTTGCTGCAAAAAATCTTGCAGTTTAAGGCAGGCAGTTGATTCTTCTCAACCGCATTTTATAAATTGCTGGTTGTGCGATAATATGATGCATACTAAGTGTGCAGGTCTTACTGGGCGTGAATATGACAAGATTATGTCCACTACTAAAGCTGGTAGTGGAGGCGTACGCTGGTCTTGTCCGACTTGCTTGGAAAAACAGATTAACTTTTCTAAAATGTATAGTGCTGTGAGGGCTCAATTTTTAAAACTGAAGAAGATTTCTAAGTAGTTGACCAGTGACATGGCTGCTGCTGAAGAAAAATTAAATCAGTATGGCTTTGAAAATCCTCTCTCTCAATTGGATACTCCTTTGTTGTCGGTAACTCGTTCTATAATAGTACCGTCACCTAATTCGCTTGCTCCTCCCTCACCTTGAGCCTCTGTTTTGTTATCGGCTCCTAATTCACTAGATCCTCCTTCACCTGGTCCCAAATCTGTTTCTCCTGTTGATGCTTCTATTGAAACTCAAGCCCTGTTCCAATTTTGGATACTACTTTTATTGTTGCTCAAACAAAGAGTGACAATAAGTCAGCCACTCCGGGCATCACCTTATCTGTCGTCTCTCCTCGAAAGCAAGTATTTTTATCTAGGCTTTCATCTGATACTACATGTGAGGCAGTATCTGCTTTTATTTCTAGCAAGATTTCAGCCAATGTTTTTATATCGAAATGTAGTTTCGCAACTCCGCGAAAAATTGCTTCATTTAAGATTAATGTGCCAGTGGAATATTTTACAACCATATGTGATCCTAAATTCTGGCCACCTCATGTAGTTGTGCATGAATTCAAACCTAAGAATCGTAACGAATCGACTCCTGTTTCCTTGAATCCACCTTAGGTGCAATCAACATCAAACATTATACCAAAAAACTAAATAGTTTACATTCTTCTTCTCATATGTCCCTGGTTTAACAAAATGTACGCGGCCTAAATACTAAACTTAAAAATTTATTCTTACATAGTTTTAGTGTTCAATATGATATTATTGCTTTCACTGAAACATGGTTGTGTAATAATATTCATAATAGCGAGATCCTTTCAAGTAATTTCACTATTTATAGACTTCACCGTGCTATGCGTAGAGGGGGTGGGGTGTTAATTGCTGTTAAATCCTGTATTCTCTCCGAAGGGTTTAGCTATTGTCCCTTCATGATGCAGAGATTATAGGGGTTAAATTAACTCTCCCATCGTGCTCCTTATTTATCACTTGCTCATCCCTCCATCATGCTCATTATCATCCCTCCATCGTCTGATATACAAGTTTATGTTCAACATATAACTTGTATTAAAGAAATTTATGAGCATGTAAGTGATAAAGACTTGTTTCTGGTTTTGGGTGATTTTAATATTCCCAACACTTCTTGGTCATCAATTTTTAATGCAAATTACTTTAATCCGACAATCGATCACTATCTCTTTGATGAATTGTTTAACCTGTCTATGTTTCAGATTAACTCTATTTCAAACCATCTAAATCGCACTCTAGATCTTTTGTTTGTTAATCATGATTCGCTCATTAATGTCGCGAGATCAACTCCTTTCTGCTTACCAGAGGATACACATCATCCCACTTTAGAGGTTTTATTCAGTGTTGATAATCCTCCCACTAATACTCCAATGCCTTCTAAGCTTAGTCGCTGTTATCGTAAATGCAATTTTGTTCTTCTTAATGAATTAATTAATTCAACAGACTGGTCTATTTTATATGAGTCGGTTGATATTAATTTGGCAGCATCGTTCTTTTATTCTACCTTAAACTCTATTCTGGATGTTTGTGTCCCTCTCTGTCGCATTTCGCCGGTTTCAAAGAAGCCACCTTGGTTTACCAAAACACTATCGAACTTAAGAAACATTAAAACCAAATGTTTCAGATATTATAAAAATCTGGTTCAAGTGTTGACTGGTCCAAATATTCCATTGCCAAGTCAAATTTCAATCTTTTAAATTCTAGTTGTTATGAGAATTATCTTCTACGCTACAAACGTCAGTTTGCTCGAGATCCCAAACAATTTTACTCATTTGTTAACTCGAAGCGTAAATCTTCTGGTTTGCCGTACTCATTTGTCCTTGGTGGTGTAAAAACTTGCAATGACCAGGATTCCTCTGACCTATTTGCTGATTTTTTTCAATCCACTTATTCTTCTGCTGATCTCTACAGCAACTCATATCCATATTCACTTGCTGAATTTGGGCCTATAAATGCTCCTAAAGTTACTGCAGCCTCTCTGGCTGCAGCCATTAGGACATTGAAATCATCTTTCTCTCCTGGTGCAGATAATATTCCTAGTTGTGTGATTAAAGAGTGCAGTGTTTCTCTTCAGTCACATCTACTAAAATTGTTTAACTTGTCCTTGTATACTTCTGTGTTCCCATCAATTTGGAAAGATTCTTTTATCATTCCCTTATATAAAAAAGGTGGAATATCTGATATTTCCAATTATAGAGGCATTGCCAAATTATCTGCTATTCCGAAGTTATTTGAGAAAATAGTAACGTCGGCCTTGCAGCATTTTTGCAAATCGATTATTCAACCATCTCAACATGGATTTGTTCAAAATCGATCAACATCCTTTAATTTACTTGAGTTTACTTCGCTCGTTAATGACAGCTTTGGTAAAAAAAATGCAAACTGATGTCATTTATACTGACTTCAGTAAGGCATTTGACTCAGTACATCATCACACACTAATTCTAAAGCTTGAACGCTTTGCATTTTCACCTAGACTTGTGTCTTGGATTTTATCCTATTTAATGGGTAGAACCCAAAGAGTCTTGCTGAGAACAGCTATTTCTATACTTATCTGTGTTTCGTTTGGTGTACGTCAGGGTAGTCATTTGGATCCATTGCTCTTTTTACTTTTTATAAATGACCTTCCATGCTGTATCTCTTATTCTACTATATTTATGTATGCAGATGATGTAAAACTTTGCCTTCCGTACTCCAGTGCAAATGGTCATCATCACCTTCAAGATGACCTAAATGCATTTCAACATTGGTGTGTGGCAAACCAGCTGGACTTAAATTGTTTAAAGTGTATGACAATGACCTTCAGTCGTACCGTTCCTCTAATTGCTGATTATAAAATTAGCAACATTTCCTTACGACTCAAAGATCTTGGTGTGCTTTTTGGCTGTAAACTAATTTTAATCTTCATATTTATACCATCGTTAATGAAGCCAAAAGTGTGCTTGGCTTTATTAAACGTTGGTCTAAGGAATTTAGATCCTTTTACTACCAAGCGCTTATTCACTTCGCTTGTGCGTCCTATCTTAGAGTATTGCTCTGTTGTATGGTCTCCGCAGCATAAACTGTATCAGGATCGGATCGAATCGGTCCAAAAACAGTTTCTGCTCTTTGCCTTAAGTGGCAGTAATTTACGATTACCGTCTTATCATAGTAGGCTCCAGCTTATTGATCTTCCATCGCTAACCAATCGCAGAACAATTCTAGGAATTGTTTGTCTGCATAAATTGATTAGTGGTGATATTGATTCATCCTCTTTGTTGGGTCGTCTAAGTTTTTCGGTTCCGTCCCGAACAACTAGACACTATCGGCCTCTCCATTTACCAGTCTGCACTAGGGATTATTCATTGCACAGTGCGTTTTATGTCCTTTGTGTAAATTTTAACAAATACTATCACGTTTTTCCCTTAGAGCTCTCTCTTCCTAAACTTAAATCTACTCTATCAGCTTATCTTAGGGAAGTCACGCACAATGCCCAGGCATAAGCATTGGTATACATTTTTCGTTGCCATTGTTGTGTTGTGAATTCTCAATTCTATCCTATATTCCATTTTGGCTCTTCCCTTACTCTTTTCTTTTTTATTTCTTATTGTCTTTATTAACTCTTTCGCAACTTCTCTTAATACCTTCATTTTTCTTTTCCTGTACTTAATCGTTTTTAATTTTTTTTTTTCTTCTTTTTTTTGTAATTATTATAATTATTATTATTTATTCTTTTCTTTTTTTCAATTTTTTATATAGTTAATATATCTACATTTAATATTTTGTTTAAGTTTTCTTACTAACACCTTTTTTTCATAGCTTCACTAGTAGCACTGACCACATTTGGCTGTGAAACTCGGGCATAGCTGGCCGGACTGGCAAATAAAACACCCCCACCGGATCGGTGCTACTAGTGATATTTATTCCCTGTATTTTGTTTAGGCTTTTTTAATTTTAAATTGACTCTAGGTTTGTCAATTATCCTTAAGAAATAAATAAATATGTATGTATGTTCATACATAGCACATCTGTGTGAAGTAGTTATGACAGTCCGTGAGATCGACCAAATGCAAATGCTGGGCTTTAAAATTGCTGCAAGCAGCAAGAGTAACGCGCGCAGGTCACAAATGCTCATACATGTAGCAAGGGACTACAAGTGTGTATGTGCATGCCCGTCGCGAGATCATATTCTTTATGCGCCTCAACGCTTTCATACCCTTCCTATAAATATATAACGAAACGCATTCTCTTCACTCAAAAGAAAAGAGCTGGGAACGTCGCGAACAAATTTCAATTTTTGTGCGGTGCTGAGCTTGATGATTTGATTTGCGCCAAGCGCATACAAGATGACCATTTAGTTTGCGTGCTTGAAGCGCATTGATTTCGTCGTTCTGTCTTTCATTACCCGAGCCAGGCAATACCCTGCCGAGCGAATACGAAGTTAGCCGGGACCTACGCTACAGATGATTCGGTGTTGAAAAACATTGTACTATATGTCTAGTCTATGTGTTCTCTGGTTAATGTGTTAATATTTAAGGAGTGAACTTTCTAATTTCGTTGGTCTAAGTTTCGGAAATTTAAATACAAAAATGATTGATAATAAAAAATAAAATAACAGACATTTTAATCAAACCTTAAGACAAGACACAGACAGTAGAACGAACATAACGACAACAATCAAGTATATAATGATTATCCAAGACAAAAAAAAAAAAAACAACAAAATAGCCAAATAGTTAGGAATAATCAACAACGAAGACAAAACATAATGAAAAACCAAAATGTTAACAGACAACAACAAAGCCAGAATGTAAAACAAAATCAAAATTTGAATAGGCAATAGGAATATACGACGAATTCAAAATATCAGCAACAACAACTTGAAGCAATGAGAGTAGACAATTTAAATGATGACGCGGTAAAAAATAATGCAGATAACGAAAATAAACAGGAAGACCTCGGACAAAAGAAAATTTTTCATTAAGGGAACTATTGAGGGGATATTTTCATAATTTTTGTAGATACTGGATCTACTGTAAGTATATTAAGCACCAATAATGTACATAAATCAAAATATAAAGTAATTGAGATATTTTCAAAAACCATTTACACTATTAATAGAAATATTAATAAGTAAGAAAGCTCTAGTCGAGACTGCTCGACTACGAAATCCCCTGAACCCGTCTTTTTGCTTACAAAAGAAACACACACACACATACATAGGCACATATAGGCACGCACGCATAAACACGCATGGGCTGCAGTGTGGGATTCTCATGGAAACTTAATTGTTTAATAACTTTTTTTGTGGACGTACGTTCTTCATGAAACTTTTAGATTGTGATTATATCATTACTATGCGTGTATATGCCGAAACTCAAGTCTCTAGTATTTGAAATACGCCTTTTACAAAAGTGAGGGTGAGGGGGTGGATATAGGGGTGGGGGTGAATTATAAAAAAATCGAAATTCTATAATCTACATATGAGTCTACATTTAAAATTTGGAGACTCTAGCTCAAAAGATGTAGGAGATATAATTTTATAATTGACTTTCGATAAGGTTTTTCATCGATAAAAAAATAATCGGACAAGTTATCGAAATTATGTGATAAACTCGATATGCGCGTGCTATATACGGACATTTTAAAAAAAAGTTGAAGTCTCTAGCTATTGTATCTTCGGAAATCGACGCGTTCAAACATACGGACAGACGGACGGACGGACGGACAGACAGACGGACAGGGCTAAATCAACTTTTCTCGTCGCCCTGATCAAGAATATATCTACTTTGTGGGGTCTGCCACGCCTCCTTCTCCCTATTACATAGTTTTAACAAAACCATTATACCCTGATTTCCCATTGAAAATGGGTTCAGGGTATAAAAATGGCAGATATTAAGTTAAACCAGAAGTACGAAGTGAATTCAAATATGCAGAGTGTGCTAGAATAAGATGGGTATCGATGTCCCTTGAAAAGCCATATAATTTTCTATAGGGCATGGATTGTATCCAAAGAAAATTTTAAAGTATTGAATTTCAAAAAGAAACAAAGTTTGCAATGAAGTAGAAATTCCATTCCTTTCCAAATTATCGGAAGATGTATGTGTAATGGAAGTAGGTGAAATTGATGACTTAAAGAAGGGCTCAATGCTGAAGAAGTTCAGATACTAATGAAGTAAGAACGTTGCTACTGGGCGTTACCGACCGCGGCAACACTTTCGTAGCTTTAGTTTAGCTCTAATACTGTAGAAAATGCAGTTTTTCTCGATTTGCCACGCCCTTACTGGGCGTAGACACCTCATTTTTGGCTAGTTCTTAGAACGAGTTCTTGGAACCTAACTGCAAAGTTTGAATGCTTACGCTCCAAAAATGTTACAGGGTATTTTTTGATAAGCCACGCCCCTAAAGAGGCGTAAAAATTATTTTTGGGGCATCGATAGAGGAGGTTACCAATAACTCAACTATCCAAATTTGAAGCTTCTAGCTCTTATACTTTTGGAGATACAAACTTTTGCGGTTTGCCACGCCCCCTTCGAGCGGAGATATAACCAGTCGTCGTTGGACTTGGGTGGTCGACCCACGTATATATACCCTGGATGTAAGGAATGCCTTCAACACAGCTAGTTGGGATATGATACTGAATGCGCTGTCACAATATAATATCCCTAAATATCTAAAAGAGATAATAAAGAGCTACTTCAGAGGAAGAACACTGGTATACAACACGAGTGAGGGTCCCCAAACTCATACAGTGTCAGCTGGAGTACCCCAAGGCTCAGTGCTGGGGCCTCTCCTATGGAATATCATGTACGACGGAGTACTGCGCTTAGAACCAGCAGGTGCGCACACCATTGGCTTTGCTGATGATGTAGCTGTCGTAGCCATAGGAAAGGAGCTCAAAGATACAGAGGATATGTGCAGCGAAAGTATCAATCGCATACGAAGCTGGTTGACTGAAGCTGGGCTCGAGCTAGCGGCACAAAAAACTGAAGTTGTCCTAGTCAGCAGTCGCAAAAGAGTGGAAACTGCCAATATAAAGATCGGCAGTGTCACCATTGCGTCAAAGAGGGCGATAAAGTATCTTGGTGTCATGATAGACACAAGATTAACTTTCCGCGAGCACTTAGAGTATGTGCATAAAAAGGCAGCTAATTCTTGTAGAGCTCTCTCGAGAATCATGCTTAACACGCGGGGACCTAAACAGCAACGACGTCTCCTTCTAATGAGCGTCATTAGGTCCGTCATCCTCTATGCTGCGCCAATATGGGCAAGAGCGATGGCAACGCCGAGCTACAGCCGGGGCATTTGTGCGATCTACAGACTGAGCGCAATCAGAGTCAGCTGCGCTTTCAGGACTATCTCCGATGACGCGGCGCTGGTCATAGCTGGTATGGTACCACTGGAGTACTAGGTCGCCGAAGCCGTGGAGCGGAATTCGCACGCGCCTGCGCAACTCAACGCTATCAGGGCGAACAGCATTGCACGATGGCAAAGGAAGTGGGATAGCTCAGCTAAAGGGCGGTGGACGCACAAGCTCATCCCGGAGCTTGAACCATGGGTCAACAGCAAACACGGCGAGGTAAACTTCTACCTTACGCAGATCCTCTCGGGACATGGCTGCTTTCGGAGCTATTTGAAGCGCTTTGGCCACGAGGAATCTGACGAGTGCCCCTGGTGCGAGCGAGGGCATGTGGAAGACGCCAACCACATTCTTTTCGAATGTGGACGGTTCCTGGAGGAGAGGCGTCGTCTGGAAGAGGCAGTGGGCCGCTCCATCAGAGCGGACAACATAGTCAACGCCATGCTTGAATCGGAGGAAGCTTGGGAACTAACAAGCACCTTCGCGTCCACGGTGATGATGGAGCTCCGCAGAGTCGAGCGACTGAGAAGACGAGCTGTCCCAGGCTAAGGTAGCGCATAGTGCTTGCGAAGCAATGCTTTACGGCCGTCCCGCAAGCACCGCGCGCTATCCTAGCCATCACGCAACTTGCAACTTATTATATATATAATTTTGCCAATAAATGAATATAAAAAAAAAAAAAAAAAAAACACACACACACACACACAAACACACACAAAAATTCGAAGTTTCTAGCTCCTAGCCACGTCTCTTTCTGCCTGTTACATACATTTCAACAAAACCATTATACCCTGATTTAAAATTGAAAATGGGTGCAGTGTATAAATACAGAAGACAATGAAAAGACAATCAAAAATAGCTTACCCAATAATAAGATATTTACAAAAAGACTTATCAATTAATAACAAAGATCCAGTTCACATCCAATATTAAAATACCCAGAATTTGACAAACCATTTACAATTAGTACAGATGCCATTGATTTTGCTATAGGTGCAGTGTTATCTCAACAAGGACTACCAATGCCATATGTTTCAAGAACACTTAATAAACATTAGAAGAGTTATAGTACAATTGATAAAGAATTTGTATCTATTATACATGCCGTAAATTATTTTAAACACTATTTGATTGGAAATAAATTTCAAATTATAACTGATCATGTTTCTATAAAATATTTTAATTTAAAATTCAAAGGAAAAGAAATGGCATCAAAGATGGATTTTAAAACTCCAGGAATTTTATTATGATATTATAAGTATACTAGCTGACCCAGCAATCGTTGATTTGCCCTTCCAAAAAATGAGAAGATATTGGAGAGCATCATATAAACAATGGGCATCAGAGAATCAGACACCTTCGGAGTCCTCGCCACCCATAAAGTAAATTTGTAAAAATTTATAAGGTTCGTTTGGCATTTGTAGCAATGAACCGACTTTGTGGTAAACTTGGCCTTTGATTTTGAATATGGACTTAAATTGTTGACCATTCGCAGCAGTATTTTTAACTATTTTCATTGCTCCAAACGATGTCATTTGGAAACATGAATTGAATTTTCGAATTGACTGCAAGAACAGCGAAGAATCTGGATCAGTGCCGGCCATGTTTCAATTTCTAGGAGCTTAAATTTTCCTGATGAGCAACACATCCCGATGGGCTCAGTTTTAAGTTTAACGGCATGGCAGCGCGGGCATTCCTTGTCCAATGTAGCAATGACCGCTTTGGAGTGAGCGTAATATTCAACATCAATGAAATGCTAGGCGAAGAAATGAATGTGATGTAAGGGCTCGAAGTACTTGTTGACGTTGTCGGTCAATTCCTCTACTTCTGTTGACTACGAATCTGCGCCCTTTTCTTCGTTCTAATTGTCTTTGCTGGTTTCGCTCAACTCGTGCCTATTGCATTTGTGATGCACTTAACTGGGCCATACTCACACGGACATCCGCATTGCTTTGTTGCCTTTCTTCATCTGATATTTGTGCTCTGCTATCTCGCATGCCTCTAGATTTGAGTTTCGACGACTCAAATTAGCCCCATTGCGTTTTCGTGGCATTGTTGTCTGTTAATCAAACATAAATAAATCAAGTTGAAAAACTGTTTGGTTATTTGCCTTACATTTACACGTAATTTATTAATCTCGTTCACGTATTAATATGTGCATGAAGAATTATTTAACAAGAGAGCATAATCGAAAACTGTCAATGTTATGAAGCCTACTGGGTAAATTCTCGGTGTCAATGCAAAAATCCTCAATAGCAATGCGTCACTGAATGATATCGTAAGGTCGTTGCGTCAAAAAAGAATCAAAATTAATGCGGCCCATTCTTTAAACTTAAAATAAATAAATTAAAAATAGATGTTTGCCGATTCTCAGACCTACCCGACATGCACACAAAATTTCGTAAGAATCGGTCGAACCGTTTCGAAGAAGTTTGGCAACAAACACCGCCAAACGAGAACTTTATATATATATAAGATTTAAAAGGCGAAGGCAATAAAGTAGAAGAGTTTTTAAGTAGACAAAAGACAGCACAATTAATCAATACAGAAAATAAACAAGTAAGAAGGCTCTAGTCGAGAATGCTCGACTAGATGATACCCTGAACCCTTCAAGCTGATACTCTAATCATTCTGCACTTCTTTTATGCATGCACACATACACATGCATCTACACGCACGCATAAGCCCGCGCTCTGCTAACTGTGCAGTAAGCAGCGACTTCGCTCGGGCTGTGCTGCAGTGGACTGCAGTGTGGGCAATATTATGAAATTTATTTGTTGAATAATTTCGTTTGTAGACATACAATCTTAAAGAAACTTTCAGAACGTAATCACAATGTGTAAATGTGTGTACATTCCAAAGCACAAGTCTCTAGTACTTGATACACGTTTTTTACAAATTAATGGCGAAGGGGGAGTGGTATCAAAAATCTGTATATTACAAAATGGATGTATTCATCAATTGCATATACACAGTAAATGTGAAGATTCTATGTATAATAGTATTCAAATTAGGCTGAAAAAACGATTATCCTCGAAAAAAGATATCGCATAAGTTATCGAAAAAATATGATAAGCTCGTACTGCGTATGGTATAAATGAGTCTACATGCAAAATTTCAAGATCAAGTCACTCGTACGGACGGACGGACGGGCAGACGGACAGGACTATATTGACATAGCTCATCGCCCTGGTCAAGAATATATATACTTTATGGGGTCTACAATGCACAGCGGGGCCTCTGCCGGCGTCGCGTGGCAAAAATAAAAAAAGTGACTTAGCAATTTAAGATATGTTAATGCCAAAAGATTTTTGAAAATCGGTCAATTTTAAGGATAGTTAAAGCCCTTCAAACTTTGGGAAAGTTGAGAAGTTGTAAAAACCAGCGAGTTTTTGTGAAAAATATCCCACTTGCCAATTGAATTGTAGGAAAAATCTGACACCAATTTTTGCAGTGTTGATTGCGATTTAAAGAATGGATTATTACTAATAGAATACAAAAAAATGTTAATACGACTTTTCATTGAAGAGCTGATTTAAATTTACTAAACCTCTAAATTTGATCATTTTTCTCACCTAAAGTAGTCTATATCTTTTTAGTTCCGCCGAGTTCCGAGCATCGGTTTATACACACGTGTTGCAAAATATGTCCTCTTTAATATCAATCAAACTTTTGCTACCCCTGGTGCCCCTTTGGGTTTCTATAGAAAACACTAACAAAATCGGCATAAAAAGGCACAGAATGTACTAAAAAAAAGTCCAATTTGCATGTAAATCGAAATTTTTTTTTTTTTTTTTTTTTTTTTTTTTTTTTGGTTTGTTTAAGTATTGCAAATAATTAAAAATAAATCAATTTAAAAAAAAAATGTTTTAGTTTTTCAATCAAAAACGTGCATTTTAAGACAAAAATCATAATTTGTAGGTTTGAGGTTTAACTGTGAAGCACCCCGTTAACGCATAACCATGTATGCTTGCTTTTTTATAGCTTGAAAAATTCTCAGTCGAATGCTTTTTAAATTTTTTAAATATCTTGCTTGGTTCAAAAGCTATTCTTTTTGCAACGCAAAATGAGGAAAGGTCCCATTGTGCGATGATTCCTTCTGCTGTTACATACTTTTCACACCATTATGCCCTCATTTCCCATTTTCAATGGGTTCAGGGTATAAAAAGTAAGAAAACTCTAGTCGAAGTCGAGAGTGCTCGACTAGATACTACCGTGAGCCAAACAAATAAAAACGCACATTTAGTACGGTTCAAAGTTTCACTTTCGTTATATTTAAAATATAAATGAATGAAATGAATATGTACTAAAATATTAACACTGAAGTTAAATTCCTTGTCTTGAATACTCACTAAACAATGTATTTTACTGTCATTCAGAACATATCAGCCTTGTTAATTAACAAAAGTCACAAGTTAGAACGTTGCAGTCGGGCGTTACCGACATCGGAATACTCATTCACATCCCACCGCCAATTAAGTAGCTAAGTTTAGCTCTAATACTGTAGAAAGTGTAGTTTTTCTCGATTTGCCACGCCCCTACTCGGAGTAGCCACCCCATTATTGGTCAGTTCGTTGAAAGAGCTAACGGTAACCTAACTGCAAAGTTTGAATGCTTACATTCCAAAAATGTTAAAATTACAGGGTATTTTTTTTTATATGCCACGCCCCTAAAGAGGCGTAAAAATTATTATTGGGGCATCGATAGAGGAGGTTACCAGTAACTCAACTATCCAAATTGGAAGCTTCTAGCTCTTATACTTTTGGAGATACAAACTTTTGCGGTTTGCCACGCCCCCTTCGAGCGGAGATATAACCAGTCGTCGTTGGACTTGGGTGGTCGACCCACGTATATATACAAAATATCAGGTCTCTAGAATCAATAGTGCCCAAAATATCAGTCATTATAGAATCATAACATTAGCTCACGTGCAAAATTTCAACGTTATAGCTTCAAAGTTTTAGGAGATAAAGTTTTATACGATTTGCTACGCCCCCAATGGGCGTAGATATTACATACAGAGTTTTTAGCTAAACTAACATGCTTTCTGGTATATCTGGTATAAAAGCGAGATATAAACGAGTATGTGTTCCAAATTACAAGTCTCTAGATTCAAGAGCGCCGAAATTAACTGCGTTCATACGGACAGACGGACGGACAGAAAGACGCATATTGCAATGTGCAATGCATTGCACAGAACCAATATACTCATTTCACTTTCGTGAATGAGTATAAAAGTTTCGGGGAAAATTTCAAAAATTAAAAATAATTCTGAATAACAATGTCGCTCCAGCCGCTTCGCTTCTTCATCCGTATAAATTAAAAAGAACCTAGTGGTCAAAGTTAAATTTAAATTACTAACTATATAACAAAACAAGTAAGAACGTTGCAGTCGGGCGTTACCCCCTGCGGGATACTCATTCATATTCCATCAGCAATTTAGTAGCTAAGTTTAGATCTAGTACTGCAAAAAATGCAGTTTCTCTCGATTTGCCACGCCCCTAATGGGCGTAGACACCTCATTTTTGGCCAGTTCTTAGAACGAGCTAACAGTAGTCTAACTGCAAAGTTTGGATACTTACGCTCCAAAAATGTGAAAATTACAGGGTATTTTTCAATATGCCACGCCCCAAAGAGGCGTAAAAATTATTTTTTGGGCATCGATAGAGGAGGTAACCAGTAACTCAACTATCCAAATTTGAAGCTTCTAGCTCTTATACTTTTGGAGATACAAACTTTTGCGGTTTGCCACGCCCCCTTCGAGCGGAGATATAACCAGTCGTCGTTGGACTTGGGTGGTCGACCCACGTATATATACCAAGTTTCAGGTCTCTAGCATTAATAGTGTCCAAAATATAGCAAAATTTGAAAAATCACTATATCTTCAGGTCCGATTTGCCACGCCGCTAGTGGGCGTAAACATATACATATAAAATTTTTACATTCTAGTTTCAAAACTCTAGGAGATCCAGTTTTATCCGATTTGCCACGCCATAGCATTTGATCTTGGGTGGTCGACCCGGATTTAAATTCCAAATTTCAGATTTCTAGCTGTTCAAGTAACATGATTTCTGGTATATCGGAAAATGCATTTTCCGATTTACCACGCCCCTAGTGGGCGGATCGGGAAAATTTTAACACTTTATATACACAAGTATATGTTCCTAATTTCAAGTCCGTCTTGTCCGTCAACTAAAACGTATAGCAGATATTGATTTCACTTTAATGGAATGTTTACATTCATTTCTAAAACCATTCAAAGATTGTTCTGACAAATTGTCATCTGAAGCACAGCCAACCATTCATATGTTACAAGAAACTAAAAATATATTGTAAAATTGAAATACATATATGGCTCCAATGTTATGGAGCATGTAAAAAAAAAAAACCCTTGAACTCTTTTCAGCCAAATTCCGTTCATTTGGTTGGATTATTTTTAAAAACCCCATTCAAAGAATTAAGTTTTTTGCCAGCTGAAAAAAAAAAAACATGTCTTAGAAACCGTTAAATGCATGATGTCAGAAATTTATGATATGCAAAATGATTCAATTGAGGACGCGAAAATTGAAAACTCTCCGCCATATTTGAATCATGAATTTTAAGAGTTTTTGGACAAAAATCAACAAAAAAAAAAAAAAAGAAAACTTGACGAACCTGACAAAAATGCAATTGACTTAGAAATTGATAAATATTATGCCACACGCTATAATTCAAACTTGCCAATCTTAAATTTTCGGCAGGAGGCAACGAACCTTAAATTGTTGCAAGTGGTGGCCAAAAATATTTTATGTACTCCGGAAAGCTCTGCAACAAGCGAGCGAGTATTCTCCTCCTCGGGAAAAATTTTAAATGAAAGGCGAACAAGGCTATCAAGCGCAAATAATTGATAATGATGATATTAAAAATTTAATCGATGACAAAATAACGGGATGAGTTATGGATTTCTGGAGATAAACTCGTTAGGTGCGCTGTATACGATCCCAAGCCACTATTAATTCGAACAGCATGTTTTTTTTTCACAGTGCGCAATGATAGTAAATCATAAATTTAACACACTATATTATTTATTTATTTATTTCCTTAAGGATAATTGACAAACAATGGAGTCAACTTAAAATTAAAAAAGCCTAAACAAAGTACAGAGAATATCACTAGTAGCACCGACCCGATGGGGGTGTTTTATTTGCCAGTCCGGCCAGCTATGCCCACATTTCACAGCCAAATATGGTCAGTGCTACTAGTGAAGCTATGAAAAAAAGGTGTTAAGAAAACTTTAACAACATATTAAAGGCATATATATATTAACTATATGAAATAAAAAATAAAAAAATAAAAAAAAAAATAAAAATAAATAATAATAATAATAATAATAAATAAAAAAAAAAAAGGAAAAAAAAAATTATAATTACAAAAAAAAAAAAAGAGAAAGAGAAAAGAAAAAACAATTAGGAAAGATTTAATACAGAAAAAGGAAAATAAAGATATTAAAAGAAGTTGCGAAAGAGATAATATAGATAATGAGAAATCAAAAAAGAAAAGAGTAAGGGAATAGTCGAACAAGAGTATAGGATAGAATTGGGAATTCACAACACAACATTGGCAACGAAAAATGTATACCAATGCTTATGCCTGGGCATTGTGCGTGACTTCCCTAAGATAAGCTGATAGAGTAGATTTAAGTTTAGGAAGAGAGAGTTCTAAGGGAAAAACGTGATAGTATTTGTTAAAATTTACACAAAGGACATAAAACGCACTGTGCAATGAATAATCCCTAGTGCAGACTGGTAAATGGAGAGGCCGATAGTGTCTAGTTGTTCGGGACGGAACCGAAAAACTTAGACGACCCAACAGAGAGGATGAATCAATGTAACCACTAATCAATTTATGTAAAAAAACAATTCCTAGAATTGTTCTGCGATTGGTTAGTGATGGAAGGTCAATCAGCTGGAGCCTACTATGATAAGACGGTAATCGTACATTACTGTCCCATCTAAGGTCTCTTAAGGCAAAGAGAAGAAACTGTTTTTGGACCGATTCAATACGATCCTGATACAGTTTATGCTGAGGAGACCATACAACAGAGCAGTATTCTAAGATAGGACGCACAAGCGAAGTAAATAATCGCTTGGTGGTAAAAGGGTCTTTAAATTCCTTAGACCAACGTTTAATAAAGCCAAGCACACTTTTGGCTTCATTAACGATGGTAGAAATATGAAGATTGAAGTTAAGTTTACAGTCAAAGAGCACACCAAGATCTTTGACTGTATAGATGCGTCTTAGGGAAATGTTGCTGATTTTATAATCAGCAATTAGAGGAACGGTACGACTGAAGGTCATTGTCATACACTTTAAACAATTTAAGTCCAGCTGGTTTGCCACACACCAAAGTTGAAATGCATTTAGGTCATCTTGAAGGTGATGATGACCATTTGCATCGGAGTAAGGAAGGCAAAGTTTAACATCATCAGCATACATAAATATGGTAGAATGTGAGATATAGCTAGGAAGGTCCTTTATGAAAAGGGAAAAGAGCAATGGACCCAAATGGCTACCCTGAGGTACACCAGACGATACAAAGATCTCTTTAGACATAGCTGTTCTCAGCAAGACTCTTTGGGTTCTACCCATTAAATAGGAAGAAATCCAAGACACAAGTCTAGGTGAAAATCCTAAGCGTTCAAGCTTAAGAATTAGTATGTGATGATGTACAGAGTCAAATACCTTAATGAAGTCAGTATAAATAACATCAGTTTGCATTTTTTTTAACAAAGCTGTCATTAATGAGCGAAGTAAACTCAAGTAAATTAGAGGATGTTGATCGATTTTGAACAAAACCATTTGCAAGTGATAAATAAGGAGCACGATGGGAGAGTTAATTTAACCCCTATAATCTCTGCATCATGAAGGGACGTAAAGCTAAACCCTTCGGAGAGAATACAGGATTTAACAGCAATTAACACCCCACCCCCTCTACGCATAGCACGGTCAAGTCTATAAATAGTGAAATTACTTGAAAGGATCTCGCTATTATGAACATTTTTACACAACCATGTTTCAGTGAAAGCAATAATATCATATTGAACACTAAAACTATGTAAGAATAAATTTTTAAGTTTAGTATTTAGGCCGCGTACATTTTGATAAACCAGGGAAATATGAGAAGAGGAATATAAACCATTTAGTTTTTTTGTATAATGTTTGATGTTGATTGCACCGAAGGTGGATTCAAGGAAACAGGAGTTGATTTGTTGCGATTCTTAGGTTTGAATTCATGCACGACTACGTGAGGTGGCCAGAATTTAGGGTCACATATGGTTGTAAAATATTCCATCGGCACATTAATCTTAAATGAAGCAATTTCACGCGGAGTTGCGAAACAAAACTTCGATATAAAAACATTGGCTGATATCTTGCTAGAAATAAAAGCAGATACTGCCTCACATGTAGTATCAAATGAAAGCCTAGATAAAAATACTTGCTTTCGAGGAGAGACAACGGATAGGGTATGCCCGGAGTGGCCGACTTATTATCAGTCTTTGTTTGAGCAACAATAGAAGTAGTATCCAAATTTGGAACGGGGGCTTGGGTTTGAATAGAAACATCAACAGGAGAGACAGATATGGGACCAGGTGAAGGAGGATCAAGTGAATTAGGAGCCGATGACAAAACAAAGGCTCAAGGTGAGGGAGGAGCAAGCGAATTAGGTGACGGTACTATTATAGAAGGAGTTACCAACAACAAAGGAGTATCCAATTGAGAGAGAGGATTTTCAAAGCCGTACTGATTTAATATTTCTTCAGCAGCAGCCATGTCACTGGTCAACTGCATAGAAATCTTCTTCAGTTTCAAAAATTGTGCCCTCACAGCACTATACATTTTAGAAATGTTGATCTGTTTTTCCAAGCAAGTCGGACAAGACAAGCGTACGCCTCCACTACCAGCTTTAGTAGTGGACATAATCTTGTCATACTCACGCCCAGTAAGACCTGCACACTTAGTATGCATCATATTATCGCACAACCAGCAATTTATAAATTGCGGTTGAGCAGAATCAACTGCCTGCTTGTAACTGCAAGCTTTTTTGCAGCAACTCATATTGGCAATTGGAAACAAACACAAATTACTGAATGTAAACACAAATGTAAAAGAATGAGTGAACTGGGGAGAGCGCCAACAAATAGAAACACTAAAGCAAAAATGCAAATAATGAAACTAATGAACCGACGCTCCACACAAAACTTCACAACATAAAAAGCAAATTATTAAAAACACAGCGAACCACGGATCAAACCTTGCACAGGAAATATAGATATTTGCAATATTCAACCGAAACGCAAATTATGTGAAATTTAACATTACCATATAACTAAGAAAACAATAATAATTGCAGAGCACAAAATTAAACACGTCTGTTAACTCTCACTGAGAACTCTCTCTATTATGAATACTACTGAAGATAACACATACCAATGCGTTTCGTCTTAAAGAGAATTTTATTCTCTTCACGATGAAAAAAAAAAAACATTTTGCTCTATTTCCAACAGCAACAAAAATATGAATAATTAAGAGATAAGAATTGATTTTAAAAAATTTTTGCAATGCTCTTGAGAAATTGAGTCCCACATCTCTTGCAACTCGATTTTTAAGTCAGATATGTTCCTTTTTGGTTCTTTTCGAAGCTTGCTCTTTAATGATAGTGGCTAATGCCACCAAATTCTCAATTGGGCTTAGTCTAGGCTAATTGATGGCCAATCCTCCATCAAAACCTCCACTTGATTCCAGCCATTTTTGGTTCGTTTGGCTGTGCACATGATGCTCCGCCCTGTTGAAAAGTTTTGGTTCTGGTATTGATGTCCGCAAATTAGCATTTAAAATATGAATGTATTTTTCAGCATTAACCATCCCTTCAATGAAATGCAGCTTTCCTATTCCTTTGGCACACATACATCCCCATACTTTAGTGCTCGCAGGAAACTTTACTGTTTGAGGCAGTATTGAGGGTATGTTTCTGCACTCTTACGAATGAAACGTTTTCTCGTACCGCCGACACTAACATCAAATTTTGCTTCATCGTTAAATATAATGGTATCCCATTGCCTTTGAGTCCAAGACATCCTTTCCTGAGCCAATTGCAAGGGTTTCTTTTTTGAGGAAGCGTAAGCAAAGATGTTTCCTTGGCCCTCGAGTATGATAAGTTATTGGGTACGATGCATAGGTAATAACAAAACATACTTTATAAAAACCATATCCAATATTTTTTAAATGCCTTAACAATTTTGGCCGGTTGTCTTTTGTCGCGGGGTGTTATTGCTGATGTTCGGCGTCTTTTCGCAATATTCACGGCAATATTCAAATATTTTTTTTTTTTAAATTTGTATCACCCCATGCACAGACGATTTAGACAAATTTAATTGCTTGGTGATCTCTTTAAGATTTAAAATAATCTCAAAGCAAAACTCTGAATTCGTTGCAAATAGGCTTACGACGCACCATCGTGGTTACATCAACGCATTGGCAGCAATTTTAAAATTTTTATTTTATCTCTTAAGTCAAGCGTTTTAGTAAGTTACTCATATATTTGTTGTTGTTGGAAATAGAGCAAATTTTTTTTTTTCATCGTGAAGAGAATAAAATTCTTTTAAGACGAAACGCATTGGTGTGTGTATCTTCAGTCGTATTGATAATATAGTGTGTTAAATATTGCGCACTGTGAAAAAAAAACATGCTGTTCGAATTAATAGTGGTTTGGGCTCGTATACAGGCATTAAAAAACAAGTAAGAAAGCTCTCGAGACTGCCCGACTAGGAAATCCCCTGAACCCTTCGGAGAACTGATATTTCAATAATTCTCCGCGTCTTTTTGCTTACAAAAGAAACACACACACACATACATAGGCACATATAGGCACGCACGCATAAACACGCATGGGCTGCAGTGTGTGCTTCTCATGGAAACTTAATTGTTTAATAACTTTTTTTGTGGACGTACGTTCTTCATGAAACTTTTAGATTGTGATTATATCATTACTATGCGTGTATATGCCGAAGCTCAAGTCTCTAGTATTTGAAATACGCCTTTTACAAAGGTGAGGGTGAGGGGGTGGATATAGGGGTGGGGGTGAATTATAAAAAAAAAAACGAAATTCTATAATCAACATATGAGTCTACATTTCAAATTTGGAGACTCTAGCTCAAAAGATGTAGGAGATATAATTTTATAATTGACTTTCGATAAGGTTTTTTATCGATAAAAAAAATAATCGGATGAGTTATCGTTATTCTGTGATAAACTCGATATGCGCGTGCAATATACGGACATTTTAAAAAAAAAGTTGAGGTCTCTAGCTATTGTATCTTCGGAAATCGACGCGTTCAAACATACGGACAGACGGACGGACAGACAGACGGACAGGGCTAAATCAACTTTTCTCGTCGCCCTGATCAAGAATATATATACTTTGTGAGGTCTGCCACGCCTCCTTCTGCCTGTTACATACATTTTAACAAAACCATTATACCCTGATTTCCCATTGAAAATGGGTTCAGGGTATAAAAAATCAAGTCCTAGCTCTTATATCTTCTAAGATCGACACGTTCATACATACAGACAGACGAACGAGCAGACAGACGAACAGGGCTAAATCGACTCAGCTTGTCGCCCTGATCAAGGATATATATACTTTATGGGGTCTGCCACGCCTTCTTCTGCCTGTTACATACATTTCACGAAACCATTATACCCTGATTTCCCTTTTTTAATACGTCCCGGGTATAAAAACTAACAGCTTATTTAGTTTACTGACACAAGTTAAATTAGTTACAATAAGAATTTAAATCAGAATGTGTTTTTACTTACTATTAGATCATCTTTACATATGCTGTTGTCCGTGTAAAATACAAGTAGTTCTGCAGAAAGTGCTCGGCAGCTGGGCTCGCGCAGTTTTGAAGCAAGTAGTAAACAGGCTGCTGCTAAAATTTGTAGATGAGTTTTTCGCACAGATTTTTTAGACAAAAAACGATCCATGTAGGTAATTGCTAGTAAAACTACCTCCTCCTGACATTTTTCCTCAACACATACCTAAATAAAAACAATAAATGCATGTTAGTTAGATAGCGTTAAAGTTAATTAATCGTATTTCTTATATCTTAGCATAAACAAATATGAAAGCTCTAGTCAAGACTGCTCGACTACGAGACCCTCTTTGAGGATCACACACAAGAACAAGTAAGAACGTTACAGTCGGGCGTTACCGACTGCGGGATACTCATTCACATCCCATCAGCAATTCAGTAGCTAAGTTTAGCTCTAGTACTGCAGAAAATGCAATGTTTTTCTCAATTTGCCATGCCCCTAGTGGGCGTAGACATCTCATTTTTGACAAGATCGTAGAACGAGCTAACGGTAGTCCAACTGTAAAGTTTGGATGCTTACGCTCAAAAAATGTGAAAATTACAGGGTATTTTTCGATATGCCACGCCCCCAAAGAGGCGTAAAAATTATTTTCGGGGAATCAATAGAAGAGGTTACCAGTAACACAACTCCTAGCTCTTATACTTTAGGAGATATAAACTTTTGCGGTTTGCCACGCCCCCTTTGGGCGGAGATTTATCCACTATAGCTCGTTGGACTTGGGTGGTCAACCCGCGTATATATACCAAATTTCAAGTCTCTAGCATCAATAATGCCTAAAATATATCAAAATCGGGAAAATCACTATATTTTCAGATCCGTTTTGCCACGCCCCTAGTAGGCGTAGACATATATATATATTTTGACCAGTCTTTATAAAATGATAACATTAGCTCACATGCAAAATTTCAACGTTCTAGCTTCAAAACTCTAGGAGATACAGTTTTATCCGATTTGCCACGCCCCCAATGGGCGGAGATATATCTGCCATAGCTTGTTGAACTTGGGTGGTCAACGCGGACCTACATACCAATTTTCAGCTTTCTAGTTCTTCAACTAATATGATTTCTGGAATATCGGAAAATGCATTTTCCGATTTGCCACGCCCCTAGTGGGCGGATCGGGAAAATTTTAACACTTTATAAATGGAAGCTATACACGAGTATGTGTTCCAAATTTCAAGTCTCTAGCTTCAATAGCGCCGAAATGAACTGCGTTCATACGGACAGACGGACGGACAGCAAGACGGACATTGCACAAAACCAATATACTCATTTCACTTTCGTGAATGAGTATAAAAAGCACATACATAAATACGCGTAGACTGCAATATTGACTTATTATGGGAACTTTATTGATTAATAACTTGTTTAGTAGATGGACTATCTTTGTAAAACTTTCAGGCCGTGATTGCTAGAGAGCTAAATAGAGCTACTGCACATTCGCCGAATTCAAAATAGAACTAATTTGTTTATTGTTTAAAAAATTAGCTCTTATATTTTATTTTCATTTAAAGATACATTGACAAAGCATGAGTCAACTTATGTAAAAACTAAAACTATAATTATAAAGCCTAAAAAAAGTAAAGAGAATTATTACAATAATATCACCAACCCAATGGGGGTATTTTATTAGTCAGTCCGGCCAACTATGAGAAAGAATTAATTAACACGTAGAACATGAAACACACTATAATTAATCCGTAGTGTACACTGGAAATGAAGCGGCCGATAGTGTCTAGTTATTCGGGACAGAGCAGAAAAATTCAGTAGCATCAACAAAAAGGAAGAAGCACACTTTTGACTCAGTTTATGAATTTATAAATATGTAGATCGATTAAGTTTATAGTGAAAGAGATGCAACTGATTTTCCACACAAAAACGTTGAAATGAATTAAGGTCATATTGAAGGTGTAGATGCCCTTTTGCACTAGAGTATAAAAGGCGGAGATTTTCGTCATTTGAATACATAAATCGTTGAATCTGAAATACAGCTAAGAAGGTAATTTATAACAGGTAATAAAGCTCTAGTCGAAAATGTTCAACTACGAGATCCACTAAATCCTACGACGAATTGATATTTCAATAATTCTTCGCGTCTTTCTGCACACACACAAACATACATAGACACACATAGGCACGCATGCATAAACACGAAGGAGCTGCAGTGTGGGCTTACATTGGGAACTTATTATACCCTGAACCCATTGAAAATGGGAAATCAGGGAATAATGGTTTTGTTGAAATGTATGTAACAGGCAGAAGGAGGCGTGGCAAACCCTACAAAGTATATACATATATTCTTGATCAGGGCGACGAGCTGAGTCGATTTAGCCCTGTCCGTCTGTCCGTATGTTTGAACGCGTCGATTCCCGAAGGTATGAGAGCTAGAGACTTGAATTTTTTTTAAAAATATATCTAAATGTATATACAGCGCGAATGTCGAGTTCAGCTTTAGAATTCGATAAATTATCCTGTTATGTTTTTATCGAATAAAAACATTCAAGTTCAAATCAGATGCCAGTATAGCTAATTGTGAATGATATTTCATTTTTTTAAATTTGTCAAATATTCAATGGAATATGTAGATCATATGCTGAAAGTCTATCAATTTTGAAAAAATCATTAGATATTAGGCAAATTAACAAACGCACATGCAGCAGCCACAACAATTTTTCTATAAGTGTGCACACATACATTCAAAGAAACAATTACAGTAGAATCCGGTTAAAACGACTCCGCTTAAAGCGTCCAACCGGTTATGTCGACGAAAAATCTGGTCCCCAGACAAACATTTCTGAGCAAACTTATACGGTTATAGCGACATCCGGCTATAACGACGCAAAAACGACGGTCCCTTGAGTGTCGCTATAACCGGATTAAACTGTAGTTTAGTTTAGATTTGCTAGGTGGCGCTGCAGCAGTGAATGTATTGCTGTTTTGCCAACACACTGTCAAGAAGTGAAGTAGCGTAGTGAATAGCAGCGCGTCACTCGATCAAGAGGTCTCGGGCTCGAATCTCAGAGCGGTCGAAATTAATTTATGTTTATTTTTTTTTAATTGTTTCAAAATATTTATACATATATTTATTTAAATGAGCTTACTATTCAATGGAATATGTAGATCATATGCTGAAAGTTTCATTAAATTTCGTTAAGTCAATCAATTTTGAAAAAATCATTAAATATTAGGCCAATTAACAAACGCACATGCAGCAGCCACAACAGTGGCACATGGCTAAATCAACTTATCTCGTCGCCCTGATCAAGAATATATGTACATATATACTTTGTGGGGTCTGCCACGCCTCCTTCTTCATGTTACATACTTTTAACAAAACCATTATACCCTGATTTCCCATGTTCAATGGGATGTATTGCAATTATGTCGGTATTAAGAAGCGCAAAAAAACAAAAAAAAAAAAATTAATAATAATAATAAAATAAGAAGACAAACGACAAGTTAAATGAATCATTTGAATGGATGCAAAGAATAATTATATTGTTAATAAAGAATATTATTAAGAAAGAAAACGATAACAATATGAATAATGATTTGGTTAAGAGCTTATTAGAGCAAATGAAGCAATTAACTATGAACGATGCAGAATACTCAAGCGGAACAGAGGGGCATACTGAAAGAACTACAAGCTTCGCAGAATGCAGTTTGTGACGGCGATGGACAGTTGGTGCAGCAAAGGGCGGCCCAATGATTGCTATTGTGGATGCTGTTGGCTTAAGGGGCCCATCCACTTGCGAACATGTTCGCTGAACATGTTGTGTTCGTCGAATGTTTGCATGTGGATGGTGGTGTTCGCACGAAAATTTTGTTCACCGACCGTGTTCGCGAAGAATAGAAATGTTTCTATTTTACGCGTGCTCGTGCGAAAATGTTCGACAATGGATTGGCATGTTCGCACGATCATCATTTCTAGAAATATTTCGGACCATCAACATATGCCAAAAAAAAAAAAAAAAAACCGAAAATGAGCCGGCTTTGTGGCAAAATAAAAGCGAGAACTATCAAAATAAAAAATTGCGCAACAAATGTGATTGTGTTCGGCGAAAATGTTCGCAAGCGGATCGGCCCCTTTACATGGAGGCGCCACATTAAAAGTAAACATTTCGCCTACATCGAAACTGGATACGCACGAGGTGGCAATTCTCATCGAATCGGCACAAATGATGATGGTCGTACTAAATGGATTGGCAAAGGTGATGCGTGTACTGAAGACGACATGGTTGAAACAGAAGATGGAGCTGCATATGTGACCAACGTGGATTGTTAAGGAGTTGCACTGGGTAATTTATGTGACAAGCTCAAGATCAAGATGAGGTAAGAGGCGTGTATGGCGTCTCGTATGGACATGTGGGACTTCGGGGTTGCGATATAGTGGACTTGGCTGCACGGGGTCACAGAACAAATAATATAGATAAACAAGTAAGAGAGCTCTAGTCGAGACTGCTCGACTAGGAAATCCCCTAAACCCTTCGAAGAACTGATATTTCAATAATTCTCCGCGTCTTTTTGCTTGCAAAAGAAAAACACACACACATACATAGGCACATATAGGCACGCACCCATAAACACGCATGGGCTGCAGTGTGGGCTTCTCATGGAAACTTAATTGTTTAATAACTTTTTTTGTGGATGTACGTTCTTCATGAAACTTTTAGATTGTCATTATATCATTACTATGCATGTATATGCCAAAGCTCAAGTATTTGAAATACGCATTTTACAAAGGTGAGGGTGAGGGGGTTGATATAGGGGTGGGGGTGAATTATAACAAAAACCGAAATTGTATAAAATGCATATAAGTCTACATTTAAAGTTTGGAGTTGCTAGCTCTAAAGATGTAGGAGATATAATTTTATAATTGACTTTCAATAAGGTGTTTTATCGATAAAAAAAATAGTCGGACGAGTTATCGATTTCTACGGACATTTTAAAAAAAAGTTGATGTCTCTAGCTATTGTATCTTCGGAAATCGACGCGTTCAAACATACGCACAGACGGACATGGCTAAATCGACTCAGTTCGTCGCCCTGATCAAGAATATATATACTTTATGGGGTCTGCCACGCCTCCTTCTCCCTGTTACATACTTTTAACAACACCATTATACCCTGATTTCCCATTTTCAATGGGTTCAGGGTATAAACAGAATAGAACACATAAGAGTATGCTACGGACATCACTTTTGTATAAGCTAATTGATTTGCCAGCGTTTACAGGAAATGCTGAAAACTGGTCTGTATTTGCAACTATGTTTACAATAATTGTAAAAAAAAAAAAAAAAATGAAGGGACCCGACAAACAAGAAGTAAAAGGACTTCTGATAAAGCCAATCATCAGGTCAACAATTTATGTATGGACGCCCGGAGTTACTCATTATAAGCCAAGTAGATTGGTGAGATTCGTCCGGTTAATAAGAATATTTGGAACATTTGGTACCTTTTTCGTCTAAAGTTGAGAGTTAAGTTGAGCATCCATTCGTCCAACAACTATAAATAGTCAAAGGCCACAATCAAGGAGTGGTCAAGCCAACATGCAGAGTGTATATAAAACTACTGAGCAACCAGTGAGACATATTAATTCGCCGATAAAATTTTATCACACACGATACAGAAATGCCACGAGTTTAACAAAGCAAACTCAAAGTAAAGGTGCTCAATGGTGAAACGAATGGGAGTTTGCTTCGGATGTCTGGGCCGCGGACACAGTTTGACGACGTTACATCATAAGTCACTGCATTATATAATTAAGAAAGATATGTCAACTAAGAGCGCAGCAGAGGCAGCCATAAATAAGCTTGTCCATGGAGTGTCAAAATTGTTACTTAAGGTTTTGCCTCTTGAAGTTATGGGATCGAATAACCTAATAATGAAAACATATGCATTTCTAGACGAAGGATCATCGACATCACTCGTTAATGAGAAACTTGCTTTTCAGATGGGCGTGGATCAGAAAAGGTCTGATCTTACGCTCAAGTGGATTGGTAGTCATGCGACTAATGTAAAGTCAATGTCACTTGAGAATTCGAGTCCCAAGCGTGAATAGAAAATAGATGAAATTAAAAGCAAATACAGTCCCGGACTTGACACTGATAATTTTCATCTAGGATCCACATCGAGAAGTATCAATATGGATATCAACTTGATGGCATCAAATACGAAGCTAGGATGGCATGTTTATGGATTAAAGGGATCGCAGAAACAAGTCCCGTACCATTATTGTCAATCGTATTTCAAACTTAAACTTATTCTATTTAAATTTATTTCACGTTTTGTTAAACTATAGATATTTTTTGGGAATGGTATTATCACTAAACAGACAACACATAGACCGGACACGTAGTGTAAAGCTTTTTGCGCGCTTCTTCTGAAGGGTTGCGTCCCACATAACTTCGTATTTGCTCGGCCCCTCACTTTTAGGGTCGGGCTACGAAAATATAGGAAAGCACAATCATTTCTTTTCATGCGCTCGACCGAGATGGTCGACTGTTAAACACTCTCTCGATGCTCTCTGCTCTCTCAAATGTGTATATGTAAGCATGTGAGCCCAAGAAGCAGCTCACAAAAATGCCATGCTCATACAAAATATTTGTTTTCGTTATTATTTGAGGGAAGGGTATGACAGTGTTGGTGCGCATATTGAAAATGTTTTCGCGACGACCGTGCACACACACACATTACAAGCCCTTGCTACATGTGTGAGCATTTGTATGCGTGTGTTTGAAGCTCTACCTGCCTGTAGCAATTTCAGAGTCCCGAATTAGCATTTGGTAGATCTTGTGAACTGCACACACTTACATACATACATACGTTTGATTGTGTGTATGCAGGGGACGCGACTCTTACAATTGTGGGTTATCACTTGTAGAAGCATTTGTATGCCTGAGTAACTTTACATGTGTGTGTGTGTATGTGCATGTGTATAGGCATGGGACGTGAACATTTTCGTATGCCTGCCATACTGACCTGTATATGTATGTATGAACATATGTTTATTTTAAAAATGTACTATTCACCTGTACGTGTATGAATTTTCCAAAAATATAGTACCTGATCAAACCCAATGGGCTGTATACGTATGCAGTTTTTATAAAAAGGGTCCATTTGACCTGTTTACGTATTTATCTTTTTAAAAAGGGGACAAATTGACCTGCAGATGTACATATGCACAAGTGCAAATACACACCCCATTTAGCCCATTAGGTTTGATCAGGTACTATATTTTTAAAAATTCATTCTGATAGGCAAACCCATGATCATTGAATAAAAAGGTACTTAAATATAACCGCGATTCTGCAATTCGAACCCAAAATCGTTCACACCATTCTAAGTTGCGGTAGGCACACGCCAATATTCATCTCCCATGCATACAAACAAAGGCATACACACACGCAAATGTTAAGGAACACAGAGAGCTAAAAAAAAAAAATTGAGCATAGAGGGTTCTTTTGTTCAATAGTCGACCATCTTGGTCGAGCGCATGAAGACAAATGATTTTGTGCTCCCATATTTTCGTAGCCTGAACCCTAAAAGTGAAGAGCCGAGCAAATACGAAGTGGACTGGGAGATTATTCTTCAAAATAAGTGTGTAAAACGCTGATTGCCCGGTCTATGTGTTGTCTGGTTAGTGGTTCAACTAGGTTTTCATCGCTAAAAAAAAACCGGGATGAGATCGATTTTTTTTTATAAACTCGATATGCGCGCTAATTATACGTACAATAAAAAAAATTGAAGTCTCTAGCTCTTAAATCTTCTGAGATCGACGCGCTCACACATACGGACAGACGGACGCACAGGGCTAAATCGACTCAGCTCGTCCCCCTGATCATGAATATATAAGTTAAGCGCACCCACACTAGAGTACTAGTGATTGGGGACGCTGTGTTGGGTTCTTGTGAATATGTAACAACTTGGTGTTCAATGAAATAATATATTTTATATAATTTGGAACAATAGGTCTGAACTGTGTCTAGTCCGAATATAAACTGAACCAAATCAGGTCTACTGATCAGGTTCTCTCCTTGAATGTCTGACTGGAATCTCTAGCCTCCTTAGATTGTAGATAGTCTTAACTTATATACTTTATGGGGTCTACCACGCCTCCTTTTGCCTGCTACATACATTGCAACAAAACCATTATACTCTGATTTCCAGTTGAAAATGGGTTCAGGGGGTGAAAACTAAAACGCTAACCTCTAACACGACTTGCGTTGCCTTTACCATCCACGCCACCGATTCGCTTGATCGACTAGTTGGTTAAATACAATAACTTTATAACATAGCATCATCTGACAAAACTATAGTAACGGCTAGAAAATCCAGAAATCAATCGCAGGGCTAAATCGACTCAGTTTGTCGCCCTGATGAAGAATATATATACTTTATGGGGTCTGCCACGCCTCCTTCTGCCTGCTACATACATTGAAACATAACCATTATAATCTGATTTCCCGTTGAAAATGGGTTCAGGGTATAAAAATGTATTGTGGATAAACGTATAATAAACAACTAAGAATATTCTAGTCGAAGTAAAAGGGAATAGCTATCGATGATTTTCCAATTTTAATGGGATTAGTCCCTGCTTATTGTTTCGTACTAGAGACTTGAAAATTGCACTATATACTAGGGTTAACTGCGTTTGGGCTGTGAATGAATATCCTGCCGATCTCTGTGCTCATGCGGACAGATGGACAGACAAAAACAATGTCCCTTAATTTCCCGAATTCAATAGGTTTAACGTGTAAAAGAATATATTAAATACAAAATTAAATATGTACGTTGAAATCTAACAATATCAAATGCATGATACCACCACTATCCACACAACACATAGACTATACATCTAGTGGAAAGTTTTTTGCACGGTAAAACTTGTGCATAATTTCGCTCGAAAGAGGAGAGAGAAAAGAAAGTGCATTTTCCTAAATTACACATTATAATTCATGAAGTCACACATTCTACTTTTAGAATGTATAATAGCTACTCACCTCCATCATCCATTGAGCAACAATTTCGCGCATAGCCGGAGTTATGTCTTTTTGAACAGTTTTAAAATATGTCTCAAGGATATACTGATCCTTTTCTTCAGTTTTTAATGCATTTTTTAAACAACGGTCAGTTTTAAAAATGGGATCAGAAACGACCATGTGGGCATTTTCATAACCAAAATGGTTATCGTTTGCAGCATCTGTTTTTTTAATTACTGTTGCACACATCCACTTTGTGTTCTTACATGAGCGATGTGGATGAACTTTACACAGTACTTGACAAGTGGTTGACTTTCTCTGCTTTGTTGATTTGGTTGCACTTGCAGGAGTTGCAACTGAAGATAAAACGTACATAAGATTACTCATATTGCAAGCGATAGGTATGCTGGAGTTCGCTACAATGTGCCTGTTGACTCTAGCACTCGAAGCTATGTTGCCTGTTTTGATAGTCGAAAAGCATGCGGATGAACAAGATAAAGACCTGCTAAAAGAGTTACATTTGATGTTATGTCTTGTAATATTTTGTACTGTTTGTTTATTGCACCCAAAGAACGAAATTTCCGAATGAGTCACTATGCTTTCACTGCACAGCAAATCCATGCTTTGCCCACATAGATCCACTTATTTGATAACTAAATCAGTTTGCTTGTATATTTTTAAATTGAGCTTAACACGTTAACATTTGCATTTCTGTAAAAAGAAGAAATATGAAATTATTATTTTTTTACAATATACGTCACATATAAAAATTGTCTAATAATACTTTTATTTAATGTACACTTGCCAGCAGAGCACTACGCGGGATAAATTTTTTTTGTGTTCAGTTGACTCTAGAATTAGCTACAAGCACTTATGACACTGAATCTTATTTCTAAAATATATATAATTTATTTATTTTTTTTTTTATTATTTATTATTTTTTATTATTTATTTTATCCATGTTTATTCAAAATATCTAATTGTATATACAGTGACGAGCAAAACTGTAACACGAATTCAATGCTGCAACTTCAAGGGTCTGTATTTTCGCTTCTACGCTATGGATGTTTATGATCTTAATTTTGTTTTGTTAGTACGATATTTAGCTGTCTTATCTGAAGATCTCTAGGTGAATGCAAGGATTGTCCATATGACTCAAAATGGTTGTTTATAGTTTCATTTGGCCGTATTAACCGTTTCATGTCATATGGACAAACCCGACATAGGTTTAACGCGTCCACAGTCCAGTCTGTTGACTGTAACAGCACAGTAAGGCAAATTGTCAAGCGCGGTGGCTGCTCTCTTATGGTTTAGGGGCGCATGAACAAAGATTGTGTTGGACCCTTGGCTTTAATTGATGGAATATCATTTGAGCAATACCTGACATTTTACAAAAGAATTTGGTAAAATTGACTGAACATATGGGTCTTAGTGCTGCCAAATGATGGACAATGACCCGAAGACAACGACTTATTTGGTCAAAAAGTAGAGTCTATGGAAAGGATTTAAGTCCCGGAAGTGTCCTGAGCAATGTTCAGACATGAATTTCATTAAAAATAAATGGAGTCTTGTGAAATCGCAGCCTGCGAATTATTGGTGGCGCCAAGTGGACTACTAGCGCTGCGCGAGAGGAACAAGGACATTTGGTACGCGATTCCTCCTGAAATGGTGCGATGGTATACAAAAATGATGGCAAATGACATTAATGAACTAAAAAAATAAGAAAAGTCATGGATTAATTATTAAAATATTGTTAATAAATATATTTGTTGCAAAATGGCCTACGTGCAAAACTGTAACATTTGACTTTCTTTACATTTTTAATTCTTATAAATCTTCCAGCCAACCGAATCATTTCAAATTTTCAGATAAGATAGCTAAATAAATAGGAGATCCAGATTTATCCGTTTTGCCACGCTCCCCAATAAGCGTAAATATATCCGCCATAGCATGTGATCTTGGGTGGTCGACCCGGATTTAAATTCCAAATTTCAGCTCTATAGCTCATCAACTAATATGATTTCTGGTATATCGGGAAATACATTTTCCGATTTGCCACGCCCCTAGTGGGCGGATCGGGAAAATTTTTAACATTTTATAAATTTCGCTTGTGCGTCCTATCTTTGCATATTACTCACTTGTATGGTCTTCGCAGCATAAACTGTGTCAGGATCGTATCGAATCGGTCGAAAAACAGTTTCATCTCTTTGCCTTAAGAGATCTTAGATGGGACAGTATTTTACGAATACCGTCTTACCATAGTAGGCTTCACCTCATTGATCTTCCATCGTTAATTAAACAGAACAAGCACTTGTATACATTTCGTTTCCAATGTTCTGTACTGACTTCTCAGGGGTTTATATACCCAGACACATGTATATTTTCAACCCTTAAATCTAGTGCGTCTATTGCTGAGAGTGTAAGGCTCAGCATTGGTCTATTACATATTCTTATCTTATCGCAGAGTTTGTAAGGCTCCGCGTTGGTCTACTAGCTATTCTTATCCTATCACTGAGTGTGTAAGGCTCAGCGCTCGTCTCTTACTTAATCTTATCGCTAAGGGTTAGTTTGTCCAGTTTGACAGCTCACACTTGAAACATATGTTATCTATTTTATGCCAGCCGACGAGTACATTGCGCGTATGATCCAATATATATTATACTTCCATGTTCATGCATGTTCATGAACATTCTTTGTCCTTATTAACTTTTCTTTCAACAACTTTTAATACTTTAACTTTTCTTTCAACAACTTTTAATACTTTATTAACTTTTCTTTCAACAACTTTTAATACTTTCCTTTTTCTTTTCCCATTTTGTATACCCTGAACCCATTTTCAATAAGAAATCAGGGTAATATGTAACAGGGAAAAGGAGGCGTGGCAGGCCCCACAAAGTATATATATTCTTGATCAGGGCGACGAGCTGAGTCGATTTAGCCATGTCCGTCTGTCCGTATGTTTGAACGCGTCGATTTTAGCAGATATAATAGTTAGAGACTTCAACTTCACAAAAAATCGATAGCTCTTCCCTTTATTTTTTATCGATAAAAACCTTATCGAAAATCAGTTATAAAATTTTATCTCCCACATATTTAGAGGTAGAGTCTCCAAACTTTAAATGTAGACTCATATGTATTTTATAGATTTTCGGTTTTTGTTATAATTCACTTTCCACCCCCATATCCACCCCCTCACCCTCACTTTTGTAAAAGGCGTATTTCAAATACTAGAGACTTGAGTTTCGGCATATACACGCATAGTAATGATATAATCACAATCTTAAAGTTTCATGAAGAACGTACGTCCACAAAAAAAGTTATTAAACAATTAAGTTTCCATGAGAAGCCCACACTGCAGCCCATGCGTGTTTATGCGTGCGTGCCTATATGTGCCTATGTATGTGTGGGTGGGGTTTCTATTGTAAGCAAAAAAAAGGGTTCAGGGGATTTCCTAGTCGAGCAGTCTCGACTAGAGCTTTCTTACTTGTTTAATTTTGTTGTCGTCAAGCCAGATTGCAAATAGTAGCTTGTAACTTGTTTAGTTTTAAATGTTATTTGTTTGAACAGAAAAATGAAATGCGTTAATATATAATGAATTACTAATATATAAGAATCCATTTAAATTCTTTGGATATCTTTACTGGTTAAAATTGTACTATACCGCTGCACGAAATAGGCTGTGACCCACTGTACATACATACAGTGACGAACTAAATTTTTGGCACAACAGGCTTTTTAAACTTTATAACTATTTTTAAAGTGCTTTTTTAACGCTTTTTTAGTTAAACAAAAAATATATTAAATAGAATAGGGTATTTATTAACGTATACAACAAAAATATTGCGTAAAACTTCAATGTAAATTTTTTTAAAAATTCAGTAACCTTAAAAAAACCTTGATTTAGCTGAACAAAATTATTGGCACACTTAGTATTTTTTTGGTTTTTTTTTTAAGAATTAAACCGATTAGACAAAATATTATGGCAATTTCACAATATGTTATGTTCCTTTATCTAAAGCTTCGCAAATTTAAATTTTAATTTAAACAATTGAGCATAATTTTTAACTTTTTTTAATAATGGCACCTAAGGTAAAAGAAACGTCAGTAGCTCAGAGGAAAATTATCCTGCATTTGCACCATCAAGGCATATTTTATGCAGATATTATAGAGGTAATGGAAGGAAGCCGATTCACTATTTGAAGCTACGTGCACCGCTCCAAGGAAGCCCGCAATCTGCAAAGTTCATAAGCTTACAGGTCGCCTTAAGTTGTTGAACAGCCATGAATGCAGAAAAATCGTTCTAAAGGTTCAAGTGAATCTCAAAAAAACATCAACACAGATTGCTGCTGAAGTTACAAAATGAATAGGAAGGGGTATGCACCCGATTACTATACGCAGAGTACAGCACAAGGCCAAATACAAAGCGCGGGTGGCTAGACGAAAACTGTGCATCAAAGATGCTTATAAAAATAAGCGTTTAGACTACGCTGAGGAATATTTTAGCAAGCTATCTGATTATTGGAGTCAAGTTTTGTTCTGTGATGACTGAAAATTCAATATATTTCGCTCCGGTGGGCGTAAAACTATTTGGAGAAAGCCGAATACTGCATTTCACAAAAACAATATTACGCCAAGAATTAAGCATGGTGGTTGTAGGGTGATGCTCTGGGGTTGCATACCTGCTGCAGGTGTGGGCGAGTGGACAAACATTTGTATCCAAATATTTTGAGGGACAACCTTTAAAAAAGTTCCAAAAGCTGCAACTACTAAGCTCGTTCACATTTTAACAATACAACGGTCAAATGAATTCCGCCCATATCGTCAAAATGTAGCTGGTGTATAATACCGCCTATGTGCTACTGCATCCACCACAATCTCCAGACCTAAATCCAGTAGAACACTTTTGGAAAGAATTGGATAGGTGGATCTCAAAACGAGCAATAAAAAATAGACCGGCCTAAAACAAGCTCATATCGAAGAATGGCTAAAAATGAGTGAAGACGTCACTCAAAAATAATTTTTTTCGATATCAAACCTCTTATTAAAGCTAAAGGGTTACATACCAAGTGTTAATTATAGCTATTATCTATTTTTTTCATAATATTTTTGTTTTATATTTTTTTTTTTTGTGTGCCAATAATTTTGTTCAGCAAAATCGAGGTTTTTTTTAAGGTTATTGCTGTTTTTTTAAATGTACGTTGAAGTTTTTTTGCAATATTTTTGTTGTATACGTTAACAAATGTCATATTCTATGTAGTACATTTTTTTAATTACTAAAAAAGTGTTAAAAACACTTTAAAAATTGCTATAAAGTATAAAAAGCCCGCTGTGCCAAAAATTTAGTTCGTCACTGCACATACATACATATGTATGTATGTTTGCATGTTCATACATATGTATGTATGTACATACATATGTAGCTCGAAAATCACTATAAATGATATAATGTAAGTAAACTTAGTATAATATATGTAAATACATACATATATCTCCCATTCTAATTACACGTACATTACTTAATTTTCATAAATATGCATAGCTAAATATATACATATTTTCTAATTTAGAAATATGATTATAACTCAACAATTTTATAAGTTCAATTTAACCTACATATGTATACATACATATGTATACAGATAATACTTATTTTGTACACTAAATATCGTTTTATATGTTACCAACGTATTAAAGTACACGCTGCAGCGTATTTATAATCAAATAAACATTTTTAAATTTTCACACAAAATTACAAACCTCCGAATATGTTCCGCTTATTACCGACAAAATATATGATTTTTCGTTTCTTATGATCTAAAGTTGCATGGCATACACAATTTCACCGATAAGTATCGAATGCTGATCGAGCACAATAACAATTATTTATACTAAACCAGGGATCAGCATTAAATTTGTTATTGCCCGGATTACTTACCAAAGTCGAGTTGTTCGACTGTCACCACGAGCGCAATGATTTAGGGTCGGCAAAACAGATCGTTGTGGTTCTTTGCGTTAAACAAAATATACACCAACATTCGTTTACCCATTTTTTAACTAATATTCAAAATTCTTCAAGATAGATAGAAATTGTCCGAGCTAAATTGGCAAACTTAAAAGTTAATTTTTCTTGCCTTTATCGCTGCAAATCTTTATATTATATCTTCTTAATCCAACTATCAAATAATATGTAAACATTTTTTTTTTTTATTCATCCTTGAAATCTAGAAGAAATTTGTATACCCTGAACCCATTGAAAATGGGAAAGCAAGGTATACTGATTTACTCGGCTCGGTATTTTTTGGCTCGGCTAATGAAAAGATAGTACGATAAAATCAGTGCGCTGCAAGCGCTCAGATAAAATGCTTGTCGTTAAGCATCGGATGTGCATTGTTACAATTCATTTAATTATTTAAGTACTAGAAATTTTAATTATGGATGAGGACTTGTCGGCTTGCTCGCTTCTTAGAGAGAGAGAGAGAGAGAGTTCGTATACAGACCCTAAATCTATGCGCTCATAATTACGATACTAACTCTTAAACAACGAGTTGGCACCAAACAGCAAGGCCGCCAATTTATTAACTAAAACCATCGAAAAACAACTGTAAGATAGTAAGCAAACTAGCTACATGTAAATTCTGGCACCTTTGACAGGAAAAGCCTTTCATTATGGTTATCAAGGAAATGCATGCAAACGTGGCAAAAACGCTAATAAAGGAAGCAATGGCTGAAAAGGGCTTTGAATGTCTCAGTGTATATTGGCGCGAAATGATGATGATACAAGCTATTATTTACAAAAAGAGGCAACATCTGTTTTTTGTCAACGTCAAACAGAGACCGAACGTAGCGGATGCTTCGAAAATAAGTCAACTGGGCAGATTTAGAGTCACCGTATACTCTTGCTCGCAGAACTCTGCGTACACTTGCAAACAAACGCATATTTTTAAGTTTACAAGTGGCATGGAAATACTTCATTTGTATACTCATTTACGAAGTGAATTATTATACTCATTCACGAAATGAATTATTATACTCATTCACGAAGTGAATTATTATACTCATTCACGAAGTGAATTAGTATATTGGTTTTGTGTAATGCCTGTCTTGCTGTTTGTATGAACGCAACTTTTTTCGGCGCTATTGAAGCTAGAGACTTGAAATTAGGAAAATATACTTGTGTATATAAAGTGTTAAAATTTTCCCGATCCGCCCACTAGGGGCGTGGTAAATCGGAAAATGCATTTTCCGATATACCAGAAATCATGTTAGTTGAACAGCTAGATATCTGGAATTTGGAATATAGATCCGGGTCGACCACCCAAGATCACATGCTATGGCAGATATATCCCCGCCTACTAGGGGCGTGGCAGATCGGATAAAACTGTGTATCCTAGAGATTGAAAGCTAGAATGTTGAAATTTTGCACGTGAGCTAATGTTATGATTCTATAATGACTGATGAAAAAATTATATATCTACGCCCACTAGGGGCGTAGCAAATGGGATAGGAAGATATGGTGATTTTTCAAATTCTGCTATATTTTGGGTACTATTGATGCTAGAGACCCGAAATTCGGTATATATGCGCGGGTTGACCCCCAACGTCCATCGAGCTATGGTGGATATATATCCGCCCAAAGGAGGCGTGGCGAACCGCAAAAGTTGATATCTCCTAAAGTATAAGAGCTAGAAGGTTCAAATTTTGATAGCTGGGTTACTGATAACCTCCTCTATCGATTCCTCACAAATAATTTTCACGCCTTTTTAGGGGCGTGGCATATCGAAAAATACCCTATACCCTGCCGCATTTTTGGAGCGTAAGCGTCCAAATTATGCAGTTAGGTTACCGTAAGCTCTTTCTAAGAATTGGCCAAAAATGAGTTGTCTACGTTTAAAATCAAGGAAAACTACATTTTCTACAGTATTAGAGCTAAACTTATTTTTATTTTATTTTATTTATTTCAATCCACTTATTCTTCTGCTGATTTCTACAGCAAGTCGTATCACTTCGTGAATATGAATCTAATAATGCTCCTAAATTCACTGCAGCCAGATAGGCTGAAATCGTTGAAATCATCTTTCTCTCCTGGTGCCGATAATATTCCAAGTTGTGTGATTAAAGACTGCTGCGATTCTTTTCAGTCACCATTACTACAATTGTTTTAATTTGCTTTGAAAACTTGTATATTTCTTTCAATTAGGAAAGAATATTTCATCATTCCCCCATATAAAAAAGGTGGAAGACACATGCTCACACGAACATACATACATAGCTACACAAAGGCGCGCACTCATAAACACGCATGGGCTGCAGTGTAGGCTTACCATGGGAACTTAATTGTTAAATAACTTTTCTTGTGGATGTACCTTCTTCAATAAATATAAGGCGACATTTCCAATTTGAAGACTCCATAAGGTCTTTAATCAGGATTTAAATTAACGGAAAGAGTTATCGTTTCTCAGACTTTCAGCCCTGTCCGCCTGTCTGTCCGTTCGTCTGCCCGAATGTATGAACGCGTCGACTTCAGAAGATATAAGAGCTGGTGACTTCAATTTTTGTTTGTCAAATGTCCGTATATACATATTATTATATATATATCACAAAAAATCGATAGCTCATCCTGCTATTTTTCTAGATAAGAAACCTTATCGAAAATCAGTTATAAAAGAAGTCTGCGTGTCTTTCTTCTTACGGTGTGCGGTCGATGTTATTGATCCATCGTTAATTATAGCTTGTTCTGAGTTTTTCCCAGTGACCTCGAAAACTACCAGAGACTTGCTGCGCGGCGGTTCGTGGAGTACCCCAGTGGTAGAATACAGTGGTGCTATAGAGGGGGACAATAGTGTCACCGTTTTGGCGTCAGGTGCATACACTCTAACAGCTGTTAGTAGTGCTGAAAATTGCAGCGGACAATCAGCTGCTCACTAACTTTGGTGAGTTGCTAAGTCCTAGCTATTGAAAAACCTCGTATGGCTCTAACAAATATAAAAAAAAAAAAAAAAAAACTAAGTCTTAGAAAAGACAGCAGCCTAACTTCTGGTTGAGGACGCAGTTATTAAAAGTAGTGCATACTTTCGGGCTGTCGCTGTAGTTTAGTTGAGTTTAAGTTACTGCGGTCTCTAAACTAAAATTATATAAGATCCATTGCCCACTACAGGCTTCACGTCGTGGTAGTCGGAGCAAAATGGATGCCATGATGGAGGACGAGCTGCAAGCTTTCGCGCGCCGTTCCTCATTGCATCGGTGCTCGCTGCAGAGGAACGGCGCAGAGGGCGTTGCCGCAGCTGTTGGCTTCCAGTCAGTTCCAAATGGTTGAGTGCCAGGCAACCAAATCACTAAAAGAAGCTTTTACTCAAGATGACTTGTCTACCTTATTTGGGGCTCAGCGGCATATAAATGCCTGGCTAGGCTGGTCAGTCTCCACAAGACGAAGCATTCTGTAACCGATCGGTTAAAAGCTGCGAGGTGCAGACCACGCCACTCAAGAAAAAAGGCGAAAAAGCAAAAGCAGCGAGCATTAGTGCTAGTAGGTAGCAATACGCCCAAGCGGTCGAGAGAAGTTGCCTCCGAACAGAGGAAAACTACCTCAAAAAAGACGCGGCCCAATAAAAGTGCAACGAACCCAAAGGAACCAATGGCTCTACGGGCTACAGTTGAAAATTCAAACCAGGCAGGTCAACAGACAAACCCGAACAGCTGGACAGTCATTAAAGGATGCAAGCCTATGCAAAAACGTTCCAGAACTGACGCAATTGCGATTTCAGGCGTAGGTGGCTGCAGCTATGCGGACATGCTTCGTGTACTCAAGAGCGACCCAAATTTAAAGCATCTGAGCGGCGACGTTCAAGGCATCAGGAAGACAACTGAGTAGAAAGTCGGAGCAGAGCGCTGAGGCTCTGCACGAAGCTGTAGGTAAGGCCTTGGGTGACCGAGCGGATTCGTGATCTAGATGAGTTAGCGAGTAAAGAGGAGATCTTGGAGGCAATTAGATTGGAGTTGAAGGATAGCTCATTAACCATTGAGGCTATCAAATCGCTTCGACCAGCTTTTGGTGGACAGAAAAGAGCTACGGTTGCTCTTCCAATTGGGAAAGTCAAAACTCTGCTCGAGCTGTCCAAAATCAGAATTGGATGTGTTGAGTATCTATTAGACCTCGGTACAAAACAAGACTAGGTAGTTGTATTTTGTGTTTAAGTGTAAGCCTCTAGTACAGAACCAGTGATTACGGGCGTCGCACAGTGGGGCCTTTGCTCATTTTGCAAAAATCATAACTTTTGAACCAAGAAAGATATTTCAAAAATTTAAAAAGCATTCGACAGAGAATTCTTCAAGCTATAAGTAGGCAAACAGGGTGATGCGTTAACAGGGTGCTTCACAGTTTAACCTTAAACCTGAAAAATGTGATTTTTGTCCTAAGATGCATGTTTTTGTATGAAAAACTTTAACTTAAAGAACCAAAACACAAAAATTTGTAAAAAAAAAAATTAAATTTTTTTTTGAAAAATCCCAAATTTTCGATTTGCATGCAAATTGGACCTTTTTTGTGCGTTTTTATGCCAATTTTGGGTTAGTTTTTTGCTATAGAAACCCAAAGGAGCACCTAGGGGCAGCAAAAGTTTTATTGATATTAAAGAGGACATATTAAGCAACACGTGTGTATAAACCGATACTTGGAACTTGGCGGAACTCAAAAGATATAGACCACTTTAGGTGAAAAAAATGATCAAATTTAGAAAAGTAGTATTAACATAATTTTTTTGTATTCTATTAGTAATAATCCCTTCTTTAAATCGCAACCAACACTGCCAAAATTAGTGCAAGATTATTCCTACAATTCAATTGGCAAGTGGGATACTTTTCACAAAAATTCGCTGGTTTTTACAACTTTTCCACTTTCCTAAAGTTTGAAGGGCTATAACTACCCTTAAAATTGACCGATTTCTTTCGGCTACTATCCACTTGGCTCCTCTGTGATTTTAGTTGCAAGAGTGGCGGTATCGCTTGAGCATATGACATCACCTTTGTCTCATATACATCGTTTGCTACTTCATGGTTGGCTAGGTATTGGCTGTTTATGAGTCTGCAGAGCGGCTTCCAGACAGAGAATTCTTCAAGCTATAAGTAGGCAAACAGGGTGATGCGTTAACAGGGTGCTTCACAGTTTAACCTTAAACCTGAAAAATGTGATTTTTGTCCTAAGATGCATGTTTTTGTATGAAAAACTTTAACTTAAAGAACCAAAACACAAAAATTTGTAAAAAAAAAAAATTAAATTTTTTTTTGAAAAATCCCAAATTTTCGATTTGCATGCAAATTGGACCTTTTTTGTGCGTTTTTATGCCAATTTTGGGTTAGTTTTTTGCTATAGAAACCCAAAGGAGCACCTAGGGGCAGCAAAAGTTTTATTGATATTAAAGAGGACATATTAAGCAACACGTGTGTATAAACCGATACTTGGAACTTGGCGGAACTCAAAAGATATAGACCACTTTAGGTGAAAAAAATGATCAAATTTAGAAAAGTAGTATTAACATAATTTTTTTGTATTCTATTAGTAATAATCCCTTCTTTAAATCGCAACCAACACTGCCAAAATTAGTGCAAGATTATTCCTACAATTCAATTGGCAAGTGGGATACTTTTCACAAAAATTCGCTGGTTTTTACAACTTTTCCACTTTCCTAAAGTTTGAAGGGCTATAACTACCCTTAAAATTGACCGATTTCTTTCGGCTACTATCCACTTGGCTCCTCTGTGATTTTAGTTGCAAGAGTGGCGGTATCGCTTGAGCATATGACATCACCTTTGTCTCATATACATCGTTTGCTACTTCATGGTTGGCTAGGTATTGGCTGTTTATGAGTCTGCAGAGCGGCTTCCGGTTGGTCATGAATGGGGTGACGCAGGTATCGTTACTTAAATCACAATTTGATTGTAGTCCGTAATGCATCTCATTACATTGGATAATACTCGTATATTTTATCTCATTAATAAGTTTTCCTGCTTAATTGGTATTAGGAGTGTGGATATACAATTTTCGCTAATAATTAGTGGTATGTTAATGATGTACAATAAGCTTTTGCCGTTGGTGGCTATCTTGAATTTTGAAAATTCTAGTAATTCCTCACTGTTGATGAACATAACCTCTATGTCGTACAATTGTTAAATTTTTTCTACTTCACATTCTGATAGTATCATGGAGTTTATAGTATTCGTTTTTGCCCAATCAACGGCATGAATTAAGTTATTTAATTCTTCTTTCAGAATGTGATGTTTGTATCTTAACAAAGATATTCTTTCATCGTTAAAGGTCTTGCTCTCTATAATTGCTTTGACAATGTTGTTGTAGCTAATAGTTAGGCAATTTATTCTATCATTAAGTACTTAATTTATGATTAGTTGTCTATTATTGTTTTTGAGTTGTTCGTTTATTTTTCTCGTTATTATTTCCTGATCGTGGTGATCCGGTGAACCGGCCAACCATTTCCATGCAGTACCCAATGCGTGAATTGCCCCTTTTAAATGGTTTAAGCTGTCTTAACTCGTTTTCGGCCTTTGCTAATTCGAACTTGAGGAAAAGAGAGAGTGGGTGTGACCTATTCACTTCGCTGAGTCTGTCGGCTATGTCGATGAATGCTGATTAATATTCTGTTATGTTGAAAGTATGTATGATTTTAAGTGTCCCATTTTGAATGTTCGCAGTCCCTGTCTTTATGGGAATTAGCTGCGAATGTGAGTAGTCTAATATGGTGGCCAGCCCAAGGCAGGTTGGCAGGAAGAGAATTCTGTAAATGAACATCGTGTCTTTAAGGTGTTTTCATGGATAATTTTCCCTGACTGTGATTTTATGGTAGTGTTCCTATCTTCTGAAACTATTTCTTCCCTGAATTTCGGGGTTAACTTTGACCCTAGCAGCTTATCTACCCTAACGTAGAACTTTTCTCCGATCTGGTACTTTCTGGTGGGTGTTTTTTTTTTGTTATGATAATTCAGATGTGTATCTTGTTTGTGCTTTAATTTCTCGGTGATTTTTTCTCAACTAACCTGGAATTTCAGCGGGCTTGGCTTGGTTTTTGTAGTTGAATGTACTGATGCATTATATTCCTGTACGGCTCTATAAATCAAGTCTTCGAAATCTAGTAAACCCTTGTCAGTTTTCAGGCATCTCATGATTTCGGTCAGAGTCGAGTGGAATCTCTCGACCTGGCTGTTTGTAGTGGAGTTATACGTCGGTGTTATGTAGACTTCTGCTTGTAACTGATTTTGCTGCCGAATTTAGCTCGTTATCCATCACCACTAATCTAGGCATACCGAAAGCTGTCATAATTTCTCTCAACGGGTTTTTTATATCTTCCGACGCTTTCGATTTTATTATCTTTATTTGTTCGAATTTCGAGAATTTATCATTGGCTGTGAGAACTAATTTCTTTTGCGTCGTGTAGATGTCAATATGGATTATCTCCCCAGAGTAAGTTGGAGCTGGGGTGGCTTGGATTTCCCCATGAGTCGGGTGTCTATCCTATTTTGCCACCTTGCAGGTTTTACATGATTTGTCGGTGGCATCTGTTTTCTTTCGAAGGCTAGGGAAAAAATATTTGCTAAGTTTTTGTATTTTATTTTCTATGGGCTCTCGTGGGCTCCTTAGCTACTATATATTTTGTTCCTCTTCGAAGGTGACGTCGGTAACTTGTCTTTGGGTGTATCTACGTTTAAAACAGCTGAAGTGGAGAGGATAGATATTTTTCATTTTTCCCATGATCCTTTCAGAAGTGAAAATGCCATTTATGATTTTGGGGTCTAGGTGTTTTTTCAGAATGTCTACCAGGCTTTCCTCAGAAAATGCTCTTCTCTTTATGGTGTGCCTATGGTAGGTGGGGAAGGGGAGAGTGAATTATTCGCCTGCTAATACGTTTGTTGCACCTGGCTTGTATCGTACGTAACTGTATTCCTCTAAGTAAATCTTCCAGCGTTTCAGTTTACCGTTGTGGTTTTTGGAACTAAGGGCAAAAGTCAGAGGTTGATGATATGTGAATATTATCACTTTAGCGGTACCGTAGAAGTACATCCGCAGGTTTTGAAGTGCTAAAGCACTTTTCACTTTGCTAAAGGAATCTATTGCATCCGCGTCTAGCGTTATGGCTGTCTTATTGGAGATATTTTTTGAAAGACGTCCGTTTTCATCCCTTAATAGGTTAGTTAAAGGTTTTGCGAATTTGGCGAAATCGCGAATAAACCTTCTATAGTAACTAGGAAGTCCTAGGAAAGATCTCAGGTTTTTCAAAGTTCTAGGCGTTGGGAATTTTTCTATTGCTTTAACCTTGTCGATGTTTGTTTTTACGCCTTGTCGGGATATGGTAAAGCCCAATAAATTTACTTCTTCCTTGAAAAATTCGCATTTGTCTATTTGAATTTTCTTGTTGGCTTCGTCTGGTGTTGCAAATATTGCATCTAGATGTTTGGCGTGCTCGCTTTCGGAACGACTAAAGACGACAATATCGTCGATGTAGACGTAACATATTTTTCCCAAATGATCCCTTAGCATATCGTCTAACGTTCTTTGGAAAATGGACGGGGAGTTCTTGAAACCAAAAACCAGTCGTGTAAACTCGAACTTTCTGCCGTTTACTGCAAAGGCGGTTTTCTCCATGTCCCCTTCTTTCAAAGGAATCTGGTGGAATCCGCTCTTGAGATCTAGTACGGAGAAATAATCGTTATCGCCCAACTATGCGATTATCCCACCGATCTCGGGGATAGGATAGGATACCTATCCGAAATAGTTGTAGAATTGAATTTCCGGCAGTCTATTACTACTCTGAGCTTCCTTTTGCCAGAGGCGTCGTTTTTCTTCGGTACTATCCACAAAGGTGCACTGTACGGTGACCGTGAAGGTCTGATAATGCCGCCTTTCAGCGGTTGTTGCATCTGTTTTTCCACTTCTGTTCTAAGCCAAGCCGGATATGGATAATGTTTACTGTACACCGAAATATCCGATGATGTTCTGATTTCCCCTTTCACCCTAGTAGTGTATGTCAGTTTTTCGCCCGGGTCTGCGAAAAGGCCCGACCTTGTTTTTGCGTAAGGGAATCTAATAGTTTGGGCCGGAGCCATGTTTTCTGTTCTGACCTTTATGTTGTTCACTGATTGGGTATTCAGTTGATCAATATTGAGCTTGTAATTGCGTATAGCGATGTAGGTATGGTGAGTAATTAGAGTTTGTCCGCCAACAGAGTTGACATAGAATTTATTTTTATTTATGTTCGGATTTTTAATTAAGTGGGGTTGAATATAATTTTGGCTTGAGCCGGTGTCAATAAGGAAATTAAGTGTGGTACCGTCTTGCGTTATACACTTGAAATAGGGTAACGATGATCTGTTTAGTCTAAAAAAATGAACATCTGAAGCATAGATTGTGTTTGCTTCTTGTTCTTGCTGTTCTACTTCGGCGCCTTGCTCGTAGAAAGCTACTGCTTCGGCTACCTCGGGGTTCTCGTTGTAAGCCTGCTCTTCGGGACTAATATAGTTTGATCGGGTGCTACCGTGGCAAGATGGAACTGCCTTTGGAACTTGGGTTGCGGCCCACCTGGGGAAGGGGGCCGCTTTCCAAACTGATCATTGGGCGAAGGCCTGTTCATATAATTGATACGACTGGAGCGAAGAGATCCGCCAACTTCCATAGCTACCGGATTAAGTTCCGATTTAGGAGCTACAGGGCGTACTGGAGGATGCAATGGTCTCCCACAATATTGTTCATGAGATATTGGAGGTTGAGTGTAAATTGGTCTAGTATTGTGGTTACGGAAGTCTGGGCTTCTCCAGTTATTCTCTGGGATTCCTATTGGATGGGGGCTATAATAGTGTCTGGGGTTAAAGGCCTACGAGTTAGTTGTTGTATTTGACAACTGTTGTGTTGGGGCGCGAACCTAGGAGCGGAGGACTGTCTAGGGGGCAGTGCTGGGGGTGTTTGCCGGAACTTCGGAGTAAAAACGCTTACAAAAGAAACACACACACATACATACATGTTTAATAACTTTTTTTGTGGATGTACGTTCTTCATTAAACTTTTAGATTGTGATTATATCATTACTATGCGTGTATATGCCGAAGCTCAAGTCTCTAGTATTTGAAATACGCCTTTTACAAAGGTGAGGGTGAGGGGGTGGATATAGGGGTGGGGGGTGAATTATAACAAAAACCGAAATTCTATAAAGTACATATGAGTCTACATTTAAAATTTGGAGACTCTAGCTCAAAAGATGTAGGAGATAGAATTTAATAATTGTCTTTCGATAAGGTTTTTTATCGATAAAAAAATAATTGGACAAGTTATCGTTTTTTTGTGATAAACTCGATATGCGCGTGCTATATACGGCCATTTAAAATAAAAAGTTGAAGTCTCTAGCTATTGTATCTTCAGAAATCGACGCGTTCAAACATATGGACAGACGGACAACTCAGCTCGTCGACCTGATCAAGAATATATACACTTTGTGGGGTCTGCCACGCCTCCTTCTACCTGTTACATACATTTTAACAAAACCATTATACCCTGATTTCACATTTTCAATGGGTTCAGGGTATAAAAAATACTTCTGGAAGCAACAACATGTGCAAAATGAACATATTTCTTTTATTATTTTTTCTTTTTCTATTTTTAAGTGAACACTTATTGCCATTAGGGCAACGATTTTATTTCGCTGCTCAGACATGCTTCCGTCTCGAAAAATTTTATAAAATGATGTTCGACGAATAGTTGGTGGGCAAAGTGATTATGTTCGGCGAACATGTTCGACAAAAATGTTCGCAAGTGGATCGGCACCTTTAGTCCACTAACAAAAGTATCCAAAGCCTTTTCCCGATAGTTTTGAGTCAAAGCCTTAATGCTTTCAAATCTTGGACAGTGATCTGGTTAAATATCAAGGAAAGTTGATAGTAGACCGCCTGGTAGAATTCGGCAATGGTCAATTTGCCTTGAGTGAGCGAGAATAGTTGATACTCTAGTGCTTTCAGATCATGCTTATCAGCGAAATGATCTGTTAGGCACTTCGAAATAGCCTTACAGTTCAGAGACGTCTTATACGATTCCAGGACTACATCAGCTTCACCGCAAACCTTTGTACGAATCGTTAGCGTTATGAGATAATAGGCTTGTATATCTTCCCTACCTTCATATAAGCTCATGATACGTGATACGTTTTTCTTCCATGAGCCGAACTCGGTACGATTTCCAGAGAATTCCCTAACCAACTTTGCTAAGTCTGGTCTCCTGGAGAATAGGTTATAGCTGGTACGTCGGTTAGCGTTTCCGCCCTATCGTTCTGACCCTGGAAAATATCCCCTCTTCCTAATGTTTCCTTAATCAGACACGATAACTTCCTTCAGTTCTGGGCTAGCTATGCGAGTACTTAATGAATTTGGTTCTCTTTGATTAGCGCCTATCTTAAAGGCAGCCAACGAGCTAGCTTATTCTTTATCCATTTTGTTTTAACTTGATTAGTTTCGGTTTCAGACGGACAATGCTTAAATTTTGTGGAAATGTGTGTGTTGTAATTGTGTTATAAATTATTACAGTAATTTATTTTATTATTCTAGAGTTATAAAAATTCTCAAAAAATTTTCTTCTTATTGAGGTCGATTAATTAATTAATTAACTACATATTCTAAAATAATAATACAACAAATATTATTTTTTTCATATTTTTCTTAATTTTACAGGGTATAAACGATATGATAATACACATTTCATTTTTTCGTTATATAATAAGTTATGTACTTTAATTATACCCTGAACCCATTGAAAATGGGAAATCAAGGTATAATAGTTTTGTGACAAGTATGTAACAGGCAGAAGGAATCATGGCAGAGCCCACAAAGTATATATATTCTTCATCAGGGCGACGAACTGAGTCCATATAGCCATGACCGTCTGTCCCTCCGTCCGTATGAGCAAAAGGATCTCAGAAGTTATAAGAGCTAGAGAGCTGAAATTTGGTGTGCATACTCATGTATACCATACCACTGACCAAACAACACATAGACGAGACATGTAGAAGAAAATTTTTCAGCGCCGAAAAAATGTGAATAAGAGGCTAGCCAACTTTGTATTTGCTCGGCTCAGTCTCTTGAGGCTCGAGCAGTGAAAATACTGCACGACAAAATCAGTGCGCTTCTAGCGCTCAATCCAAATGGTCCCGTTCCTATATGAAGCACAGCTATGTGTTATTTGTCCTACTCTCTCTTTCTCTCAGTCCCTGTCTCTCGCTCTCTGAAATCATCACCCTCAACAGCGCACAAAAATTGATATTTCTGTTCGCGACGATCCCATCTCTTTACATTTTACAGCAAGGAACTGTACATGTGTATGTGCACAACAGCCTGTGCAAATTGTATAGCCCAAAATTTGCATATGTATGTGTATGCTTGTATGTAGCAAGCTAATTGTCTCTGGATTTAGTAGTTTGTAAATTTTGTATGTTTTGAATCGTAGGGTGACTATCAAATGGGCCTTTATGACTTAGTTAGAAATTTTGACAATAATGAGTACATATGTATACTGCAAAGCATTTAATAAACTTATAATGTTTCACGATAATTTTTTCGGTTGAAAATGCGTATAAAATAATTTAAATAATATTGTATACATTTATAGTATTTTATGGATATACACACATTTATAAACATGATTAGCTATTGTTCTGGCACGAACATAAGGATTGAACACGTGATCATGTTGTCAAGAAACTAATAATTATGAAATTTGTATTTGTCCTGTTTATTATTAATAAATCCCCAGATAGATAGCAGCAGGCATGAACATATGAATATACGAAGATCGTATGGCCAACGCACTCAACAACTAGCAGGTAGTGCGATAGGCAAAGATAAGGGTCACATGTACGGACTCTATAAATAGACAGATTATCACCAACCCTTGCAACCCCAGAGTCACGTTACGTAAGAGACGAGCGCCGAGCCTTACAACCTCAGCGATAGGATAAGAACAGCTAATAGACCAACGCAGAGCTTTACAAGCTCTGCGATAAGATAAAAATATGTAATAGACCAATGCTGAGCCTTACACACTCAGCAATAGACGCACTAGATTTATGGGTGAAATTAAGCATGAGTCTTTGTATATAAACCCAGGCTCAGAAGAAGAAAAATAAATACGGAACTAAACACCATCATAGTCAAGTGTATTCATTCATGGTCCTTCGAGCCGGAGAAGTATTTTTTAATACTTCGATTGAATCCACAAGGAAAAATGTTCGTGATTAGTACAAAGTAAAAGTACCAAGTGTTATAGATCAGTGCATTGGCTTACCATCCCAAGCTGTGAGTCGAGGCACAGCAAGATCAACCTGATGATCAAAACAAAAATACCTCTAAATGGGATTAGGCAATGGATCTACAATAAACAAACATCTGTGTCGTCAACCATCAATATTTAAAGAGAAATATTTGTTGGCATAATGGCAGAAATCATGAACCATAAAGAGTTCATGAAAGTCGAAGATGCCGACAATGCAGACCAACTTTATAGCTGGGCAACGCGACCGGAAACATCAAAACAAGAGATGTATTTATTTGGTTGGTCGAGGCCAATGGAAGTGTTGGTAAAACTTGTTAACTGTTAAATAAGCTTAACAGAAATATAGGTGCACTGGAAACCATAAACAAAGACGCTCCGAAGCGAGCTTTAATGGAAGTCCTAAGGCGTGGCCAACGTTCTTCGAGCAGTTCACCAAAATAATCCATAACAGGCAGGATTTCAGCGACAAGGAAAAACTGATGTACCTGAAAATCTGTCTCAAGGTCAACAAGTTATAAGCCATTTCTCAATTGGAGTGGGTAACTACAAACCAGCGTGGGACTGGTTATGCAGTCGCTACAAACGTTATTTGCCAGTGGACATGGGACTGCTGAAAAATGATGATGAAGTCAGTATTCGCAATTGCGTGAGTACCTCTGATAACAGTGACGAGGTCACCGCTGAAAAGATAACAGCATATCAGGCCGCTTTGGATGCAACAGTTTTCAAAAAGTGGGATTTCAACACGCCGGCAAGCCCCCACATGAGAGGAAATATAACTGAAGCTACAGAACAAGGTAATAAAGTTCAAGTAGTAACAACAAAAAGAAATCTGGGTGAAGACAAAAGATCAACAAAGAAGATCTGGGCTCCACCAACTCCGACAACGGATTCGGAGAAAGAAGATGAGGACGAGAATGGAATTTCTGCCACATCTTCGACATCGACGTTGAGTATCGCTAAAGATACATCAACAGATATCCATTTGGAAGTTCAACCAATGGATGACATCCCCACAGTTGGCAGCACGACGGAATAGCAAACTTCTGCGGAGACTACAAAAGCGACTGGATGTGCAGCTGAAGAGAAGAGCGACACTGATGACTCAAACTCTATGGAGACTAAAACTACAAGTACAATTACATCGGAAAAGGAGTCAATTGGGAGTAGCAGCAACATTGACAAGGAAACAATCATAAACACTACAAGCGAAACAATGGCTGTTCTAAGGCATCAGCATCAAAAGAAGGACGCCTACCATTTGGAGGTAGGAATTATTATCTATCTATTAGAATAGCTAATAGACCAACGCGGAGCCTTACAAACTCAGCGATAAGATAAGAATATGTAATAGACCAATGCTGAGCCTTACACACTCAGCAATAGACGCACTAGATTTAAGGGTTGAAAATATGCATGAGTCTGGGTATATAAACCCAGGCTCAGAAGAATAAAATCAATACGAAACTAAACACTATTACAGTCAAGTGTATTAATTTAGCTATAATAATATATAAATGTACTTATATACATACATATGTATGTATGTTCATACATAGTACATATGTGTGAAGTGGTTAATGCAAATGCTGGGCTTTGAAATTGCTAGAGGCAGCAAAAGCTTCGCACACCTGGCATATAAATACTACAGTATGTATGAGCAAGCGACTGTAGTATGTGTGTGCATGCTCATCGCGAAAACATTTTCTTTATGCGCACCACCGCTTTCATACCCTTCCCACAAAAAATAACGAAAACGCAAATATTTTGGACGAGCTTGGCAAACGGTTTGAAGAGTTCGGAATACTCTTCACACAGAAGGGAAGAAACGGCAGTCTAACGCGAACAAATTTCAATTTTCGTGAGCTGCTGCTTGTGCTCCCATGCATACATACACATACATAATTGAGAGAGCAGAGAGAGCAAAAACAACAAGTGGGACGGCTGGAGATTGGAACGCGCCTGGCTATGGCAATATTGGCGGCATTCCACAGTAGAGAGAGAGAAGGAGACAGCAATAGTGGTAGTAGTGGCGCATGTGGATGATAGCGTGAGTGGAAAGAGAGTCTCGCATGACGACGAAGCCAGTGCATGCCAAACTGTGATGCATTTAATACTTAGCTCGGTTCGCGATAATAATAATAATAATAATATAGATAAACAAGTAAGAGAGCTCTAGTCGAGACTGCTCGACTAGGAAATCCCCTAAACCCTTCGGAGAACTGATATTTCAATAATTCTTCGCGTCTTTCTGCTTACAAAAAACACACACACACACACATGCATATTCACACATAGGAGCGCACGCATAAACACGCATGGGCTGCAGTGTGGGCTTCTCATGGAAACTTAATTGTTTAATAAATTTTGTTGTGGATGTACGTTCTTCATGAAACTTTTAGATTGTGATTATATCATTACTATGCGTGTATATGCCGAAGCTCACTTCTCTAGTATTTGAAATACGCCTTTTACAAAGTTGACGGTGAGGGGGTGGATATAGGGGTGGGGGTGAATTATAACAAAAATCGAAATTCTATAAAGTACATATGAGTCTACATTTAGAATTTGAAGACTCTAGCTCTAAAGATGTGGGAGATATAATTTTATAACTGTCTTTCGATAAGGTTTTTTATCGATAAAAAAATAACTGGATGAGGTATCGATCTTTTGTGATAAACCTGATATGCGCGCTGTATATACGGTCATTTAAAAAAAGTTCAAGTCTCTAGCTCTTATATCTTCGGAAATCGACGCGTTCAAACATACGGACAGACGGACGGACGGACGGACGGACAGACGGACATGGCTAAATCGACTCAGTTCGTCGCCCTGATCAAGAATATATATACTTTGTGGGGTCTGCCACGCCTCCTTCTCCCTGTTACATACTTTTAACAAAACCATTATACCCTGATTTCCCAATTTCAATGGGTTCAGGGTATTAAAAGTATCCTGTATTTTTAAATTTTTGGAAATTTTTCAGTTGGGTTACCGTTAGCTCGTTCTACGAACTGGCAAAAAATGATGTCTACGCCTAGTAGGGGCTTGGCAAATCGAGAAAATCTGCATTTTCTTCAGTACTAGAGCTAAACTTAGATACTGAATTGCTGATGGGATGTGAATGAGTAACGCCCGACTGCAACGTTCTTACTTGTTTTTTGTTTAAATAGTCATATTTGCTGCAAATAATTCAAATACAATCATTTTCAACATAAAATATTTTAGTCTTTTTCATCTATGAGGTTAAATTGTGAAGTAACCTGATAATGCATCACCTTGTGCTTAGATTAATTTTAAAGATAAAAGAATTCTCTTCCGAATGTTTTTTAAATATATTGCTTGGCTCCAAAGTTATGATTTTCGCAACGCAAAATGAACAAAGGTCCCACTGTGCGTCGGCGGACGCAGGATAAAAAGGACAAACCCGAGGAGCAGCGCGGAGAGTCGCCGAACCCATAGGATAATTACGTAAGCTAGTGAATAAGAAAGATTTACGGTAAGTGAACACAAAAAAAATACTTGTGAATGAAAAATAAAAACGAATAAAATTTTTGCAAAAAATGAAAAAATTAAGGCAAAAATTCAAATCTAAGAAAACAAGTAAGAAAACTCTAGTCGAGAGTGCTCGACTAGATACTACCCTGAACCAAACTAATAAATATTCACATTTAGTGTGGTTAAAATTTCAATTTTTGAAACAATTAAAAAAAAATTAAACATTAATTCCGCCCGATCTGGGGCTCGAACCCGAGACCTCTCGATTGAATGGCGCGCTGCTATTCACTACGCCAATTCAATTCCTGACATTTTGATGGCAAAACAGTAATACATTCACTGCTGCAGCGCCATCTAGCAAATCTAAACTAAACTAATTGTTTCTTTGAATGGATGTGTGCACAATTATAGAAAAACTGTTGTGGCTGCTGCATGTGCGTTTGTTAATTGGCCTAATATTTAATGATTTTTATACCCTGAACCCATTGAAAATGGGAATTCAGGGTATAATGGTTTTGTGAAAAGTAAGTAACAGGCAGAAGGAGGCGTGGCAGACCCCATAAAGTATATATATTCTTGATCAGGGTGACGAGCTGAGTTGATATAGCCCTGTCCGTCTGTCCGTCCGTCCGTCCGTCCGTCCGTCCGTATGAACTCCTAGATCTCAGAAGTTATAAGAAAGAGAGCTGAAATTTGGTATATAGACTCGTGTATACCATACGCAGTACAAGTTTATCAAATTTTTTCGATAAATCATTCGATATCTTTTTATCGAGGATATTCGATAAATTTATATTGTTTTTTCAGCCTAATTTGAACACTTGTACACATAGAGACTTCAGAGTTACTGGGTATATGCATTAGATGGATACACACATTTTGTCATTTACAGATTTTGGATACCACGCCCCATTCGGCCCCAATTCGTAAAAAACGTGTATCAAGTACTAGAGACTTGTGCTTTGGAATGTACACACACTTACACATTATGATTACGCTCTAAAAGTTTCATTAAGATCATACGTCTACAAAAGAAATTATCAACAAATAAATTCTCATAATATTGATCACACTGCAGCGCAGTTGCTGCTTAGTGCGCAGTTAGCAGAGCGCGGGCTTATGCGTGCGTGTGTATGCATGTGTCTATATGTGTGCATAAAAGAAGTGCAGAATGATTAGAATATCAGCTTGGAGGGTTCAGGGTATCCCCTAGTCGAGCAGTCTCGACTAGAGCCTTCTTACCTGTTTCAAAATTGATAGACTTAGCGAAATTTAATGAAACTTTCAGCATATGATCTACATATTCAATTGAATAGTAAGCCCATTTAAATAAATATATGTATAAATATTTTGAAACAATTAAAAAAAAAAAAAAAATAAACATAAATTAATTCCGACCGCTCTGAGGTTCGAACCCGAGACCTCTTGATCGAGTGGCGCGCTGCTATCCACTACGCCACTTCATTCTTTGACAGTTTGATGGCAAAACAGCAATACATTCACTGCTGCAGCGCCATCTAGCAAATTTAAATCTGCTGTGGCTGCTGCATGTGCGTTTGTTAATTGGCCTAATATTTAATGATTTTTTCAAAATTGATACACTTAACGGAATTAAATAAAACTTTCAGCATATGATCTACAGATTCCATTGAATATTTGACAAATTTAAAAAAATGAAAAATCATTCACAATTAGCTGTACTGGCATCTGATTTGAACTTGAATGTTTTTATTCGATAAAAACATAACGGGATAATTTATCGAATTCTAAAGCTAAACTCGACATCCGCGCTGTATATACATTTATATATATTTAAAAAAAAATTCAAGTCTCTAGCTCTTCTACCTTCGGAAATCGACGCGTTCAAACATACGGACAGACAGACAGACGGACAGGGCTAAATCGACTCAGCTCGTCGCCCTGATCAAGAATATATATACTTTGTGGGGTCTGCCACGCCTCCTTCTGCCTGTTACATACATTTCAACAAAACCATTATATCCTGATTTCCCATTTTCAATGGGTTCAGAGTATAACAAGTAAGAAAGCTCTAGTCGAGACTGCCCGACTAGGAAATCCCCCGAACCCTTCGGAGAACTGATATTTCAATAATTCTCCGCGTTTTTTTGCTTACAAAAGAAACACACACACACATATGTACATAGGCACATATAGGCACGCACGCATAAACACGCATGGGCTGCAGTGTGGGCTTCTCATGGAAAGTTAATTGTTTAATAACTTTTTTTGTGGACGTACGTTCTTCATGAAACTTTAAGATTGTGATTATATCATTACTATGCGTGTATATGCCGAAACTCAAGTCTCTAGTATTTGAAATACGCCTTTTACAAAAGTGAGGGTGAGGGGGTGGATATAGGGGCAGGGGGTGAATTATAACAAAAACCGAAATTCTATAAAGTACATATGAGTCTACATTTAAAATTTGGAGACACTAGCTCAAAAGATGTAGGAGATATAATTTTATAACTGTCTTTCCATAAGGTTTTTATCGATAAAAAAATAATCGGACGAGTTATCGATTTCTAGTGATAAACTTGATATGCGCGCGCTATATACGGACATTTAAAAAAAAAGTTGAGGTCTCTAGCTATTGTAGCTTCGGAAATCGACGCGTTCATACATACGGACGGACGGACAGACGGACATGGCTAAATCGATTCAGTTTGTCGCCCTGATCAAGAATATACATATATACTTTGTGGGGTCTGCCACGCCTCCTTCTCCCTGTTACATACTTTTAACAAAACCATTATACCCTGATTTTCCATTTTCAATGGGTTCAGGGTATAAAAACTATAAGTCTCTAAGACACAAAAATGAACCGAAATATAGAAAATTTAATTTAAGTAATGTCCATAGTTCCAACATATAAAGAAAGAAGAAATATCAGACTTCAAATGTTTCAAAATTTCAAAATTTTAAATTTTGTTTGCCAAAGTGCAATTGGGTCAGCATCTGCGCACAACTAAATATACGAATCGCGCTATTTGGATGGCTGCTTCTGTGCACAACTAAATATTCGCATCTGCGCACAATTAAATATACGCATCGCGCTATTTGGAAGGCTGCATCGGCGCACAACTAAATATTCGCATCGCGCTATTTGGATGGCAGCGTCTGCGCACAACCACATATAAGCAGTGCTGCAGAATACGGCATCTTATATCTCCGCACCTGCACCTGCTGCACATCAAGCATTGCCTTTTTATTTAAGAAGTCCAACTTTTGGCGAATATTGATTTATTAATTAGTATTATCTTCACAGAGTTTATCTTTTTTTTGCACTTCACAATGAATTAAATAATAATTAAATAGTAGAATAATTTAAAAATAATAATAGTCATTAAGCATAACCTCCACCTCCTCCCGATGAACATTTCCCATTCGCATTTTATGCATTATATTTTTTTTTGTAGTTGCATATACATTTTTTTTGTTAGCACATCTTGCAGCCAAACCGAAATGGAAGCGATTTCATCACGGGACAGCACTGTAAGTGGAGCTACATTATATATTTAACAATGTCCATATATTTATTTTTTGTATTACTCTCCGTTAGCGTTATTAACACCCGCTGCATTAAAAAACAAGTAAGAAAGCTCTAGTCGAGACTGCTCGACTACGAAATCCCCTGAACCCGTCTTTTTGCTTACAAAAGAAACACACACACACATGCATAGGCACATATAGGCACGCACGCATGGGCTGCAGTGTGGGCTTCTCATTGAAAATTAATTATTTAATAACTTTTTTTGTGGACGTACGTTCTTCATGAAACTTTAAGATTTTACAAAGGTGATGGTGAGGGGGTGGATATAGGGGTGGGGGGTGAATTATAACAAAAACCGAAATTCTAAAAAGTATATATGAGTCTACGTTTAAAATTTGAAGACTCTAGATCAAAAGATGTAGGAGATATAATTTAATAATTGACATTCGATAAGGTTTTTCATCGATGAAAAAATAATCGGACAAGTTATCGAAATTATGTGATAAACTCGATATGCGCGTGCTATATACGGACATTTAAAAAAAAAATTGAAGTCTCTAGCTATTGTATCTTCGGAAATCGATGCGTTCAAACATACGGACAGACGGACGGACGGACGGACGGACGGACAGACGGACAGACAGACGGACAGGGCTAAATCAACTTATCTCGTCGACCTGATCAAGAATATATATACTTTGTGGGGTCTGCCACGCCTCCTTCTCCCTGTTACATACTTTTAACAAAACCATTATACCCTGATTTCCCATTTTCAATGGGTTCAGGGTATAAAAAGAACATAATGCAAAATTATTAATCTCTCTATTCCACTTCTACATTCCTCATTTCGATCAGCTGGTTTAAGGCTGAGGGAAAAAGCTCCCCAAAAGCTTTCTTTCGTCTGCTTATAATCTCGTATTCTCTATGCCCAAAACCATTATTTACATATGTATGATTATTTTGTTAATATTAAATCCAATGAAGTTTAATTAAGTTTCATTATTTTGGGGCCATGCGGCGCGTTTGTATAGGTTTTTAGCTCTCCAAGCTGGGAATGGGGTCGCTGACAATATAGGCAGGTAGCTAGCGATCAAGGTAGGGTGGGCACAGTCGGTCGCCTTAATATCGAAGGCCGACGTTCGCTGAGCAGGCACATATTTGCTTGCGCAGCGAAACCCAGCTTGGACAGGTATGTTTGTGTGTGTCTAAATCTGTTCTATCTCTCTCTCTCTCTCTCTCTCTCTCTTCTTTTCTCTCTTCTAAGCAAGTGGCCGAAGATAATCGTTTGCACGCGATTTTTATTAATAAATATATCTTGGCAGCGCTAGGAGTCGCAGTTCCCCTCTTCTTATCCCCTTCCCTTCACCCGATGACCCAATGGCCGGATCCAGCGCGTGCACTGCTCTAATCCTCCTATTCCACCATCAGCGCTTGATAATGTAACTCGTTACAATATATAAATGAATTGTAAAACTCAGGAGAGTCTTAATTTAAGTGATGGGGAAGTTATGTAGTCTAAGTGCCGCTTCTCAGTCTCTGCCTACTTTAACATTGAGAGAGAAAAAGCTCGAAAGCTCTCCCGAGCAGTCGAAAGCTCTTGAGCTCACTTTTGATGTGCACGTCGAGAAGAAAAGAACATGAAGTGAAATAAATACTTTTATATTAATTAAAAACACAAAGAACATTATTTATAAATAATTAAATGTTAACATATCGAAGTTAACAAAACTCGCGCGTGTCAGTCTAGCGCAGAGCGTCCGACGGGTCACGGTCAAGCAGCCGAGCGTAGGCGTCGTTGGCGACGACGACGAGGATGACCGGTGTCCGAACGCAAATCGGACCCCCGCACCCCCACCAGTCAAGGGAAAGCAACAGATGTGCCGAAGGTCCGTCCACGCATCGGCAGCGCCGGAAGAGAAGTAAGTCCAGGAGCGGCCAAGACCGCAGCGAACGCCGAGATGAGTCGGCGGAGACTCGTTCGAGCGAGGAGAGGCGCCTGTTGGCAGACATGGCCGAGTTGCTGGATGGATGGGAGGTAAGCCTCGAGGAGACACTCGGCGAAGAGGACGTGGAGTCGAGGAGAATGCTGCCGTTAATCCCTATCGGCTGGAGAGTACACCCTGCCGGTACCGAGCTGAGTGCGGAGGTGATCCAGCTGCTGAGGCGGAAGGTGGACACACGTAGACGACGGCATAGGAGGACCCGCTTCCGGGTCGCGGCGGGGGAACAGGCCTATACGAAATGAAATAGACTTTTTTGTTATGGTGAATAGGATTTGAGGCATAGTTTGATTTTTGTAACGATTAAGGGAAATGAAATGGAATTTTGTTGTTATGGATTTTGATTTTTTGTAGTTATTAAGGTTATATTTTGAAATCATTGTTTATATTTTAGTTGTAGGACGTAAGTTGATATTAGTTGATTATTATTAGGCAGTAAGTAGAATAAGCGTTAGTTTGTAAGGTAGCACTAAGTAGTTAATAATTAGATGTAAGTGCCGTAGCGATTACCTCTAGAAAGTAAGCGAAATTCAAATGAGTGGGCGGACACGCGATCATCAATGCAACCGTGCAGTTCAAAAGCTCGCGGTGGTGAATTGCATTGCTGGTCGCGTGGTGAAATCTGCCAGCGGCAGAAGAGGATTGAAAGCTGCGTGCAGATTTCAATCAGTCTGGAGCTCTCGATGTGAGCAGACGCGTTCAAAAGAGAATATAATGTACGACGGCGTACTGCGCTTGGAACTACCAGCAGGTGCGCACACTATTGTCTTCGCTGATAATGTAGCTGTCGTTGCCATAGGCAAGGTGCTTAAAGATAGAGAGCATATGTGCAGCGAAATTATTAATCGCATAGGAGTTGGACACGAGCTAGCGGCGCACAAGACGGAAGTCGTCTTCGTAAGCAGTCGAGTGGAAACGGCCAATATAAACACCGGCAACGTCGCCATCGCGTCAAAGAGGGCGATAAAGTATCTTGGCGTCATGTTAGACACAAGATTAACTTCCCGCGAGCACTTAGAATATGTGCATAAGAAGGCAATTGATTCTTCTAGAGCTCTCTCAAGAATTTTGCTCAACAAGCGGGGACCTAAACAGCTGCGCTTTCAGGACTGTCTCCAATGACGCGGCGCTCGTGATAGCCGGCATTGTGCGAAATTCACACGCGCCTGCGCGACGCAACGCTATCAAGGCAAACAGCGTTGCACGATGGCAAAGAACTTGAATACCTGAACAAAAGGGCAGTGGACGCACACGATTATCCCGGAGCTTGAACCATGGGTAGACCGCAAACACAGGCAGATCCTCTCGGGACATGGATGCTTTCGGAGCTATTTGAAGCGCTTTGGTCACGAGGAAACTGTCGAATTCCCCTGGTGCGGACGTGGGCATGTGAAAGACGCCTGAAGGAGAGGCGTCTTCTAAAAGAGGCAGTGGGCAACTCCATCAGAGCGGACAACATAGTCAACGCCATGCTAGAATCGGTGGTAGCTTGGGAACTAATAATCACCTTCGCGGCCACAGTGTTGATGCGAATTAGACGAGCTGAACCAGGCATAGTGCTTGCAAAGCAATGCGTACGGCCGTCCCGCAAGCAACGCGCGAATTATGGATTGTTCAATATAAGTAAATGAATACACTTAATATCTTTATGTATAAAAATATTAAATTATTTAATTAGAGAAAAAATTCAGAACTTCTGCTCTGTTGTAACAGAATCTTAAGACTGAAAATATATAATTTGATTTGGCATGTGCAAATGTCTGTTTTGTTGTCTTATCGCTAGCCGAGCATTTACGACCGAAGTGACGGCGATGCTGACCGTGTTTATGCTTTAGTACTCTGTTCTCTATTACTTCTGCATGGCTCTGCTGATCTCGTCGTTATCGTTTCCCCCCAGTGCGAAAAATGGGATGTGTTTTTTCAACCCTTGCACTTGTGTATATATACAGGTCAATTTGACCGCAAATACGGGGCCCTAAAATTGCTACAGGGAGCAAAAGCACACAGGCATACAAATGCTCATACATGTAGCAAGGGACTGTAGTGTGTGTGTGCACACTCGTCGCGAAACATTTTCAAAATGCGCACCAACGTTTTTATAGCACGGCATGCGGCTTGAAGAGTTCGGTATACTCTTCACACAGAAGGGAAGACTTGGGTTCTTGCTGCGAACGAATTTAAATTTTTGTGAGCTGCTGCTTGTGCTCACATGCATACATACATATAAATATTTGAGAGAGCAGAGAGCATCGAGAGAGAGAGAGAGAGCACGGAAACATTGAGCATAGATAGATCTTCCGTTCAAAAGTCGACCGTCTTGGCCGAACGCATGAAGCGAAATGATTGTGCTGTCGCATATTTTCGTACCCCGAACCTAAAAGTAAGGAGCCGACCGAATACGAAATTGTCTGGGGTGCTAAGCCCCAAAAAACAGTGTGCAACTATGCGATTCTCTAACCGATCTCGGGGATAGGATAGGATACCTATCCGAAATAGTTGTAGAATTGAGTTTCCGGTAGTCTATTACTACTCTGAGCTTCCTTTCGCCAGAGGCGTTTTTTTTTCTTTGGTACTATCCACAAAGGTGCACTGTACGGTGACCGTGAAGGTCTGATAATGCCGTCTTGCAGCGGTTGTTGCATCTGTTTTTCCACTTCTGTTCTAAGCCAAGCCGGATAATGTTTACTGTACACCGGAATATCCGATGATGTTCTGATTTCCCCTTTCACCCTAGTAGTGTATGTCAGTTTTTCGCCCGGGTCTGCGAAAAGGCCCGACCTTGTTTTTGCGTAAGGGAATCTAATAGTTCGACTTGGGCCGGAGCCATGTTTTCTGTTCTGTCTTTTATGTGGTTCACTGTTGGGTATTCAGTTGATCAATATTGAGCTTTTAATTGCCGTCTAACGTCATGGTATTGTCTCTGACGTTTATTACGGCCTTGAAGTCTTTTAGAGCATCGTTCCCAAGGATACCGTCGAAGGTTTTTAAGGTTGCTAATAGGAAGAATTTTAGAGGGACATCTTGACGGGCAAATATAGCGATGTAGGTATGGTGAGTAATTAGAGTTTGTCCGCCAACAGAGTTGACATAGAATTTATTTTTATTTATTTTCGGATTTTTAATTAAGTGGGGTTGAATATAATTTTGGCTTGAGCCGGTGTCAATAAGGAAATTAAGTGTGGTACCGTCTTGCGTTATACACTTGAAATAGGGTAACGATGATCTGTTTAGTCTAAAAAAATGAACATCTGAAGCATAGATTGTGTTTGCTTCTTGTTCTTGCTGTTCTACTTCGGCGCCTTGCTCGTAGAAAGCTACTGCTTCGGCTACCTCGGGGTTCTCGTTGTAAGCCTGCTCTTCGGGACTAATATAGTTTGATCGGGTGCTCCCGTGGCAAGATGGAACTGCCTTTGGAACTTGGGTTGCGGCCCACCTGGGGAAGGGGGCCGCTTTCCAAACTGATCATTGGGCGAAGGCCTGTTCATATAATTGATACGACTGGAGCGAAGAGATCCGCCAACTTCCATAGCTACCGGATTAAGTTCCGATTTAGGAGCTACAGGGCGTACTGGAGGATGCAATGGTCTCCCACAATATTGTTCATGAGATATTGGAGGTTGAGTGTAAATTGGTCTAGTATTGTGGTTACGGAAGTCTGGGCTTCTCCAGTTATTCTCTGGGATTCCTATTGGATGGGGGCTATAATAGTGTCTGGGGTTAAAGGCCTACGAGTTAGTTGTTGTATTTGACAACTGTTGTGTTGGGGCGCGAACCTAGGAGCGGAGGACTGTCTAGGGGGCAGTGCTGGGGGTGTTTGCCGGAACTTCGGAGTAAAAACGTTTCGCTGTTTTTGGTTCTCTACCAATTCGCACAGGTGTAGAGCGTGGCTGAGATCTTGATTGCCAATAGTGTGGGTAAATAACCATTTAAGGGGCCCATCCATTTGCGAACATGTTGTGTTCGTCGAATGTTCGCAAGTGGATGGTGGTGTTCGCATGAAAATTTTGTTCGCCGATCGTGTTCGCGAAGAATAAAAATGTTTCTATAATACGCGTGTTCGCGCGAGCGTGTTCACAAGTGGATGGGCATGTTCGCACAAACATCATTTGAAAAACAAGTAAGAAAGCTCTAGTCGAGACTGCTCGACTAGGAAATCCCCTGAACCTTTCTTTTTGCTTACAAAAGAAACACACACACACATACATACATGTTTAATAACTTTTTTTGTGGATGTACGTTCTTCATTAAACTTTTAGATTGTGATTATATCATTACTATGCGTGTATATGCCGAAGCTCAAGTCTCTAGTATTTGAAATACGCCTTTTACAAAGGTGAGGGTGAGGGGGTGGATATAGGGGTGGGGGGTGAATTATAACAAAAACCGAAATTCTATAAAGTACATATGAGTCTACATTTAAAATTTGGAGACTCTAGCTCAAAAGATGTAGGAGATAGAATTTAATAATTGTCTTTCGATAAGGTTTTTTATCGATAAAAAAATAATCGGACAAGTTATCGTTTTTTTTTGATAAACTCGATATGCGCGTGCTATATACGGCCATTTAAAATAAAAAGTTGAAGTCTCTAGCTATTGTATCTTCAGAAATCGACGCGCTCAAACATACGGACAGACGGACAACTCAGCTCGTCGACCTGATCAAGAATATATACACTTTGTGGGGTCTGCCACGCCTCCTTCTGCCTGTTACATACATTTTAACAAAACCATTATACCCTGATTTCCCATTTTCAATGGGTTCAGGGTATAAAAAATACTTCTGGAAGCAACAACATGTGCAAAATGAACATATTTCTTTTATTATTTTTTCTTTTTCTATTTTTAAGTAAACACTTATTGCCATTAGGGCAACGATTTTATTTCGCTGCTCAGACATGCTTCCGTCTCGAAAAATTTTATAAAATGATGTTCGACGAATAGTTGGTGGGCAAAGTGATTATGTTCGGCGAACATGTTCGACAAAAATGTTCGCAAGTGGATCGGCACCTTTAGTCCACTAACAAAAGTATCCAAAGCCTTTTCCCGATAGTTTTGAGTCAAAGCCTTAATGCTTTCAAATCTTGGACAGTGATCTGGTTAAATATCAAGGAAAGTTGATAGTAGACCGCCTGGTAGAATTCGGCAATGGTCAATTTGCCTTGAGTGAGCGAGAATAGTTGATACTCTAGTGCTTTCAGATCATGCTTATCAGCGAAATGATCTGTTAGGCACTTCGAAATAGCCTTCCAGTTCAGAGGCGTCTTATACGATTCCAGGACTACATCAGCTTCACCGCAAACCTTTGTACGAATCGTTAGCGTTATGAGATAATAGGCTTGTATATCTTCCCTACCTTCATATAAGCTCATGATACGTGATACGTTTTTCTTCCATGAGCCGAACTCGGTACGATTTCCAGAGAATTCCCTAACCAACTTTGCTAAGTCTGGTCTCCTGGAGAATAGGTTATAACTGGTACGTCGGTTAGCGTTTCCGCCCTATCGTTCTGACCCCGGAAAATATCCCCTCTTCCTAATGTTTCCTTAATCAGACTTACAACAACCTCCTTCAGTTCTGGGCTACCTACGGGAATACTTGATGCATTTGGTACTCTTTGATTAATGCCTATCTTTAGGGCAGCCAACGAGCTAGCTTATTCATTATCCATTTTGTTTTAACTTGATTAGTTTCGGTTTCAGACGGACAATGTATAAATTTTGTGGAAATGTGTGTGTTGTAATTGTGTAATAAATTCTTAATGTAATATATTTTATTATTTTAGAATCATCAAAATTATCAAAAATAAAAAAAAAATCTTCTTATTGAGCTCGATTAATCGTTATTACTTATTGACCGAATTTATCATAATCATAACTTTGGAGCCAAGCAATATATTTAAACAAGTAAGAACGTTGCAGTCGGGCGTTACCGACTGCGGGATACTCATTCACATCCCATCAGCAATTTAGTAGCTAAGTTTAGCTCTAGTACTGCAGAAAACGCAGTTTTTCTTGATTTGCCACGCCCCTACTGGGCGTAGACTACTCATTTTTGGCCAGTTCTTGGAACGAGCTAACAGTAACCTAACTGCAAAATTAGGATGATTACGCTCCAAAAATGTGAAAATTACAGGGTATTTTTTGATATGCCACGCCCCTAAAGAGGCGTAAAATTTTTTTTGGGGAACCGATAGAGCAGGTTATCAGTAACACAACTATCTAAATTTGAAGCTTCTAGCTCTTGTACTTTAGGAGATATAAACTTTTGCGGTTTGCCACGCCCCCTTTAGGCGGAGATATATGCACCATAGCTCGATGGACTTGGGAGGTCAACCCGCGTATATATACCAAATTTCAGATCTCTAGCATCAATAATGCCTAAGATATAGCAAAATCGGGAAAATCACTATATCTTCAGATCCGATTTGCCACGCCCCTAGTGGGCGTAGACATATAAATTTTTCATCAGCCTTTATAAAATCATAACATTAGCTCACGTGCAAAATTTCAACGTTCAAGCTTCAAAACTCTTGGAGATACAGTGTTGCAGGGTGGAGTCTTCAGATAAATACACGGATGGTGGGTTGGTTTAAAATTTATTTTATTCACTTTAAAAATAATGTGCGCGCAAAATGGCGTAACTTCAAGTCGTTATATATTCACGTAGTTGCAGTGAGAAAGGATAAAGTAGAAGTAAGTAATAGAAAATAGTACTTGGCGGAGGGCCAAGTACTGAGAGCAAGCGGTTATGCTATTAACAGAAAGCTGTTAATAGCATAATCGGGCTCTGTGGGGGAGGAGCAATCCTGTTAATGGGATCTGGCATTAACATACTCCCCCCCTTGCAAGGATTGCAATATATATTGGTGCAGATCATTCGTAGGACCCAGAAAGGACCCACCCGAAGACGGTGTTCTGGGCCATGGGACGACCGTCAGTGCTGGGGACGATTCCTGGAAGGATGACGTGAGAATACACGTCAGCCCCCAGCACAAGAGACACCGTACTGGGTCGCGCCCAATTGCCGTCGGCGAGCGTAATCCCAGCCGGATTGGCTGCGTGCTCGATTGGCCGGATTGGCGTCCGGCAATTGAGCTGCGGGTCCAATTGCAGGATAGCGTCAATGTGAAAGTCTGATGTTTTTGAACGGATGGTCGCCGTGCAAACCTCTCCCGGACCCACGCTAGTGGCGGAAAGACCCATGGCCCTTGCCAATGAAGCGTGGATCCGAGTGGTAGGGCTACACGGATCGATCAACGCCCTCACATCGAAGTCCTTCTGGTCTGTTTGCACGATGATGATTGCCGTGGGCAGGATGCTGACGGCCTTGTGCTGCATCAGCGTGCTCAGCGGCGGCGTGGCTTCCCTCGTGGCCCTGGATGCTGCCTGGTGGCGTCGTCCTTTGCGGGATCCTTTTTGGGGAGCAGGTGTCCCGGCGAAGGCGGAGGAGGTGGGCCCGCTAATAGGGGCTGCGGCGGGACGACGTCGCTGTCGGCGACGAGCTCCAGGCAGATGCAACAGCGTATGATGGCTCTGGCCACACGTCTTACATTTCGCTTTGCTTCGGCAGGATTGCCCGGAGTGCTGGTGCGCCAGACAATTCGCGCAGTACTTGTTGATGAGTACTGCGCGAAGACGTTTTTCGGCCGGAAGGCCCAGGAAACGCCTGCACTTCCGCAGAGCGTGGACCCCTCTACACACGCGGCATCGGAAGGAATTGATGCCAGGTGTCTCCACGGATTGGATTGAATGATTGGCTGATGCCATAGCTGAAAAGGAGAGATGTGCGGGGGTGATGAGTGACGGAATTATAGGCACATTCATGGTTAGTTGGACATCACAGCGGTGTTATCGTCCGTTGGTAGGATGACCAACTTATGGACGGGTCTACGGACAATGCCCCGGGAGGTGAGAATGTCCGCCACTCGGACCTTCCCATCATCTCCTGGGTGCGTGAGGTGGACACGGCCGAGCCGCCACTCGTTGATGGCGACATTGTCGTCTTTCACGATGACCATGTCGCCGACCTTCAAGTCTCGTTGTGCGAATTGCCATTTATTACGTTTATGCAGCTCCTTAAGATACTCTTCTTTCCAACGGAAACAGAATTGTTGGTGAAGAGCCTTAAGTCGCTGCCAGCGATTCAGGATAGACATCGCATCTTGCGTAATTCTGGGCTCAGTAATAGTTATAAGAGGCCCACCGACTAGAAAGTGTCCTGGAGTAAGGGCTTGTAAATCGGTGGAATCCTCGGACATGGGTGCTATCGGTCTCGAGTTGAGGCAGGCTTCTATTCTTGCCAAGAGGGTCGAAAGCTCTTCGAAAGTATATTTCGACGTGGCAGTGGATTTGTAGAATAGGGCCTTGAAACTCTTCACCCCTGATTCCCACAAGCCGCCCATGTGTGGTGCGCTCGGTGGGTTGAAATGCCAGGATAGGCTATGGAGAGAGTGCTTTGCAAGCACCTCGGATCGGAGTGATTCCACAAAGTCTCGTGATAAAGTCTTTGCGGCTCCGACAAACGTTTTCCCGTTGTCGGAGTAAATCTTCTGCGGACATCCACGCCGAGCCACCAAGCGGGAGAACGCCGCTAAGAATTTTTCGGTGGTTAAGTCGGACGTGGCCTCGAGATGGATAGCCTTGGTGCTGAAACACACAAACACACAGACGTACCCCTTTGTGATGAGGCAGGCGCGTCCGGCGTAATTCTTCACATCGAAGGGGCCTGCAAAGTCGACGCCTACGACGGTGAAGGGCCTGGTGAAGGTTGTGCGATCAGCTGGCAAATCGCCCATCATTTGCGTTTGGAGACGCTTACGGTAAACTACGCAGGACTTGCATGAGTTTATCACCGATTTGATGAGGACCTTCAGCTTAGGGATCCAGAATTGTGAACGGATGAGTCTCACAATTAATTGGTTCCCGCCATGCAAGGATATGCGATGGGTGAAACGGACCAGCAGCTTTGTGAAAGAGCACGAAGAAGGGAGGATGATGGGGTGGCGCTCGTCATAGCTTAAGGAGGCGGATGTCCTTATGCGTCCGCATGCTCGGAGGATACCGTTACTATCCAGGAAAGGATTAAGATTGCGGAGTGAACTTGAGGCCGGAAGTTGTTTCTGTGCACGTAAGCAACTGATCTCGTTTGAGTAAACTCTTTTTTGGCTCAAGGATATGAACCTGGACTGAATAAAGTGCAACTCATCAGCACTGAGCTCTTGCGATGGAAGGGGAGCGGATCTCCTGCACCGGTTGATGAAACGAAACATCCAAGCGGTAACACGGAGGGCTCGATGAAGTTCTGAAAACCTGCTTATGAATTCAGCTGGAGGAGTCAAGGTGGCAGCATGACTTTTAGATGCCCTTTTCTCTAGAGCAATCTCCAAGCTAAGAGCAGGAATGATTGGCCAGTGAGACTGGGAAAGTCGAAGCCAATCTGGGCCATGGAACCATAGCGGATTTGAAAGAAGTTCTTGAGGATGAGCTCCTCTGCTAGCTAGATCCGCAGGATTATGCTCTGAGCTGACATGATGCCAGTCACCAGGATTGGTGAGCTCAGTTATTTTACTAATCCGATTTGCGACGAAGGTTGTCCAATTGCAGGCAGGCTTGTTTAGCCAGGCTAAGACAATAGTCGAATCGGTCCAGTAAAAGGACTGAAAACTGACTGCCGGGGATGCCGGGAGCAGTACTGAGCATAAGTCGGTCAGAAGGACAGCACCGCAAAGCTCCAAGCGGGGTATAGAAATGGATTTGATCGGAGCGACTCTCGTTTTGGCGGAGAGCAGATTGACGAAGATCTGGTTGCCAAGTTCTACACGGAGATAGACAGCCGCTCCGTAAGCACGCTCAGATGCGTCACAAAACCCATGAAATTGGATAGTGGCTCGAGGTTGGAAATGTACCCATCGAGGCACACGAATGTCCCGGAGGCTGGAGAAGCTGAGGAGAAACTCTTGCCATTGGGTGAGGAGATCACCCGGCAGAGGTTGGTCCCAATCTAAATCGCGTAGCCAGAGCGCTTGCATAAATATTTTTGCTCGAATGACAAAAGGTGCCAACCACCCTGCGGGGTCGAACAACTTGGCGATCTGAGAAAGGACCGACCTCTTCGTGTAGGTCTCCTGGAGAGGAATGTCAGGGGGCGAAAAAAGGAACATATCGGCTTGCGCTTGCCAACGTAGGCCTAGAGTCTTTGCTGTGCTTGAATCTTCTAGCTCTAAGAAGTCCTCGCACAGCCGATGACTCTTTGGAATAGACCTTAGACAATCCATGGAATTGGATGTCCACTTCCTTAATGGAAACCCCGCACTCTCCAGAGCTTCTATGAGTTCGGCGATGGTTGCGATCACCTCTTCTTTGGAGTGTGCTCCTGCAAGTACGTCATCGACGTACATGCACTCGGAGATGACCTTGCTGGCGAGAGGCAAACGGGATCTCACGTCATTTGCGAGCTGTTTGAGCACTCTCAAAGCCAGGAAGGGAGCACAGTTTACTCCAAAAGTGACAGTGCTCAGCTCGAAGTCCCCGATGTTGCCGTCTGGCTTACGGAACAGGATTCGTTGGAAAGGGGTGTGTTTTGGATCAACACGAATTTGGCGATACATTTTAGTGATATCTGCATTGAACACGTATCGATAGTATCGCCATTGGAGGATTTGCATCGTGAGGTCGGACTGAAGGACCGGGCCTGGATGAAGAATATCATTCAGGCTCTTCCCATTGGAAGATGGGCACGATGCATTGAACACCACCCTCACTTTGGTGGTGGTGCTGTCGGGCTTAAAAACTGCATGGTGAGGCAGGTAAAAGTTACTCATTGCAGGATTGCAATGTGAAAACACTGGCCTCATATGACCCAAGTCGAGATACTCTTGCAGGATAGCTTCGTATTCGGCCTTGAGTGTCGGATTCTTGGACAACCTGCTCTCATTTTTGAGAAACTGCCCCAGAGCGATGGATCGCGAATGACCTAAGTCAGGGTGATCCGGATTTTTAAACGGAAGAGTCACGACGTAGGAGCCAGACTTGTCTCTCCGTGTGGTTCGGACAAAATTATCCTCACACGCAGAGTCCGGCTCACTGGCTACCTTGGGGAGATTCTCCACCTCCCAAAATTTGGTGATGAGATGGTCGAGTTTCTCATCGTGGAGAATGGTAACCCTAGTCGTGAAAGCGGAAATTGACTCTTGAGGCTTCTTTGAGACTGGACCCGTAAGAATCCAGCCAAAGATTGTCTCTTGGCCCATTAGTGATCCGCAGAGGTTAGGGCGGAAGCCCCCCTGAACGATCGACGGAAGGATATCCGCGCCTAAAAGAACGTCAATTTGAGCGCTCTTGAAGAAAAGTGGATCAGCTAATGGGATGTCGGGCAGATTGTTCAAGAGATTTTGTGGAATGGGGTACGAAGGCAGATTGCCGGAGAGCCGTGGGATGACTAAAGCTGAGGCCTCAATTCGAAGTCGGGGTTTCAGCGGAGTGCCGATATGGAAATCACAAAGCTTCGTTGATTTGGCTGCCACGGAGTGGCCTAGACCGGACACCTGCGTTTGCACGGATCGGAATGGTAGCTTCATCAGACGGAATAATCGTTCGGAAATGAACGTTGCTTCGGACCCCGAGTCGATTAGAGCCCTGGCTGGATATGTGACCCCCAAGTGACACACATCAATTACGGCCGTTCCAAGTAGGACCCCTGGAGTATCGGCCGTGAAATAGGACTGCACATTACGAGGTACTTCGGACGTACCTGGAGTCGCAGCGGCTCCGGATGAGGAGCTGTTTGCTGTGGAGCCTTCACGGTGAAGCAGTGTGTTGTGCCTCCCCTTGCACTTGGCGCAATTGTGAATACTAGTGCAGTCGCGCAGTTGGTGCCCTTGAGCAAAACAGTTCAGGCAAAGTTGCCTTCGCTTGATGTATGTTTCGCGCGCTGCCAAGGACATTTGGCTGAAGCGAGGACACAGACGAACCGGATGGTTTTCTTTAGCACACAAATCGCACTTTTTAGATTTGGGCTGGACTTGTGTCTCGAAGGCATGGACTTTTTTATTAGAGGTGCTGGCCGTGGATTTCGGGTCTGCACCTGGGACTTTGGGGAGGGACCTATCACCTTCCATAGCTTCAAGCGCGCGAGCGTGTTCGCTGATGAACAGACTTACGTCTTTCCAGGCTGGGATGTCTGATTTTCGAGTTAATGAGTGCTCCCAGAGAGATCGAGTATGTTCAGGTAACTTGGAAGTACACAAGAACACAAGGATACAATCCCAGTTCTCCGTAGAGATCTGAGCTTGCTCGATGGCAGTGACACACCGATGGATGGTGCCATGCAACTCTCTGAGAGCCGCGCCTGATTCTTTGGTGACCTTGGGGAGATTGAGAAGGATCTTAAGCTGGCTGTTGACTAACAGTCGCTTGTTCTCGTACCGGTCACACAAGGCGTCCCAGGCCGATGCAAAGCCGTCGTTCGTGAGCGGGCACTCGGCGACTAAGGCATTTGCATCACCTGCTGTTTTTGAATTTAGGTGGAATAACTTTTCCACCGGAGTCAGGCGCGGATTTTGAATATATATTGCAGTGAAAAGGTCACGGAATGTTGGCCAGCGCAGGTAGTCGCCATGGAAAACTTCCGTATCAACGGGTGGCAGGCGACAGCCTCCAGACGAGGCGAAAGGAGCGGACATAGGAGCGGGCGGTGTACTTGATGCGGAAAGTGCATCGATTTGCACCCCCAGGTGCGTCGTACACCGCTCATACACAGTATAGCAATGGTCGAATTTAGCCTCCATGGCTTCAACTTCGCCACTGCTCGCCCCTTGGCTCAACGCCCTGGCACAGACCTTGTACTGCTGTTCAGCATCATCCCATAATGCCTTGACACGATCTCGGCGGATCTCGAAGGCCCGGAGCTGAGCCGCATGAGTGGCGTTAGAATCTCCGGGACCGTCGATGCGGGCCTCGAATTTTATGAGCCTATCCGCAGCAGCGATGAAATCGGACAGAGACATTTTAGACGGACTTGCGGGCTTTGGACTGGATCGGGTGACGACCGGACTACGCTTGAAAGTGCTGCTTGTCTGCGGTTTCCCGGACGGAATGGGTGATGCAGAAGCACTGCGCTTAATCAGGCGTGAAGCGGGAACACTCAGCTGCGCTCGGCTAGAACGATCGGACATGGAGGCTTACTCGGACACCGGTTAAGCAAAGCCTGGAGAGTCGGCAATGAAGTCGGAGTTCGATCACCGAATCGAAATATATCAGACCAAACAAACGTTTGGTTTGGGAAATAATAAATAAAAAACACAAAAGAAGGAGCAAAAATAACAAAAAAAACAAACGGGAAGAATATTAATCAAATCCTCAAAGAGACACAAAAAAAAATGAAAATTGAAGAATATAAAAAAAAAATAGTAAAAATTGAGAGAAAAAAAAAAAAAAAAAATAAAAATAAAAATGTATATGTATTAAAAATATGTATATGTATTAAAAATTATTATTATTAAATTGTACTATTTTATATATATTTGCTATTTAATTAATTACTCTTCCGCTCCGCTTTAATCTAATATTTTTTTTTTCTGTGGTTTTATATATTTATTATTATTTTAACTATCGTTATCACAAAACAATAGTTGCGCGCTGTGATCTCTAAGAACCAAAGTATCGCCACGGAATTGTGGCGGCTGTCGATAACTCTTGTTATTGGTATGTGTATATGGAAATTTTTGTGAATGCGATCACTAGCGCTTGCACACGGATCAACAAGTGAAATATATTTATTATTATTTTCTATTTCTTTTGCAAGTGTTAAGATGTGTGTTTTGTTAATATGTTAATTAATTATGTGTTAATTGTGTTGCTGCTCTAGATGTACATTCATATGGATATATGTATGTACATATGTTTATTACCCGGATGGCAGAGCAAAGCGGAGACACAATTAGCACACACACACGTACAAAATAAGAATGCAAATATAAATATGTGAAAATAAATATATAATAAATATATGCTGTGGATAAATATATAAGGATTTAAAATAAATTGTAATAAAACGACAAGGATATGTTTTTTTGTTTTATATTTATTTATTTTAATATATATATGTATTGTGTTGATCGTACATACAGATGTGCATATGTATATATGTATGTATATGCAGTGGGAGTCTGTAAGTACGTACATATATTGCGATGAAATCGCAATTGAATGTGTGCAATCGGACTATTGAATTGGAATTGGAATTGAATTGCGACAAGACACAAAGGATATTGTGTGTTATGTCTTAGCAAAACGGAAAGATTCGGAATTGAATATACAACGGACTTGAAGGTTAATGCATACATACATATATGTATGTATGTATGGCTCTGGACTTCACGTATCTGAATATATAAGAATATATATATTCAGATTCGTGTCTAATATATAAGAATATATATATTAGTGGGATGCAACTTGCACAACAATGTAAAACATATATATATGGCGGAAATGTCGTATGACAAATGCCGGTATGCACTGATATATGCAAGTTGCAGTGAGAGATAAAACAAGAAATTACTTATCTGACACTCCTAAGAATCGCTGGTGGATATGTATAAATCCGGCTCGAAGGACCAAATGTTGCAGGGTGGAGTCTTCAGATAAATACACGGATGGTGGGTTGGTTTAAAATTTATTTTATTCACTTTAAAAATAATGTGCGCGCAAAATGGCGTAACTTCAAGTCGTTATATATTCACGTAGTTGCAGTGAGAAAGGATAAAGTAGAAGTAAGTAATAGAAAATAGTACTTGGCGGAGGGCCAAGTACTGAGAGCAAGCGGTTATGCTATTAACAGAAAGCTGTTAATAGCATAATCGGGCTCTGTGGGGGAGGAGCAATCCTGTTAATGGGATCTGGCATTAACAACAGTTTTATCCGATTTGCCACGCCCCCAATGGGCGGAGATATATCCGCCATAGCTTGTTGAACTTGTGTGGTCGACGCGGACTTACATACCAAATTTCAGCTTTCTAGCTCTTCAACTAACATGATTTCTGGAATATCGGAAAATGCATTTTCCGATTTGCCACGCCCCTAGTGGGCGCATCGGGAAAATTTTAACACTTTATAAATGGGAGCTATACATGAGTATGTGTTCCAAATTTCAAGTCTCTAGCTTCAATAGCGCCGAAATGAACTGCGTTCATACGGACAGACGGACGGACGGACGGACGGACAGCAAGACGGACATTGCACAAAACCAATATACTCAATTCACTTTCGTGAATGAGTATAAAAACATTCGGCAGAGAATTCTTTTATCTTTAAAATGAATCTAAGCACAAGGTGATGCGTTATCAGGTGACTTCACAATTTAACCTCATAGATGAAAAAAACTAAAATATTTTATGTTGAAAATGATTGTATTTGAATTATTTGCAGCAAATATGACTATTTAAACAAAAAACAAGTAAGAACGTTGCAGTCGGGCGTTACTCATTCACATCCCATCAGCAATTCAGTATCTAAGTTTAGCTCTAGTACTGTAGAAAATGCAGATTTTCTCGATTTGCCGAGCCCCTACTAGGCGTAGACATCATTTTTGGCCAGTTCGTAGAACGAGCTAACGGTAACCCAACTGCAAAATTTCCAAAAATTTAAAAATACAGGATACTTTTTTTTTTATATGCCACGCCCCTAAAGAGGCGTACAAATTATTTTTGGGGAATCAATAGAGGAGGTTACCAGTAACTCAACTATTCAAATTTAAAGCTTCTAGCTCTTATACTTTAGGAGATATACATTTTTGCGGTTTGCCACGCCCCCTTTGGGCGAAGATATATCCACTATAGCTTGTTGGACTTGGGAGGTCGACCCGCATCTACATTCCAAATTTCAGCTCTCTAGCTCATCAACTAATATGATTTCTGGTATATCGGAAAATGCATTTTCCGATTTGCCACGCCCCTAGTGGGCGGATCGGGAAATTTTTAACACTTTATAAATGGGAGCTATACACGAGTATGTGTTCCAAATTTCAAGCCTCTAGCTTCAATAGCGCCGATAAAAGTTGCGTTCATACGGACAGACCGACAGACGACAGACGGCTATAGAAAACCAATGTTGCAAATTCTTGCAGCCAATTTTTTATGAATCTTGTAGATTATACATTTCTTAACACGTGTGTATAAACCGAAGCTCGAGGATCGCCGGGAGTCGAATATATTTAATCCACTTTAGGTAAAATAAGAGCAAAATTTGGACGTTACCTCGAATGAATCTATCTCGTAAACTAATAAACAGAATTACATCATTATTCTTTTATTTTGTTGGGAATACACCAATATTTCCAACGATGCCAAGAAATTAACAATTCGTACATTATATTTGCTTCAGTTCGGTCGCAAAATGCAACATTTTTTACAAAATTTCGATGTTTTCGGTTTAGTTTGCAAGTTTACTCAACTTTGAGGGGTCATAACTACCCTTAAAATTCACCTATTTTCAAAAATCTTGTGGAACCTGTCCCTATGGTTAATTTCCAATCGAACGGTATTAAAAAATCCGAGATCGCTGATTATGGTTTTACTTATTTTTACCACGCTCTTTCGGCAGAGGCCCTACACACTTGGAGCGCGTTTGGTGTAACTTTGTGTGTTAGCTCATATAGAAGGTTTTATTACGGTCTGAAAAGGCTGTCTTATAACGGATAGTCCAACATTTATACCTAGCGATAATGATGGGCTATTTACTATTTGTCTGGTACTGCAGTTAACCATTTTACCTAATATCTTAATTTATTTATGATGAGTTATGTAGATTGCTGACTGTAGATTGTTGGGTGAACACAAACTCTGACAGGTGTAAGGTGGCCTTTTTTTGCAAGTGCCTTAGCGATTAACTTTAGAGATGAGTGGGCGGGCACGCGATCAGCAATGCAACCGTGCAGCTCGAAAGCTCGCGGTAGTGAATTGAATTGCAGGTCGCGTGGTGAAATTTGCACAGCGGCAGAAGAGGATTGAAAGCTGTGTGCAGATTTCAATCAGTCTGGAGCTATCGATGTAGGCAGACGCGTTCAAAGGAGAAAATAAAATTGATCGGCAAATATAAAGGTTATAAGGTGACAAGGTTAATAAAGTAAGGATATGCACGTAGAGATGTTTGCGTATTTATTCGTAGTTAGTTTACTAATCAGTTTACTAGTTTACTAATCATAACTAACCACAATAACACTAATAGGTAGTTGGAACGAGGTCACGACCCGTTCGCCGGAAGGTCAAAACTCTGGCAGTAAAATCGCATTGTCTTGAGTAAACGCTGGCGGCAACGCTGGGCGTTCCTCGATCCGCGGTCTACCAATCGTAGTGGCACCAGTAACACCCTACAGCACGCCTTTGCAACCCCAACCCCAGCAATCTAGAGTGCGCTTGATCGCGCCACTCGATCGCTGCCGCCTTCCCGCGTGCAAACGCGTGGGCGTGGTCAGCGAGTTCAGGCCGCCTGATCGCTTAACAGCTCCCCCTCCCTCTCCCATTTCTCTAACCATGCACAGTCCCGCACTAACTTATAAATTTCTTGTAAGTTGTGGTTCTGGGCAGACTGAGGCTCTGACCCCGGCTAAAATAAAGTAACTTTACAAGTGGCCCGAGCAGGGACTGCGGGTTAGAGAGAGTGTGGTATACGGGCGGCGTAAAATCCCACCAGCATACCCAAATAGAGGTGATTGCGAAGTTGTTGGTGGCGGTCATTTCGAATAAAGTAGTGTGTATGGAAAAGTAACGGAAAAATCGAGAACATTCATGGCGAAGTGCGAAAATTTAAAAAGCGAATATACCCTACGACGGCCACGGGGTTGAGGGTAGAAACTTCGGGAAGCGTCAAGCGAAAAACGGGATTAGAAAACCGTTACGGCGCCGAAAAGTACAGTGCGTGCGAAAATATTACGCAGAAGCGTAAGCCGAAGACGCATATGCATAAGCATGTGCACGCTCGGGGGCAGCATAGCGAACGTCGCCGAAATCTAGTGAAAGAAGAAAAGAAAGCAAAGAGAAGTGGTAAGAACAGAGCGGGTATATGCGCCCACTCCGAGTGTAAGTAATGAAAAAAAAGAGAGAGGTATTATGATTTCAGCAAGAAACCTAAAGCTGAATCTAAAAGTGGTCTAAAATGAGCGAATTAAAAATATCATTGAGAGACATTATAATTGCATCGAGAAATTAATAATTGAATTTGAAAGTGGTTGCGAGTGAATATACCCGGCGATAGGAAAGTGAAATTGTGAAGGGTATATATTAATGTACGCATAGGCAAGCGTGCATATATGTATGTACATATATATGCGCATGTGAGAATTAAGAATAAAGATGAATATTCAATAATGCGCGCATAGACGAATGTGCATATGTATGTATGCATATATGTATGTACATGCATGTAAAAATTGGCGAGAGAGAATAAATAGTGAAAAGTTTTTGCGCATAGGCAAATAGGCAAGCGCACATACATACATATGTGTGTGAGAATAGATCGAGAGAGAGAGAGTAATTGGTCAAGTGTATTCGTGTGATTATGCGCATATGACACTAGGTGAATTTTTGCATATATGATCGCGCGTGGAAGAGAATATATGTGTAGTTATGCGCATATGACATTAGGTGAATATTTGAAAGGACAGTGGGCTGAAGTCGGTATAAAATAAAGTGAATAATGAACAAATAATAAACGATAATTAAATAAATAATAAATGAATAATAAATAAATATTAAATATATAATAAATAAATAAATATTAAATGAATAATAAATAAATATCGAATAAATATATAATAAATATTGAATAAATAATAATGACCAATAAACAAATAAAAAGAAATAATAAATAAATCTTAAATAAATAATAGTAAGCAATAAACAAATAAAATTGAATAATAATTAAATGAATAATAATCAAATAAATGAAATAAATGAAAAGTAGAGTGAAACGGTGTAATATCAGCGAGAAGTGAAATGAAACAGAACAAAGTCTAGTGGAGTAGAATTAGGTCATGAAATGAGATAAAGCGAAGTCAGTTGAACTAGGAGTAAAGAGAAGCAAGGCGAAGTTGGATGGGAAAAGGTAGAATGAGGCAAGCGGATATGAAATTAAAGAAATCGGGAAAAGCGTAAAACAACAGATAAGAAGAAAAAAGGGGCGGCTTTGAAAAATAAAAGATAAAAGTAATGAAAACGAAACAAAACAAAATAGATTAAGAAGAATAAAGAAAACGAAATTAAACAAAATAAATCAAGAAGATTAATGAAAACGAAATAAAACAAAATATATTAGGAAGAATAAAGAAAACGAAATAAAACAAATTAGATTAAGAAGAATGAAGAAAACGAAATAAAACAAAATCAAGAAGAATAAAGAAAGAGAAATAAAATGAATTGAGAAGAAGAAAGGAAACGAAATAAAAGAAAATAAATTAAGAAGAATAAAATAAAAGAGAACAAAATAGATTAAGACGAATACAAAAAAGTAAAGCAAAACTAGAATAAGTGTATAAAGGCAAGGAAGAGAATAAAGAAGTAAAATAAGATAGATTAAGACGGTAAAAGCAAACAAAATTGTATAAGATAAGAAAATTTGAGAAAAAATAATAATTGTTGGAGTGGTGGCGTCTTTAATAAGTACAAAGATCAGGTTGTATATTTCCTAATCTTTATTGGTAGATGAGAGCTGTGTCGCTCGTATAAAAAGTGTGGAAAAATATGTATGTATGCCAGGATAGGCAAGTGACGAGTGTCCGGAGGGGTGTGAGAAGCAGTGCCCCGCGAACCAGTAGGAGAACTGGGGCTATGCTATTAACAGAGTGCTGTTAATAGCATAACACTGTATGGCGCGGGAGGAGCAATTCTTGTTAATGGGATCTGGCATTAACATCTTCCCCCCCTTGCAAGGATTGCAATTTAAAACGTGGTGTACGAAGCTGGAGACATCTTGGTGTGCGGATCAGCGGAGCCCTGACCGTCTCTTTAGGAGTCGAGGCGAAGTGACGTGCTGATCCCTGGAAATGCAGGAGCGTGTGGTGATCCTGGTCACACGTTTTGCAACGTCCCTTGCTGCGGCACGATTGCCCGGAGTGTTCATGAGCCAAGCAGTTCGTGCAGTACTTATATATAAGTACCGCATGCATTCGTCTCTCCTCTGAAAGACTCAGAAAGCGCTGGCAGTTCCGAAAACCGTGGATTCCTCCGCATACGCGGCACTGGAAGGAAGTGGATCCGGAAGGCTTGGTAACTCCTAGCAACGGCATCTTTACCTGGAAGATCGATTGATTAGGAGGCTGACTTGCTTGGTTACTAGAACATGACATGAAAGGTAGTTTGACAGCAAATGAATGATGGGCCTGGATGAAGAATATTATTCAGGCTCTTGTCATTCAATGATGGACGAAGAGCATTGAAACCGACCCTCACTTTCGGAGCAGTGCTGTTGGAAGCTCGGAATGGAAGAGCTACAACAGATGTCACGGTTGACGGAGTCTCAAGTTTTGCCTCTTTCGAAAGAGAAACCTGAGTTGTGAAGGTGGAGACCGTTTCTGGTATCGTCTGTGAAAATGGGCCTGTCAGTACCCAACCAAAAACAGTCTCCAGACCCATAAGAGGTCCACAAATATTAGGATGGTAACCTCCCTGAATGATAGTCGGAAGGATATCCGTGCCTATCAGGACATCAATTTCCGCACTCTTGTAGAACTCGGGGTCTGCTAGCTGGACTTTCGGAAGTTCGTTTAGCAAAAATTGCGGAAGTGGAGACGATGGGATGTTACCAGCCAGATTTGGAACAACGAAGGCAGAAGCTTCGATTCGCAGTCTGGGCTTCACACGAGAACCAATGTCCAAGTTGCATAGCTTTAGTGCCTCAGCTGTAACTGCTTGATTCAAGCTGGAAGCTTGAGTCTGCACGGATTTGAAAGGCAACTTGATTTTGCGGAATAGTCGCTCAGAAATGAAAGTTGCTTCGGATCCTGAGTCGACTAAAGTACGGGCGGGATAGATTGCTCCGGAATGGCATATGCCGATCACCGCCGTGCCGAGGAGGACACCTCGCGTGTTGGCAGCCAGATACGTTTGGACTTTGGACATAACTGGAGTACGAGTCGGAGCTATAGCTGTTGCGGATGCAACAACTAGTGTAAAGCGTTTCGCGCACTTATTTTCGAGCGTAATCTCCCAGACCACTTCGTATTTGCTCGGCTCTTCTTTTAGGGTTCAGGCTACGAAAATATGGGAGCAGAAAATCATTCGTCTTCATGCGCTCGACCGATATGGTCGACTATTGAACAAAAGAACCGTCTGTGATCAATTTTTATACTCATTCACGAAGTGAATTAGTATATTGGTTTTGTGCAATGTCCGTCTTGCTGTCCGTCCGTCTGTCCGTCCGTCCGTCTGTCCGTATGAACGCAGTTCATTTCGGCGCTATTGAAGCTAGAGACTTGAAATTTGGAACACATTCTCGTGTATAACTGCGATTCATAAAGATTCATAAAGCGTGGCAAATCGGAGAAAGCATTTTCCGATATACCAGAAGTCATGTTAGTTGAAGAGCTAGAAAGCTGAAATGTATGGTATGTAATGGTATGTAGATGCGCGTTGACCACCCAAGTCCAAAAAGCTATGGTGGATATATCTCCGCCAATTGGGGGCGTGGCAAATCGGATAAAACTGTATCTCCTAGAGTTTTAAAGCTAGAACTTTGAAATTTTGCACGTAAGCTAATGTTATGATTATATAAAGACTGATGCAAATTTTTATATCTAAGCCAACTAGGGGCGTGGCAAATCGGACCTAAAGATATAGTGATTTTCCCGATTTTGCTATCTTTTAGGCATTATTGATACTAGAGACTTGAAATTTGGTATGTACACGCGGTGCCACGCCCCCAATGGGTGGAGATATATCCGCCATAGCTTGTTGAACTTGGGTGGTCAACGCGGACCCACATAGCAAATTACAGCTTTCTAGCTGCAACTAACATGATTTCTGGAAAATCGGAAAATGCATTTTCCGATTTGCCACGCCCCTAGTGGGCGGATCGGGAAAATTTTAACACTTTACAAATGGGAGCTATACATGAGTATGTGTTCCAAATTTCAAGTCTCTAGCTTCAATAGCGCCGAAATGAACTGCGTTCATACGGACAGACGGACGGACAAGACGGACATTGCACAAAACCAATATACTCAATTCACTTTCGTGAATGAGTATAAAAACAATATCAATCTGTTATCGAAAAAATATGATAAACTTGTACTGCGTATGGTATACACGAGTGTACATACAAAATTTCAGCTTTGTAGCTCTTGTAGCTCTTCTGAGATCGCCGCACTCATACGGACGGACGGACGGACAGACGGACAGGGCAATATCGACTCAGCTCATCGACCTGATCAAGAATATATACACTTTATGGGGTCTGCGATTATTCCTCCTGCCTGTTACATACTTTTCACAAAACCATTATACCCTGATTTCCCATTTTCAATGGGTTCAGGGTATAAAAAAGCGAAATAGAGTGAAACACAGAAAGAGTGGATTAAAAAAAAAAAATAAATAAAATAAATAAAAAAAGCAAACCAACTAGAGAAGATTAGTATAAGCGACCAAATGAAGCACAGTATCCAGGCATCCAGAAGGAACATCCCACATTTCGGGACTAAGCGTCGGCTGGGTCTACCAGCGCTGTAAAGAGGAATTGATAGCGGTAGCTCGGGATCTCGGCCTTGAAGGCGAAGGCCGCGTGGAGGATCTGAGAAAGAGATTGTCGTCATTCATCCAGGGCGGCAACTATTCGGTGGAAATCAAAGGGCGACTGGCCGAATGGGAGACACGTTTCTCTTCGGGAGGAGCGGCGTCGAGTATGGGCAGCCGCGCGTACCAGAAATCAGAGCCCGATTTGCGGAAGATCCAGGAGAGTGGTTCCATTTCGGCGGCGCCGCTGAGGCTTAGCGTGCCGACGGCGAGCAGCGTGGCTGGGAGCCGGAGGGACGAGAGGTCGAGGCAATCCGGCAGTGGTGGCGAAATGAGGATTGAGCGTCAGACTCCAGTGCTCTCGCCGCCGCCGGAGAGGCACCCACCTTGGAATATCGCCGAGCAAGTCAGAAAGTGGGGAATGAAATACGACGGTCGGTCGGATCCCCTCGGCTTCATCGAAAACCTGGAAGAGCGAGCCATAACTTATGGGATCGAGCTGGACAGGATGCCGAGGGCGCTGAGCGAGATGCTGGTAGACAAGGCGGCTAAGTGGTTCCTAACCAGTGGGCTAAGAGAAGTGCCCTGGATGGAATTCAAGAAAGAGTTCTTGGACTTCTTCTTATCTCCCCAATACCTCGAGCGTCTGGAGGACCAGATTCGAGCGCGCTGGCAGCGGGAGGGCGGACCCTTCAAGGACTACTTGATCGAGCTGCGTCTATTGATGCGTCAGGCTAGATACAGCCCGGCCAAAGAGTTGAATAGGGCCAACGAGAACGCATCCCCGGAATACAGGCTATACGTACGGAGGCACGATTTTTCATCACTGACCCAGCTGACACAGATGGCTGCAGAGTTCGAAAACGTGAGGAATCAACAAAGAGAACGAGGGAGGAAGGCAACGGTGGAGACCACCTGGCCCAAGCCAGCAGAGGTGCGGCAGAATATTGCCGAAGGTATCTGATCCCCGGTCTGGAGGACAGGCCGGGGGGCAGAAGGAGACGCCGGCGACGACACCTTCAACGGAGGAAACTAGCCGGATGATGGCTCAGGACGCTGGATCCAGGCCGAGTCGGGTCTGTTATCGATGTGCACAGCCTGGACACTTCACGCGAGAATGTCGGAACGCGCCAGTGTTGTTCTGCCGACACTGTGGACAGCGAGGCCGGACTGCGAGGGAGTGTTGCGAACTGGACGGCGCGGGAAACGGCCAGGGGCTCCCTCCATGGGAGTAGAGCAGCGCCAATTAGATACTGAAGACGAAGAGAGGTACCCGCTCCGAGTAAAAGAGTGGAAGATCGTCGCGACGGTGATGGTCGGGGGTTAAAGGATGACCGCCACGATCGATACCGGGGCCACACGTAGTTGTGTCAGCGAGGATTGAGTGTGCCAACGGACGATACGGAGCGAGCGTTGCCAGGTGGAGTCGCGAATCAGGCTGGCCGATGGATCAGCGCTGGACGTGACAAAGATGATGAAGACGGATGTGAGTCTGGCTGGGAGGACGGCGGAAGCGAAACTGCAAATAATGCCGACCATGCTGGACCATGTCATCCTCGGCATTGACTTTTTATGCGCCATCGGCACTACGGTGCGTTGCGGCAACGCGGAGCTGGAGATGAGGATAATGGACGACGTGGGAGAAGGAGCGTCGCCACCGAGTCAACAAAGAGTGGAGAAAGGCAGTAGCGGTTTTAGAGAGCAGGACCAGCTCTCTAAAGGAGATGTGAAGGAGTCGGGCCCAGAGGTGTTGCGCGAAGCCGCGACGTCGAAGGAGGACCCAAGGTCGGCAATGACGGTGTCGACAGTTGGCGTTCAGAGAGCGTCGAGCCATGGCACGTCGCCCGACGAAAAGGGAGGTGAGAGGAAATGGACGAAGAAAAGCAGAAACAAGAGGAAAAAAATGAAGAAAGGAACGCCGAAGGAGAGACTTAGAGAGGATCTTCCGGTGACAAGGAGAAATGAGAAGAAAAGAGGCGAGAAACTGGTGTACAAAAGGGGAGCTGGGCGTCCCGCGAGAGCTGTGAAGCATAGCGACGACTTGAGGGGCGGACCCGAGGAGCGGTCGCCGGAGCTTAGATCAGTCGGAGAAGAAAGGTGAGCCCGGAGGCGGCCCGCCGCCGAGAGAAGCATCAGAGAGTGAATATGGAGGAAATGAACGATCCGCGCCCAGTAGAAAGGAGTGGCCGGATGAGTTGGAGGAAGAACTGCAAGAGTTTCTAGAAGCTGAGCTGGCATTGTTTGAGGACCTCAAAGGCGTGACGCACATCGCTGAGCATAGCATCCGGATGAAGGACGAAGCAAAGCAAAGGTACTACCCTAAGAATCCGGCTATGCAGAAAGTGATCGATGAACAGGTGGACGAGCTTCTTCAAGCTGGGCCGATTGAACCATCGAAGAGCCCGCACAGCGCACCCATAATCTTGGTCAAGAAAAAGACTGGGGATTGGTGAATGTGCGTAGATTATCGACAACTCAACGCCCACTCAATCCCGGATGCGTACCCTGTTCCGCGGATCCTTCACATTTTGGAGAGGTTACGACACGCACGATTCATATCCACGCTGGATCTAAAGAGCGGTTACTAGCAGATCCCGATGGCGGCGGATAGTAGGGAGTACACGGCGTTCACTGTGCCAGGCAGAGGATTGTTCCAATGGTGGATGATGCCATTCGGCTTGCATTCGGCGGGGGCGACATTCCAGAGGGCACTGGGCACAGTCATTGGGCCCGATATGGAGCCTCACGCGTTTGCGTATCTAGACGATATAGTGGTCATATAGTGGCGCGACGAAGGAGCAACACGTGGCTAACCTGAAGGAAGTTTTCCGGCGGCTGTGAGCGGCCAATCTAAGACTCAACAGAAAGAAATGCAGTTTCTTTCGGGAAAAGTTGGCGTACCTTGGCCACGAGGCGATTCGGAGTCTCCCATCACCTTCGTGTCTAAAGGAGTTGCAGCAATACCTAAGAATGGCATGGTATAGACGATTAGTGCCGGACTTCGCGTCGCTAGTACAACCGAAGACGAAGCTTCTAAAGAAGGGCCAGAAGTGGATCTGAAGCGAAGAACAGGAGGTGGCGTTGCAGAAGCTCAAGGAGAGCTTGACGACAGCTCGTATTCTGGCCTGTCCCGACTTCTCGGCCATATTCGTGCTGCAGATCGACGACAGCGACTACGGCCTCGGCGCAGGGCTGACGCAAGAAGTTGAGGGGAGAGAAATATCATACGAGAAATAGCATACGCCAGTCGAAAGTTACTGAAGGCGGAGCTATGCTACTCGGCCACGGAGAAGAAGTGCCTCGCGATCGTCTTGGCGATCCGAAAGATGCGGTGTTACCTGGAGGGCTACAGGTTCGACGTTGTCCCGGATCACCTAGCGCTGAAATGGCTCAATTCCATGAAAGTCCCACGGGCCGGATCGCTCGTTGGGCGCTAGAGTTGCAGCAATTTCAGTTCGACGTACGCTATCGCCTTGGAAAATTGAATGTGGTGGCCGACGCACTGTCCCGGCACCCTATAGACAGTTGCCAGCAGGCAGAAGAAAATCCCCCTTGCGGGTGTGTAAAAAGGATGCGTGAAAGGATCTAAAGGGAGCCTGAGAAGTTACAGGATTACGTGGAGGACAACGGGCAGTTATACCGGAATTTAGGCCATCGGATAGACGAGGAGGATTTTATTCCATGGAAGCTCTGCGTCCCAAGCAGTTTGAGGGGCAGAGTGATGACGGAGTGTCACGACGCTCCCACGGCCGGACATCAAGGAGTGAGGAAAACGGCAGCACGACTTGCGCAAAGGTACTATTGGCCGGGGATGTTCCGAGATGCCGCCAAGTACGTGAGGTGTTGCGAAACGTGCCAAAGATTCAAATGCGTGCATCAAAAGCCGGCCGGGCATATGCTCACCAGGCAGGTGGCGGAGCCAATGGCGGTCTTGTGCGCAGGCTTCGTGGGACCTTTGCCAAGTTCTAATCGTGGGAACACAATGTTGTTGGTGTTCCACGACGCTTTCGCTAAATGGGTGGAGCTAGTGCCATTAAGGAGAGCTCTGCTGCAACTGGCGTTCCGGGAACGTATACTCAGCAGACTTGGAGTACCCAGGACATTCGTTTGCGACAACGGCGTACAATTTGCAAGCAGAAGTTTCAAGGCGTTCATGGAATCCCTGGTGGTGACACTCCAGTACACAGCGCCTTATTCGCCGCAGGAGAACCCGACGGAGAGAACGAATCGCACGGTGAAAGCAATGATAGCTCAATATATCGAAGGCCATCAGAGCTCGTGGGACGAGCTGTTGCCGGAGCAACAGCGTGGCCGACTCCACGGCCTTCACTCCAGCATTTCTGATATGCCGGGAACCACGCCTACCCGCCGCTTTGTACGATGAAGTCACTCCCGGTTCGGCGACTAGAGAGACCCAGCCCGAGGCCAAAGAAGTTAAAATGAGGGAAGTTTTCGACATAGTGCGCAGTAACTTGCAGCGAGCATCAAAAGATCAAGGCAGACACTACAACTTGAGACGGCGTGACTGGAGGCCTGCGTTGGGTTGGGCGGTTCTGTTGCTACAACATCAACTGTCGAACGCGGTGGAAGGATTCGCGGTGAAACTGGCGCACAAATTTGACGGCCCTTACAAGGCCGTTAAGTTCCTATCCCCCAACGTGGTGCGCCTGACATAGGAGGGCGAACGCAAGAGAAGGGTGGCCAACATTGCGCAGTTGATGCCATTTCATCAAGGAGATGAGAAAATTGACATGATCCCGGAAACCGAGACCGGGGAAACGGGGAACGAAGAGCGAACCCCGCTGTCCCCGGCGATGACGACGAAAGGCGTTGATAGGTCTATACGTCTCACAAACCACTAACTTGCCCGTAGAGACCCCTATTAATGCTAACACGAACACAGTAATTAGAGGGCCATTTCGGTCATTAACACGAACAAACACAGAAGACTAAAAAAACTCTGAACTTACAGAGAAGTAAGAACATCGAGGAAGTCATCGAAATCAGCAGCGATGACGAGGGCACGGTCCGAGTCAAAGACGCAAGCAGCGACAGCACGGAGCCGTTCTCCCGGGAAGAGGCGCGGAGTCAGTAAATGGACCCGAGGCTCGGTAGGGAGTACTACCGCCGCCAAGAGGAGCGGGCGCCATCCCGGCGCATGCACACGGTCCTCCGCTCGACAGTGACCGTGGCAGCCCGGATGGACGGCCTCATACAGCTGATACAGGCCAAATACACAACAGTGTACATACAGGTACCCAGGGAGGGAACAAAGCCACCACTCGTGGAGGAGCCGCTATCTCCTCCCCGCCCACCGGACAGCCCGGAGTCGGTTGCACAGAGATGTACGGAAGATGGAGCCTCGTCGAGATGGGCGACTCCGACACCATGGACGGCGAGCGAGGAGGATGAAACCCCGGCTGGAGAGATGGACGATAGATCCCCGTCACGGGGGCGGGACGGCGGCAGGGAGCGTTGTCCCTCCGTCGACAACTCCGCCACGGAGACCGCGGCGCGATGAAGTGGAAGACGAGCACTTGAATGTGTCGAGGAGGTGCGATGAAACAGTTCGGGTCGAAGACGCGAGCCCTGAGGAGAATGGCACCACAAACCCCATTCCCCAACGCCGAACTAGCGTCGACGTCGAGAAGGACCGACAGCCGGAATCCGCCAGGATTACGCTGCAATATACGCTGGACACGGTCGAAAACCGACGCCTATCACGCGAGTTATGTAGTCTAAGTGCTGCTTCTCAGTCTCTGCCTACTTTAACATTGAGAGAGAAAAAGCTCGATCTGTATGTAAAAACTCAAAATCTCTCTCGAGCAGTCGAAAGCTCTTGAGCTCACGTGATGTGCACGTCGAGAAGAAAATAACATGAAGTGAAATAAATACTTTTATTTAAATTAAAAACACAAAGAACATTATTTATAAATAATTAAATGTTAACATATCGAAGTTAACAAAACTGGCGCTGCCGACAGAGTAACGTCTTTCGCCGTGTCATCCTCAACAAAATTCAAGGCGAAGCTCTACATGTTGTAAGAACCATCGAGAATTCCGCGCCGTCATGGAATGACATCAAGACGGGTTAGAGCGTTAAAATAAAACAACTCCACATTTGCCGAATTCAAGATGGAAACTGAACTCTTTATTGCTTAAAATCCTAGTTCTTATATACCTAACAGAGACTCTTAAAACTACTTCCAGTCACTGGAAGGGTGCATTTTCTCATACAAACAAGTGCACAGATGTTTTCTCAAGTGTCCCTTTTTTAGACCGCTGGGCCCAGGCTCACGTTACATTTACATATTTTAGTCGCTGCATTGGTCGCTGCAACTTAGGGATGACATATTTATTACTTTGTGTCGGATAACGCGCAGGTTATCGAGTGTTGTCTCTATTTTTATTATTATGTATGTTCATGTTTAAACATTCTGCCAGGGGCCCAAAAATGTTGTGGCTGTAAAAATTTTTTAATTTTTGTTTGATGACTCGCAGGTCATCCAGTATGGGCATGTTTCACCATTCTGCCAGAGGGGCCAAAAATATATTTGTGTTTTTTTTTTTTTCAAATTTTAATATTAGTTTGATAACGCGCAGGTTATCGAATATTTTTGTGTATATATATTTTTTATTTCAAATTATATGGGACCAGGAAATGTTATAGCTTTTAATCGCCTCTTTACATTACATTTTCTTATTGTATATATGATTAATATTAATGCAATCAAAATACTTATTAACATAGAAGCATGACCTGATATGTGATGAAAATGAAGCCCTTTTAATTCTATATGGCTCTCCTTCATTTGCTGTTTTGCTATTTGTAAATGCTTAATTTCTTTAGTATGGTTTATTCTTGATAGTTCTAATGGATTCCAAACTATTTTTGGAACGTCAACAATCTTGCCTACGTATGAGGGTGCGATTTTCTCGTGTCTTTCAGTGTGAATATCATTATTATGAGCTATTATGGTCTTATCTCCTGATCGAGCGGTGCAATCTGATTTCATTTTCAACACACCCTGTTCTGGTAATTCTATTAGTTCTTGCTGTGCTCCCTTGCATTGTATGCTTAGCTTTTCATCAATAGGTACTTTAAATAACCACCTACTTTTACCTTCCAATTCAACCCCTTTCTTTAACATGTCAAAATATGAATCCAGGTTATAGTAAATAATTAGATCCCATGATGAGGTTACTATTTCTACTTCACCCATTGGATCTAAATAGATTGCCGAGTTGTTACCTAATTTTGAAATTGTTATCTTGTCGCTTTTCGTTACTTCTGCACTTGATACCTGACAGAAAAGAGCTAAAATTAGCATTGCCATTAATACTTTTAGTCTTGATACTCCTTTCCCTCTGCTAGATTGTCTTGTGTTTCTTAGGTCTGATTCTTCATTTTTTAATTCACCCAGCTGACATACTTTATTGATTGGTCGTGTAACTAACCCTTCTTGTGATTTAATTTTTAGGACTCTAACTTTATTGTCTTGGCCTTTGTGAACTTCTTTTATTATCCCTAGTGGCCATCTAGCAGGGGGACAATTTTCATCCTTTATTAATACTATTTGCCCTTCTTCTAAATTGGCCATCTCTTTTTTCCATTTATTTCTTTGCTGAAGGGTATATAAATAATCATTTTCCACTTATTCCAAAAATCTCTCCTCATTTTTTGGATCAGCTTCCACCTATCTAGGTTTCCTATTTTTTCTTCTCCTGTTGACTCCACTTCACTTACTGTGGGTCTACCTATTAAAAAATGGCCTGGAGTTAGTACTTCGATACTATCGATGTCATCCCCTGTAGTATATAGAGGTCTGGAGTTTAAGACCGCTTCAATCTGACATAATAGTATTGTCATTTCTTCAAAGGTTAAATTGCTATCTCATATTACTCTTTTTAAATGATATTTTACTGATTTTACTCCCGCTTCCCAAATTCCTCCAAAGTGAGGGCTTGCCGCCGGGATAAAATGCCACTTTATCTGTTCTTTTTCTAACATTGAAGCAATTTTTGTATTTTCTTGAATTGTTTTCTTAAATTCTTTCTCTAGTTTTTTAGCTGCTCCTACAAAATTTGTACCGTTATCAGAAGTTTAAGCATTTTCCTCTCCTTGCAATAAATCTCCTCATTGCAGCTAAAAATGCGTCTGACGTTAAGTCACTAACTGCTTCTAAATGTATAGCTTTTGTTGCCATGCACAATGCTATGTACCCTTTATACATTTTTTGCCCACGATACTTAGAACATTTCATATAATAAGGCCCTGCATAGTCTATTCCCGTATTCAGGAATGGGTATGACATTGTAATTCTATTCATAGGGAGATTTGCCATTATTTGTTGTGTGGGTGTATGATTATATCTAGTGCATGTAATACAATTACGTAAGTATTTCTTTAGACAGTTTCTGAGTCCAATTATCCAATATTTTGTTTGAATAAAGTTTCTCATTACATTAATACCTCCGTGCAGAGGGATAGTGTGCGCATCTTTAATTATTAAGTTAACTAAATGGCATTTGTCAAGAATAATTGGATGCTTTACGTCAAATCTAATACTAGCTTTCTCTAATCTTCCTCCTACTCGAAGTATTCCCTTTTCATCTAAAAATGGATTCAAACTAATTATTTTACTCTTATTTTGTAAATATTTTTCCCCAACAGCTTTCCTAATTCTGTTCTAAACTGACATGCTTGTTGTTGTTTAATAATTAATATTCTAGCGTTGTTTAATTCTTCTACTGTTATATATTTTTGTGGCTTTTGTATTATTTTTTTGGTTATCATTTTAATAAATTTAATAATAAATGCTACTACTTTTTGTAATTTTTGCATACAAGAATATCGTTTGATCAATTCACCTATTATATTCTTTTCTGAGTTTTCTATCATAGTGTTAACACTTATTTTTGCTTCATCTACATTTTCTTCTTCTTTTGGCCAATTGTTCTTTGATTTGGCTAGCCATTTGGCCCATTCCACCAAATTTCGCATTCTACTAATTTGTAGGTATTGATTCCTCTGGATGCTATATCTGCTGGATTGTCTTCTGATTTTACATGATTCCATTTAATATCTGACATTTTCCTAATCTCATCCGTTCTTTTTCTAATGAATTTATTTTTATACCCTGAACCCATTGAAAATGGGAAATCAGGGTATAATGGTTTTGTGAAAAGTATGTAACAGGCAGAAGGAGGCGTGGCAGACCCCACAAAGTATATATATTCTTGATCAGGGTGACGAGCTGAGTTGATATAGCCCTGTCCGTCTGTCCGTCCGTCCGTCCGTCCGTCTGTATGAGTGCGTCGATCTCAGAAGTTATAAGAGCTAGAGAGTTGAAATTTTGTGTGTACACTCGTGTATACCATACGCAGTACGAGTTTATCATATTTTTTCGATAACTCATTCGATATCTTTTTTATCGACGATAATCGATAAATTGATATGGTTTTTTCAGCCTAATTTCAACACTTTTAGACATAAAGTCTTCAGATTTGTTGTGTGTATACATTTGATGGATACACACATTTTGTCATTTACAGATTTTGGATACCACGCCCCCTTCGCCCCCAATTCATAAAAAACGTATTTCAAGTACTAGAGACTTGTGCTTTGGAATGTACACATATTTACACGTTATGAATATGTTCTGAAAGTTTTATTAAGATCGTACGTTCACAAAAGAAATTATTCAACAAATAAATTCTCACAGCAGCGCAGCCCAAGCGCAGTCGCTGCTTAGTGTGCAGTTAGCAGAGCGCAGGCATATGCGTGCGTGTGTATGCATATGTATGTATGTATGCATAAAAGAAGTGCAGAATGATTAGAGTATCAGCTTGGAGGGTTCAGGGTATTCCCTAGTCGAGCAGTCTCGACTAGAGCCTTCTTACTTGTTATTCAATCCGTTTTGGATCCAAGCTAATGTGATAGTGGAATCACTCCACGCAAAGATTTCAACATTAATTCTAATCGATTCTGTTATTTTAGAAATGAGTTTTGTCAAAAGATGGGCAGCGCATAGTTCCAATTTGGGAATAGTTTTACTATTTTTCTTGGGATTAACTTTACTTTTACTAGCTAATATCATTACTGAACTACCTACTTTGGCATATACTACTGCTGCATAGGCTTTTTCAGAAGCATCAGCAAAACCATGAAACTGTACTTCAATATCTTTTTGTATTTTGACCCACCTAGGTATTCTTAGGTTTTGTAGATGTTTTAAATTATCTTGATACACTTTCCATTCTTGTTCTTCTTTGGATAGTTCGTCATCCCATTTTTTATCAGTTAGCCATAGCTTTTGCATAAACAATTTCCCTATTATGGTCACTGGAGATAACCATCCTAAGGGATCATATATTTTAGCAAGTGTTGATAAGACTGTTCTTTTATTTATTGTTTTAATATGTTTGTCAGTGAAACTAAATTTAAATTCATCTTTGAGGGGGTCCCACTGTAGACATAATGTTTTTATTGACTCATTCTCGTCAATGCTTAACACCTTATTTTCCTCATTTCTGTCTATTTCTTCAATTATTTCTGATTTATTTGAAATCCACTTTCTCAGATTAAATCCTACTTTTGCTAGTTCACTGGAAACACATTCAACAATTTCTTTACAGTTTTGTATGGTTTCAGCGCCTGTCATAAGATCGTCCATATAAAAATCGGTTTTAATTATTTCTTTAATTGTTGCGTTATCGCAATTATTGGCTATGTCTAAAAGAACTCTAGTGGCTAGGAGCTGATGCAGTACCATAAGTGACTGTTGTAAGCTTAAAGTTCTTTAATTTTTTACTTGGAGAATCTCTCCAGACAATATATTGAAATTCTTGGTCATGTTTTGCTATTTTTATTTGACTATACATTTTTTCTATATCTGCTGATACTACATATTCCCAGCGTCGCCATTTTAATATAATGTGAAATATATCTTTTTGAACTCTTGGTCCCGTCCAATAATGTCATTTAGACTTTTCTTATTTGTTGTTTTTGCAGATGCGTCAAAAACTACGCTTAGTTTCGTTGTCAGACTACTATCTCTTAACACTGCCCGATGTAAATAATATTTTCCTTCTTTATTTGTAGATATCATATGTCCTAACTGCAAGTATTCGTTGATGAAATTTGTGTAGTCTGTTCTTAATTTTTGATTTCTTTGCAGCTTTTTCTCTAAGCTAAGAAACCGAGCTATAGCTTGTGGCTTTGATTCTCCTAATTCATTTTCTCCTTTGAACGGAATTGTTACAACATATCGACCACTTGAATCAATTCTTGTTGTATTCAGAAAATTTTTCTCACAAAATTCTATCTCCTTGACATCTTCTTCTTCTTCGTTTTCTAACTCCCAGAACCGATCTAGGTCTTCTATTGCAATACTTGTCGCTACTATCGTTGTTTTACCTTTCGATTTTGTACAACCTGATACAATCCAACCAAATTCAGTATTTTGCCCAAGTAATCTTTACTATCCCATCCTTTAGTACGTGTGGATATAAGTCTGCACCTATTATTATATCTACACGACCTGGTTTATGAAATTGCGGATCAGCAAAAATGAAATTGTGCCATTGAGGTATGTCTATATTTGCTTTGCTAACTGGGAGAGCTTTCATTAACTTTGATAATATGATGGACTCAACCCTAAGCTGTTCTTTATTTGGCTCTTTAGGTTTTATTATTAGCTTAACTTTGTGTTTCGATCTACAAGTATTTTCTGATGAGACACCACTTATTTCTGTCTCATTTTTGGTTCTGGGTAAATTTAGCAACTGTGCGGCCTCCTCAGATATAATTGTTTTTTGAGATCCACTATCTATTAAGGTTGTTAAGTTAATATAATTCCCCTTTACTGCTTTAACTTTAATTTTGTTAATACTGTATTAATTTTTTCTGCATTTATATGTAACATTGTATGATGAGGCTTCTTACAAAAGTAACAATTCATGTTACTTGTACACCTATTAGTATTCGTGTGTCTTAAACACCTCAAACATAACTGTATCTTTCTTGCAGCATCAAATCTTTCTCTTGGGACCATTGCCTTAAATTTCATTGCGTGGTACTGTGACCTACTACTTTGCATATAGGACAATTGTAACCAGAGTGAAGTACTTTCTTTTCCTCCTTATTTGCAGTGGATAATGAACAATGTCGCTGATCTAAGTAGTCCATTACGTCAGTCAGTGATTGTATTTCTTTTGTCTTTTTTATTTGGCTTTCGTATAATTGAAGTGCCTCCTTACTAAATTTCCTTAGTATTATATGCGCAAAGATTTTATCAACTTCTTCTAAAAGTTGACCCTTACTTTTAATTATATGTATTGACTCATTAATTGTATCAATAAAATAATTAATACTTTTGGACGAGTCAATATTTAAATTTGCAAGGTCCATTATTCGGTTCAATTGTTCCGAAAAAATTTTCCTTTTATTTTCATATCGCTTGGTAAGTAATTCCCAAGCGGTAGAATAATTATCTGCGGATAAAAGAGCAACCATGCTCTTTGCTTCTCCTCGTAATGAGGATTTTAAGTAACTGAATTTGATAGAAGGAGTTAAATCTTCTCTTCTATCAATAAGGTTGCCAAATAATTCAGCGAATAAATCCCAATCTTTGACATCTCCAAAAAATATTGGGACTTGAATTTTTGGTAGACCCGGAAGGTTATCCATTTTTTCGTGGATTATGGGTTGAATTGGGGTGCTATTTTTGGCTTCTAACGCACTGATTGCATTTTGCACATCAAAATCTAACTCATTAACCTCTTCGTCAAACATTTTGTTTGACACATATTTATTTCTTAGCTCCTGAACTAGCTTTGAAACTTTATTCCATAAATATTTAATTTTATTCTTTCGAATCTCGAAGATTCCTACGTTTCCTTTTGCAATGTCCTCATATACTTCTACAAAATATAGTTTTAACTGTTCGACTTTGCTTTCAAACTCTACTTCTTCTTCAGAGCTTTTGTGAACTGTAACTGCTCTAACCTGCTTCACATCTTCTTTATCTTCTTTCTCAGCCCTCATCATTTCTAATTTTAAATCTTTTATGCTTTTCATTGCTTTATCAAATTCCTTATTGTTAAAGTATGCATGGTCTATTACCCCTACTTTTAACAATAAGGTATGATTATTATACCCTGAACCCATTGAAAATGGGAAATCAGGGTATAATGGTTTTGTGAAAAGTATGTAACAGGCAGAAGGAATCATCGCAGACCCCATAAAGTATATATATTCTTGATCAGGACGATGAGCTGAGTCGATATAGCCCTGTCCGTCTGTCCGTCCGTCCGTCCGTCTGTCCGTCCGTCCGTCCGTCCGTATGAGTGCGTCGATCTCAGAAGTTATAAGAGCTAGAGAGCTGAAATTTTGTATGTAGACTCGTGTATACCATACGCAGTACGAGTTTATCATATTTTTTCGATAACTCATTCGATATCTTTTTTATCGAGGATAATCGATAAATTGATATTGTTTTTTCAGCCTAATTTCAACACTTTTAGACATAGTCTTCAGATTTGTTGTGTATATACATTTGATGGATACACACATTTTGTCATTAACAGATTTTGGATACCACGCCCCCTTCGCCCCCAATTCATAAAAAACGTATTTCAAGTACTAGAGACTTGTGCTTTGGAATGTACACACATTTTCACATTATGATTACGCTCTAAAAGTTTCATTAAGATAGTACGTCTACAAAAGAAATTATTCAACAAATAAATTCTCATAATATTGCCCACACTGCAGCGCAGTTAGCAGAGCGCGGCCTTATGCGTGCGGGTGGATGCATGTGTATGTATGTATGCATAAAAGCAGTGCAGAATGATTAGAATATCATATTGGAGGGTTCAGGGTATCTCCTAGTCGAGCAGTCTCGACTAGAGCCTTCTTACTTGTTTTCTAACTCTTCTTTTATTTTTTCTAGCTCTCCTAAAATTTCGCTCGGTGGCCTAATTTCTTCAGATGAGTCTAATTTTTTCAATCTGGACATTAAGTCCGATTGCATTTTCAAAAGCTTTATAACTTTTTCTGACAGCATTTTTTTTTATATATATTTTTTTTTTTTATATTTATTTAAAAAAAAATTAAACTACGACTTATCTTTATCTTATCCGCGCTGTCCTCCTGTTGATCCAGTCTTCTCTGAAGGGGGCGCCTGATGATCTTGGTGAGATTCGTCTTCCCGTTGGCCACTGTCGGTTCTGATGAGTCGCTCTCTTGCGTCGTATTTTGCTGTTTATTGATGTAGTTTTACTCTGTCTCTTTTTTTTAGATAGAGAACAGAAACCCTTTGGTAGTATTCTGCCTCTTCGCACTTTGCGCGAGAGAACAGAATTACTTCGATTTTCTTTTTTGTTTTTCTCTCTCCGCACTTCACGCCAGAGAACCGAACTTTTCGGATTTTTAATTTTTTATTTTTTCCGTCTCTCCGCACTTCACGCGAGAGAACAGAATCACTTTTTTTTTCTCTCTCCGCACTTCACGCGAGAGAACCGAACTTTTCGGATTTTTAATTTTTTATTTTTTCCGTCTCTCCGCACTTCACGCGAGAGAACAGAATCACCTCAACTTTTGTTTTTTGTTTTTCTCTCTCCGTACTTCACGCGAGAGTACCGAACTTTTCGGATTTTTAATTTTTTATTTTGTCTAGTCCCTTTTTGGGAATGCAGACCCACCAGCACTACAAATTTTCTTTTTGTACCCTGAACCCATTTAAAATGGGAAATCAGGGTATAATGGTTTTGTTAAAAGTATGTAACAGGGAGAAGGAGGCGTGGCAGACCCCACAAAGTATATATATTCTTGATCAGGGCGACGAGAAAAGTTGATTTAGCCCTGTCCGTCTGTCTGTCCGTCCGTCCGTATGTATGAACGCGTCGATTTCCGAAGATATAAGAGCTAGAGACTGGAACTTTTTTTGAAATGACCGTATATACAGCGCGCATATCAAGTTTATTACAAAAGATCGATAACTCATCCCGTTTTTTTTATCGATAAAAAACCTTATCGAAAGACAGTTACAAAATTATATCTTCCACATCTTTGGAGCTAGAGTCTTCAAATTTTATATGTAGACTCATATGTACTTTATAGAATTTCGGTTTTTATTATAATTCACCCCCCGCCCCAATATCCACCCCCTTACCCTCATCTTTGTAAAAGGAGTATTTCAAATACTAGAGACTTGAGCTTCGGCAATGACACGCATAGTAATGATATAATCACAATCTAAAAGTTTCATGAAGAACGTACATCCACAAAAAGTTATTAAACAATTAAGTTTCCATGAGAAGCCCACACTGCAGCCCATGCGTGTTTATGCGTGCGCGCCTATGTGTGTCTATGCATGTGTCTGTGTGTGTTTTTTGTAAGCAGAAAGACGCGAAGAATTATTGAAATATCAGTTCTCCGAAGGGTTCAGGGGATTTCCTAGTCGAGCAGTCTCGACTAGAGCTTTCTTCCTTGTTTTTTTTTTTTTTAAATTTGAGCACCAATTTTCAGTTTATATATGTATATACTCTGTCTCTTACCACTGGCGGGGGAAAACATAGTAATATACTATATTTTGTCTTAAGCTGAGTTTTTTTTTTTAACTATCAGCATTAAGACGCTGGTTCCTTTCTCTGTGTCTCTTACCACGGGTGGGGGAAAACACAGAGAACGCCGAAGGACCAAAATGTTAGAGAGTTAGAACTAAAATCCTAGTTCTTATATACCTAACAGAGACTCTTAAAACTACTTCCAGTCACTGGAAGGGTGCATTTTCTCATACAAACAAGTGCACAGATATTTTCTTAAGTGTCCCTTTTTTAGACCGCTGGGCCCAGGCTCACGTTACATTTACATATTTTAGTCGCTGCATTGGTCGCTGCAACTAAGGGATGACATATTTATTACTTTGTGTCGGATAACGCGCAGGTTATCGAGTATTGTCTCTATTTTTATACCCTGAACCCATTGAAAATGGGAAATCAGGGTATAATGGTTTTGTTAAAATGTATGTAACAGGCAGAAGGAGGCGTGGCAGACCCCACACAGTATATATATTCTTGATCAGGGCGACGAGATAAGTTGATTTAGCCCTGTCCGTCTGTCTGTATGTTTGAACGCGTCGATTTCCGAACCTATGATAGCTAGAGACTTGATTTTTTTTTTAAAATGACCGTATATACAGCGCGGATGTCGAGTTTAGCTTTATAATTCGATAAATTATCCCGTTATGTTTTTATCGAATAAAAACATTCAAGTTCAAATCAGATGCCAGTACAGCTAATTGTGAATGATTTTTCATTTTTTTAAATTTGTCAAATATTCAATGGAATATGTAGATCATATGCTGAAAGTTTCATTAAATTCCGTTAAGTCTATCAATTTTGAAAGAATCATTAAATATTAGGCCAATTAACAAACGCACATGCAGCAGCCACAGCAGATTTAAATTTGCTAGATGGCGCTGCAGCAGTGAATGTATTGCTGTTTTGCCATCAAACTGTCAAAGAGTGAAGTGGCGTAGTGGATAGCAGCGCGTCACTCGATCAAGAGGTCTCGGGTTCGAACCTCAGAGCGGTCGGAATTAATTTATGTTTATTTTTTTTTAATTGTTTCAAAATATTTATACATATATTTATTTAAATGAGCTTACTATTCAATGGAATATGTAGATCATATGCTGAAAGTTTCATTAAATTTCGTTAAGTCAATCAATTTTGAAAGAATCATTAAATATTAGGCCAATTAACAAACGCACATGCAGCAGCCACAACAGTTTTTCTATAAGTGTGCACACATACATTCATAGAAACAATTAGTTTAGTTTAGATTTGCTAGATGGCGCTGCAGCAGTGAATGTATTACGGTTTTGCCATCAAACCGTCTGGAAGTGAAGTGGCGTAGTGAATAGCAGCGCGCCACTCAATCGAGAGGTCTCGGGTTCGAACCCCAGATCGGGCGGAATTTATGTTTAATTTTTTTTAATTGTTTCAAAAATTGAAATTTTAACCACACTAAATGTGAATATTTATTAGTTTGGTTCAGGGTAGTATCTAGTCGAGCACTCTCGACTAGAGTTTTCTTACTTGTTATTATTATGTATGTTCATGTTTGAACAAGACGATTCTTATTCGGAATTTTGGCATAAAGGATTCTTATAATCAACTTTACCAAGAGGCGTTTATGCTAAGTAACAAAAACAATATTACAGAATATTTTAAGTGTTTAAGAAGTATAATGTGTAAAATTAATTAAAACAAGTAAGAACGTTGCAGTCGGGCGTTACCGACTGCGGGATACTCATTCATCCCATCAGCAATTTAGTAGCTAAGTTTAGCTCTAGTACTGCAGAAAATGCAGTTTTTCTCGATTTGCCACGCCCCTAGTGGGCGTAGACAACTCATTTTTGGCCAGATCGTAGAACGAGCTAACGGTAGTCTAACTGTAAAGTTTGGATGCTTACGCTCCAAAAATGTGAAAATTGCAGGGTATTTTTCGATATGCCACGCCCCCAAAGAGGCGTAAAAATTATTTGGGGAATCGATAGAGGAGGTTACCAGTAACACAACCATCCAAATTTGAAGCTTCTAGCTCTTATACTTTGGGAGATATAAACTTTTGCGGTTTGCCACGCCCCCTTTGGGCGGAGATATATCCACCATAGCTTGTTGGACTTGGTGGTCAACCCGCGTATATATACCAAATTTCAGGTCTCTAGCATCAATAATGCCTAAAATATAGCAAAATCTGTAAAATCACTATATCTTCAGGTCCAATTTGCCACGCCCCTAGTGGGCGTAGACATATAAATTTTTAACCAGTCTTTATAAAATGATAACATTAGCTTACATGCAAAATTCATTCATTCTAGCTTTAAAACTCTAGGAGATACAGTTTTATCCGATTTGCCACGCCCCCAATGGGCGGAGATATATCCGCCATAGCTTGTTGAACTTGGGTGGTCAACGCGGACCTACATACCAAATTTCAGCTTTCTAGCTCTTCAACTAACATGATTTCTAGAATATCGGAAAATGCATTTTCCGATTTGCCACGCCCCTAGTGGGCGGATCGGGAAAATTTTAACACTTTATAAATGAGAGCTATTCACGAGTATGTGTTCCAAATTTCAAGTCTCTAGCTTCAATAGCGCCGAAAAAAGTTGCGTTCATACGGACAGACGGACAGACAGACGGACAAGACGGACATTGCACAAAACCAATATACTCAATTCACTTTCGTGAATGAGTATAAATATGAATATGATAATGTAAAGCATCCTGAGTTTAGTCCCAAAAATGTCGAAGAAACTATGTTAAGAAGTATCGATGTAAATTTAGCTTCAGTCGTAATTAATAGAAATGTTAATAATTTAAGAGATGCTTTTGATTTATTAGAAACCGAAGGTCTTATTGGAAGTCAAAATCTTAAACCAAAACTTTCACAAAGTAATGAAAAATAAACAAGTAAGAAAGCTCTAGTCGAGACTGCTCGACTAGGAAATCCCCTGAACCCTTCTTTTTGCTTACAAAAGAAACACACACACACATACACAGGCACATATAGGCACGCACGCATAAACACGCATGGGCTGCAGTGTGGGCTTCTCATGGAAACTTAATTATTTAATAACTTTTTTTGTGAATGTACGTTCTTCATGAAACTTTTAGATTGTGATTATATTATTACTATGCATGTATATGCCGAAGCTCAAGTCTCTAGTATTTGAAATACGCCTTTTACAAAGGTGAGGGTGAGGGGGTGGATATAAGGGTGGGGGGTGAATTATAACAAAAACCGAAATTTTATGAAGTACATATAAGTCTACATTTAAAATTTGAAGACTTCAGCTCTAAAGATGTGGGAGATATAATTTTATAACTGTCTTTCGATAAGGTTTTTTATCGATAATAAAATAGCGGGATGAGTTATCGATCTTTTGTGATAAACTTGATATGCGCGCTGTATATACGGTCATTTTATAAAAAAGTTCAAGTCTCTAGCTATTGTATCTTCGGAAATCGACGCGTTCATACATACGGACGGACGGACGGACGGACGGACGGACAGACAGACGGACAGGGCTAAATCAACTTATCTCGTCGCCCTGATCAAGAATATATATACTTTGTGGGGTCTGCCACGCCTCCTTCTCCCTGTTACATACTTTTAACAAAACCATTATACCCTAATTTCCCATTTTCAATGGGTTCAGGGTATAAAAAAAAAACAGAAAATCAAAACTATCAATATCAAAATAATAATACATATAATCAAAAAGACCGATTATACATACCAAATTATAATAATCAAGATCACAATGCAAAACACAACAACAATTACCAAAATGTAAAAGCAAATTCAGGAAACTTTCCATCAGAAACACAAAATTTAAATTCAAATCAGAACTATACAAATCAACAAAGTCATGTGTCAAAAATGGAAATTGATCATGTCGCAGCAGATAGAGCTAATTGTAGCCATTTAACAATGATAATCAAAATCAAAACATCACTCATGAATCTGAGTCTGAGCAAAAGAACTGTTCTTGCCTTGCAAATTTTTATACAATTGCCTCACTTCCTTTGATTAAGTTAACTTTAAACAATGAAATAATCAGTGCCTTGATTGATACTGGTTCAACAACTTCCACATTCGATAGGAATAAATTGTTACAATATCCTCGAAGAACTTTGTGTCACCCAATATTATTTTCATCTCTTAATTCAAAATCGTTAATAACGCAAGAAATTATGACTGATTTGCCTCTTGAATTTAAAGAAGATGCTACATTGAGTTGGAAATTGACATGCTATTATAGGTCAAAACATTCTTAAACCATTAAATGCTCTTATTGATTTTTACCACAATACAATTACGATTAATAATAATACTATTCAATTTCAAAATACTTCACCATACTCTGATGAGGCTAATCAAATTATTTTTAATGATTTAAATCAAGAAGAAATGTAAAGAAAATTCCTCTCTTGCAGCCAAAAATTTATGTGAACATATATCCAGGCCCCACGTTGGGCGCCAAAAATTTATGTAAACAAAACTACCCTCTCGCAGAGAGACTCTCTCGATTGAGACTCAACAAAGCTGGGCTTTGTTGTTTCGGTCGCAAGGCAGATAAGCGGGACCTTCTAGTTCCGTAGCTCGTCGGGAGTGTGGGGGGGTTCTTTTCTGCCTTGCGATCAGAGTGCATAAATTTTAATTTTAAGATCCCTAGAGATACCTCGAGGTGGAGCTATACTCCACGAAAAAAAAAACAATGATATTGGGGAAGTAGGGGGGACTGACACAAATTTACAAGAACCTGACACAACTAAGCGTGGCCATAGATGGCATTCGGCACACGCGCTCTTTACCCACCCAACCATAGTTTTTCTTAAATAATTTTAACAGAAAAACCCCAAAAAAGCTCCAACACTAGCTAGCCTACCCCATTATCTCAACCCTGCTTACAAATTAACGACTCATATTGTTCTTTGATTCAGTTCGCTATTCATATTATTAATTTTTCATTCATTTCAATAACAGACATTGGGAGTCTAAAATTACAATCTCTTATTTTTCTTATACTAACAAGGTTATTATTTTTACATTTGTATTTTACATTATTATTTATTTTTTTGTTTTTTTTTTTTTTTGTTTTATGCTATGCTTTAAATGGTTCTATTTGCTATCGGACATTTTTCTTGCTATAAAATCCTATTTATTTCTTTATTTATTGTGTTTTAATTTTCTTGTTTTTGTTTTCTTTTTCTTACTTCGAGCGAAGTTTGTTTTATTTATTTAATTAATTTATTCAATTGTTCATTTCCAAATTTGTTTCTTTTTTTTTTTTCTTTTGTTTTTTTTTTATTTATATATATTTAACTGATTAAATGTGGTTTATTTTTCTACTCATTCCTTTCTTTGTTTATTTTACCTCATTGTTTTTTTTGTTTTCTTTAGTTTACAATTTAGGTGGAATCAACATTTAGTTTAATTAAATTTGAAATCGAATAGATATAAATATAAATATAAATGTTCTTAATAACTTTATTTAAAAATGTGGTTGCGATAAACAAAATTATTTTTAATTTAAAAAAAATATATGCGTTCTTTCATTATTGCATGCACTTATCTTCAAACATTTTATTATTAATTTTTTTTCTTTGTTTTGTTTTTTTTTTTTTATATATATTCCTTTTTAATAATTAAATAATTAAAAGAAAATATCATGGTTTGGATTGGGGGGAGTGGGGGTACAGGGATCTTTACAGCACTTACATGAGCTTTAGATTTTTTTTTTATTCCATCGATGAAAGGCCTTTCCTCGTGGTAGCTGTAGCGTGGCGTGGAGGTTACAAGAAAAAATATATAGGGGCGGACATTCACAATTTTTGTTGTTTGTTTTTTTTTTTTTTTTCTTTTACCTTTACATATTTATACTTCTTTTTTTTTTTATATTTATATCTATTCAAATTATTATTTTTTCTTTCTTTCTTACTTTTTCTATTTTCTTTTAACAAACTTTTTTTTTTTCTTTTATTTTTGGTTATACAATATATCTGATTTCTTTTATTATTTCTTTTACCTCAGGTTTTTTTCTGTTTTTGGTTTTTTCTTACTTTTATATGTGCATATATGTATCTATATACATATGCATATACATATATGATAAAATTTTTTTATTTCATTATTACATAATTGATTTTTTTTTTTTTTTCTTTTTTATGTCATCGGATTCTTTTTTTCTATTTTACTATTTTCTGCTAGTTTTAAGTGGTGGGTTTTAGTTTTACATTTTTCTTTTCAATTTGGTGAACTATTTAGTTGCGAGTAACAAAATTTTTACAGTGTACGTCACATATGTATTTGAGGTGTGATTTTTGTTCGTTTTTTTTTTTCTTTGCTTTGATTATTATAGAACAGTAGTTTAGAGTTTTTTGTTCTTGGATATGTGTGTGTTTGTTTTTATTTTTCACTTTTAGGTTGTCGCGGCCTACTGAGAGTTTTGAAGGTTAAAGGGTCACTATGCCACTATTAAATTTGCTCTGCCACTATTCCAATTTTTATAGTTTTTTTGTTTTTCACTCCTGCGGTTGAAGCTCCTCCGGCCTATATATGCAGCTACTCCGATTGCTCCACTTGATTTGCTTGCCATGTGCCAACAAAATTTTTATAAAAAAAAACAGAAGAACAGAGCCCGTGTCTAGGGCAGGCTTTTTATATCTTGCCGTGCCCAAATGTGACACGGGCGCAAAGAGAATTTTGCTGAGGCGCTAAAGAAAAAATTGCTTGATTAATACCAGATCACAAGCTAATAAATTTGCGTACCTTTTAGTTATTGAACATATATATGTGATTATATATGCATGCAATATATTTATGAAATTTATATTGCCGTCGCAGCGTGGATTTTAGAAAAGAATTAAATCTGGCACTGGGGCTGCTCTTATAGTTTTAAGCAGATAAAAGCTTTAGGGTTTTATTGCCCCTAAAGTTGGCTGCACTTATACTTGTCGCTGCAGAATTCGAACAGCGCGACAAGATCAGCTGTTGCGCGTGCGCGACAACTTTTCGGAACCCACCGAAAGCTCTCAATGCAGCTCTGAAAAGGTTCGGTGTACCTTTTCAAAGCTTTTGCAAGCGCGCGTACTTTTTGAAATATTTCTTTCGTTATTGCGACCATTACAGAAAGCAATGCTCTAACAGAAATTTTAAGTAGATTTAAAACATTAATATTTTTGAAGGTCAATGTCTTAGCAATACGAACATTATTGAACATCAGATAAAAACAGTAGTGGATAATCCCTTATATTGTAAGATTTATAGATATTCTCAAATACATGAGCAGGAAATATATAAGCAAATTGAAGAAATGCTACAACACGGAATAATACGTCAAAGCAACTCCCCATATAATGCCCCTTTATGGCTCGTACCTAAAAAAGCTGATAACAGTGGAAAGAAAAAATGGCGTATAGTTATTGATTACCGCAAATTGAATGAAAACACAGTTGACGATAAGTTTCCTATCCCCAATATAGAAAGTATACTGGATAAGTTAGGAAGAGCGCAATATTTTTATACCCTGAACCCATTGAAAATGGGAAATCAGGGTATAATGGTTTTGTTAAAATGTATGTAACAGGCAGAAGGAGGCGTGGCAGACCCCACAAAGTATATATATTCTTGATCAGGGCGACGAGATAAGTTGATTTAGCCCTGTCCGTCTGTCTGTCTGTCCGTCTGTCCGTATGTTTGAACGCGTCAATTTCCGAAGCTATGACAGCTAGAGACTTGAATTTTTTTTTTTAAATGACCGTATATACAGCGCGGATGTCGAGTTTAGCGTTAGAATTCGATAAATTATCCCGTTATGTTTTTATCGAATAAAAACATTCAAGTTCAAATCAGATGCCAGTACAGCTAATTGTGAATGATTTTTCATTTTTTTAAATTTGTCAAATATTCAATGGAATATGTAGATCATATGCTGAAAGTTTCATTAAATTCCGTTAAGTCTATCAATTTTGAAAGAATCATTAAATATTAGGCCAATTAACAAACGCACATGCAGCAGCCACAGCAGATTTAAATTTGCTAGATGGCGCTGCAGCAGTGAATGTATTGCTGTTTTGCCATCAAACTGTCAAAGAGTGAAGTGGCGTAGTGGATAGCAGCGCGTCACTCGATCAAGAGGTCTCGGGTTCGAACCTCAGAGCGGTCGGAATTAATTTATGTTTATTTTTTTTTTTTTAATTGTTTCAAAATATTTATACATATATTTATTTAAATGAGCTTACTATTCAATGGAATATGTAGATCATATGCTGAAAGTTTCATTAAATTTCGTTAAGTCAATCAATTTTGAAAAAATCATTAAATATTAGGCCAATTAACAAACGCACATGCAGCAGCCACAACAGTTTTTCTATAAGTGTGCACACATACATTCATAGAAACAATTAGTTTAGTTTAGATTTGCTAGATGGCGCTGCAGCAGTGAATGTATTACTGTTTTGCCATCAAACCGTCTGGAAGTGAAGTGGCGTAGTGAATAGCAGCGCGCCACTCAATCGAGAGTTCTCGGGTTCGAAACCCAGATCGGTCGGATTTATGGTTAATTTTTTTTAATTGTTTCAAAAATTGAAATTTTAACCACACTAAATGTGAATATTTATTAGTTTGGTTCAGGGTAGTATCTAGTCGAGCACTCTCGACTAGAGTTTTCTTACTTGTTTCGATTAGAGTTTGATTATTGCGATCCTCAAGATAGAAGGCAGTAGCAAATTTTGAAAATCGGTCAATAAAGGTTAGGAAATTACATTTTGAATTTGTGTAAATGTCCATATGAACAATCTTTCTTATATCAGTTGGTGTTTCCGTATATTTAAAATTTTCTTTTACCGGGTTCCTATCATATTTACACCGATTACAAATGTCACAATTGTTGATATACTTTTGGATGTAATGTTGAAGTTTTGGAAAGTAAATAATCTTTTTTAAACTTTGGTAATTTTCATTTATACCTGAATTAAAAAAAATTAACCATAAATCCGCCCGATCTGGGTTTCGAACCCGAGAACTCTCGATTGAGTGGCGCGCTGCTATTCACTACGCCACTTCACTTCCAGACGGTTTGATGGCAAAACAGTAATACATTCACTGCTGCAGCGCCATCTAGCAAATCTAAACTAAACTAATTGTTTCTTTGAATGTATGTGTGCACACTTATAGAAAAACTGTTGTGGCTGCTGCATGTGCGTTTGTTAATTGGCCTAATATTTAATGATTTTTTCAAAATTGATTGACTTAACGAAATTTAATGAAACTTTCAGCATATGATCTACATATTCCATTGAATAGTAAGCTCATTTAAATAAATATATCTATAAATATTTTGAAACAATTAAAAAAAATAAACATAAATTAATTTCGACCGCTCTGAGGTTCGAACCCGAGACCTCTTGGTCGAGTGACGCGCTGCTATTCACTACGCCACTTCACTTCTTGACAGTGTGATGGCAAAACAGCAATACATAAACTGCTGCAGCGCCATCTAGCAAATTTAAATCTGCTGTGGCTGCTGCATGTGCGTTTGTTAATTGGCCTAATATTTAATGATTCTTTCAAAATTGATAGACTTAACGGAATTTAATGAAACTTTCAGCATATGATCTACATATTGTAATGGTCGCAATAACGAAAGAAATATTTCAAAAAGTACGCGCGCTTGCAAAAGCTTTGAAAAGGTACACCGAACCTTTTCAGAGCTGCATTGAGAGCTTTCGGTGGGTTCCGAAAAGTTGTCGCGCACGCGCAACAGCTGATCTTGTCGCGCTGTTCGAATTCTGCAGCGACAAGTATAAGTGCAGCCAACTTTAGGGGCAATAAAACCCTAAAGCTTTTATCTGCTTAAAACTATAAGAGCAGCCCCAGTGCCAGATTTAATTCTTTTCTAAAATCCACGCTGCGACGGCAATATAAATTTCATAAATATATTGCACGCATATATAATCACATATATATGTTCAATAACTAAAAGGTACGCAAATTTATTAGCTTGTGATCTGGTATTAATCAAGCAATTTTTTCTTTAGCGCCTCAGCAAAATTCTCTTTGCGCCCGTGTCACATTTGGGCACGGCAAGATATAAAAAGCCTGCCCTAGACACGGGCTCTGCTTTCTTCTGTTTTTTTTTATAAAAATTTTGTTGGCACATGGCAAGCAAATCAAGTGGAGCAATCGGAGTAGCTGCATATATAGGCCGGAGGAGCTTCAACCGCAGGAGTGAAAAACAAAAAAACTATAAAAATTGGAATAGTGGCAGAGCAAATTTAATAGTGGCATAGTGACCCTTTAACCTTCAAAACTCTCAGTAGGCCGCGACAACCTAAAAGTGAAAAATAAAAACAAACACACACATATCCAAGAACAAAAAACTCTAAACTACTGTTCTATAATAATCAAAGCAAAGAAAAAAAAAAAAACGAACAAAAATCACACCTCAAATACATATGTGACGTACACTGTAAAAATTTTGTTACTCGCAACTAAATAGTTCACCAAATTGAAAAGAAAAATGTAAAACTAAAACCCACCACTTAAAACTAGCAGAAAATAGTAAAATAGAAAAAAAGAATCCGATGACATAAAAAAAAAAAAAAAAAAAAAATCAATTATGTAATAATGAAATAAAAAAATTTTATCATATATGTATATGCATATGTATATAGATACATATATGCACATATAAAAGTAAGAAAAAAACCAAAAACAGAAAAAAACCTGAGGTAAAAGAAATAATAAAAGAAATCAGATATATTGTATAAGCAAAAATAAAAGAAAAAAAATTTTGTTAAAAAGAAAATAGGAAAAAGTAAGAAAGAAAAACAAAATAATAATTTGAATAGATATAAATATAAAAAAAGAAGTATAAATATGTAAAGGTAAAAGAAAAAAAAAAAAAAAAAAAAACAACAAAAATTGTGAATGTCCGCCCCTATATAATTTTTTTCTTAACCTCCACGCCACGCTACAGCTACCACGAGGAAAGGCCTTTCATCGATGGAATAAAAAAAAAATCTAAAGCTCATGTAAGTGCTGTAAAGATCCCTGTACCCCCACTCCCCCCAATCCAAACCATGATATTTTCTTTTAATTATTTAATTATTAAAAAGGAATATATATATATAAAAAAAAAAAAAACAAAACAAAGAAAAAAAAATTAATAATAAAATGTTTGAAGATAAGTGCATGCAATAATGAAAGAACGCATATATTTTTTTTAAATTAAAAATAATTTTGTTTATCGCAACCACATTTTTAAATAAAGTTATTAAGAACATTTATATTTATATTTATATCTATTCGATTTCAAATTTAATTAAACTAAATGTTGATTCCACCTAAATTGTAAACTAAAGAAAACAAAAAAAACAATGAGGTAAAATAAACAAAGAAAGGAATGAGTAGAAAAATAAACCACATTTAATCAGTTAAATATATATAAATAAAAAAAAAAAACAAAAGAAAAAAAAAAAGAAACAAATTTGGAAATGAACAATTGAATAAATTAATTAAATAAATAAAACAAACTTCGCTCGAAGTAAGAAAATGAAAACAAAAACAAGAAAATTAAAACACAATAAATAAAGAAATAAATAGGATTTTATAGCAAGAAAAATGTCCGATAGCAAATAGAACCATTTAAAGCATAGCATAAAACAAAAAAAAAAAAAAACAAAAAAATTAATAATAATGTAAAATACAAATGTAAAAATAATAACCTTGTTAGTATAAGAAAAATAAGAGACTGTAATTTTAGACTCCCAATGTCTGTTATTGAAATGAATGAAAAATTAATAATATGAATAGCGAACTGAATCAAAGAACAATATGAGTCGTTAATTTGTAAGCAGGGTTGAGATAATGGGGTAGGCTAGCTAGTGTTGGAGCTTTTTTGGGGTTTTTCTGTTAAAATTATTTAAGAAAAACTATGGTTGGGTGGGTAAAGAGCGCGTGTGCCGAATGCCATCTATGGCCACGCTTAGTTGTGTCACGTTCTTGTAAATTTGTGTCAGTCCCCCCTACTTCCCCAATATCATTGTTTTTTTTTCGTGGAGTATAGCTCCACCTCGAGGTATCTCTAGGGATCTTAAAATTAAAATTTATGCACTCTGATCGCAAGGCAGAAAAGAACCCCCCCACACTCCCGACGAGCTACGGAACTAGAAGGTCCCGCTTATCTGCCTTGCGACCGAAACAACAAAGCCCAGCTTTGTTGAGTCTCAATCGAGAGAGTCTCTCTGCGAGAGGGTAGTTTTGTTTACATAAATTTTTGGCGCCCAACGTGGGGCCTGGATATATGTTCACATAAATTTTTGGCTCCAAGAGAGGAATTTTCTTTACATAAATTTTTGGCGCCCAACGTGGGGCATGAAAGTATGCAGCTTTATAGGCATGAAAGTATGCAGCTTTATAGGCAGCACGCTTTCAGAGTCCCAGTTTTAATGTTCAAATAATCAACACGGTCTTTTCTCTATTGCAGAAAAAGAGTTGGCTGTTTGAAACACCCATTTTGGTGATGGTTGAAAAACTCAGTGTCCAGATGCTGAAATAGATTGGACTTGCTTGGTCGGCCTATCGCAACTGTGACAGATGAGTCAGATCAATTCTTTATAGGGACTACGAAGCTGAAAGATTCGAGTTGAATCTCAGACCGAGAAACCCGAATAAGATAAATTCAACTAACTTATAATAACATCTGTATCACCATGTTTGCTCGTTTGTTTTCGTATAGTTGTTATTTCATCTAGACATTGTTTTGATTGTGTTTTGTGCAATTATCAGATACGATTCCAGAATATTGTATATTGGGCTCAGCTCGGATATCAATACTGATTGTTCTCTGGTAGTTGTTGCAGAGCCAAATGAGATAAATCTGGGTGCAATATAAACTCATACCCGTCTGGCCAGTAGATGTTGTTATGACAGAAGTTGCTAATGTTGATAGTGTTGTCTGGAACTAGCGCATATGCTGCATTGGCGTATCCTTGCCGAACACTGACACTTTAGTTAACTTTTGCATAGCAATACTCTATAACCAGCTTAGTAGCAATAGCCCAAAATCCTTTGTTTCCCCTAATTGTATAATATAGCAAGAACACAGCACACAACAGCACAAAACCTAGCTACCTTCCCCATTATATCAACCCAAACTTGTTATATTCATTAGCAAATCAAAAAAATTTCGATCAAAATGCCTATTTCAAGAAGTCCGCAAGATATGCGCACAGCAGAGAAAACTGTTAGTTTGTGTAGTCTTTGCAGCCAAGGGATGAGCAATACCCAGCAATGTTATTGTACCCCTTGTAAGCACAATTTTCACAAAGTATGTCTAGAACAGTGGCTAGAAAATAAGCAAGAATGTCCGGAATGTCAGTCCACATTGGACCCAAGGTCAATTAAGTTGGTTATTGGAAACTGTTCACCTGATCCGAAACCAGCTTCAACATCAGCAATTCCAAGTAGTTCGCGTATGGTAACGCGTAATTTAGCCAAAGCATTAGGTGAAGTTCCGCCTGAGTCTCTAGAGCATCCCCAAGAGCGATCGCTCGAAGGCAGTGAGGTAATTATATCCGGTTTAGATGCAAGCCATAATTCTGACCGAAACGTAGTTCCTCCTCCAAGAGGCATTAGTACCCGCCGACGAGGCCGATCCAATCGAGCCGGCCATACTCGTCAAGAATCTGCAGGCGTTGATTATAATATAATTCAGCAAATGATCGAGCAGTCAGTCACTCGTGTGATGTCGGCGCTCCGTATTGATTCACGGCCCAGCTCAAGCGAGCAGCTGCCGTCTATTCCGACTCCTATGGCATACTCGCCCGGAGGCTCGTCTGTCCAAAGCAGAAGAACTGCTGACATTATGCAGAAATGGAATCTCCATTTTGATGGGTCATCTGAAGGATTAGGAGTGGAAGAATTTATTTATCGTGTGAGAGTCCTTACTGACGAAACTCTCGATAGTGATTTTATGGGGCTTTGCAAACATTTGCACATTCTTTTCTCTGGGAAAGCTAGAGATTGGTTCTGGAGGCACCATAAACAAGTAGATAGAATCGTATGGAATGATTTTTGTGCAGCACTTCGACAGCAATATAAAGATTATCGCTCAGAATTTATGAGTAAAGAGCTAGTGAGAGCTAGAAAGCAAAAGGTCGGTGAATCTTTTGTCGCTTTTCACGATTCGGTGGCTGCATTAATTGATAAATTTGGCCTCAAAATAGGCGAAGAGGAATTATTAGAAATTTTGCAAAATAACCTGTTGCCTGAGATGCGGCACAAGTTATTGTATCAATCTATTAGTTCAGTTGGCCATTTGCGTAGGTTAGTGCAAATGAGCGAAAATTTAACAAATGACCTTAGAAGTCAATCAGACAATTTCTCTCGACAAAAAACTGTTGCGTTTCGTCGTCAAATTAATGAAATCGAGAATACTGGTCTCGGAATTGAAGTTGAAGAAGAGACAGATTCAGCAGAGTTAGAAATTGCAGCGATGCAAAAAGCACATTCCAACTTGACATGCTGGAACTGTGAAGAAAAGGGACATGTCTGGGAAAATTGCCTGAGGGATCGTAGAGTCTTTTGTTATGGTTGTGGCACACCACAGGTATACAAGCCACAATGTAAAATTTGTATCCGTAGGTTAGCGGAAAACCAGCAGAAGGGGACATCCCCCAAAAATCGGATGCCCCCGAATTAATAGACCCAATCAGCAACAATCTCGCACCATCATCGCAATCTTCCGATGGAAATGATGCACAGGTGCACGATCTCCGTTTTCTCCCATACAACGCCAAAATGTCCAAATATCTTGAAATAAGAAAAAGAATTTTTAATGAACCAAATTCGGTTACGAGTAAGCGTAGTGCAAGGTTGAGAAACTATTATAATGAAATAAAAAGTAGTCGTAGATTAGTAATCTCAAACATATTTAGCGATCAAAAAGATATGCGCAGCTATGCGAAAGTATCTTTTTTGGATTTTCAAGAATCAGGCTTACTAGATACTGGCGCAAATATCAGTTGCATTGGCGCTACTCTAGCGAAAAATGACTTTTCAAAAAGTCCTTGGTTCAAGTCGCTCAAATCTTCTGTAAAAACTGCAGGTGGTGAAAATCAAGCAGTCATAGGAGTTTTGAGTGTTGTCATGCAATATAAAACAATATCAAAGCCCATGAAACTGTACGTTATCCCAAACATTAAACAGAATTTAATTCTCGGCCATGACTTTTGGAAAATATTTGCCCTTGCTCCAGATATTATCAGTGCTGTAGAAGCAGACCTCGATGTTGTTGACGAAGATGTTGAAGATAAATATCCACTAACAAGCCTTCAGTTACAACAGCTCAATGCAGTCAAGCAGTTGTTTCCCAATGCTGCAGAAAAGTTAGGTCGCACTTCTCTTATCAAACATCACATTGACGTGGGAGAAGCAATGCCAGTAAAGCAACGCTTTTATCCTGTTAGTCCTGCAGTCGAGCAGTTGCTATATAAAGAAATCGATCGGATGATTAGCCTAGGTGTGATAGAGCCCTCAACCAGTGCATGGAGTTCTCCTATGAGATTAGTTGTAAAACCAAACAAAGTTCGTCTTTGCTTAGATGCCCGAAAGCTTAACGCGGTGACCAAAAAGGACGCATATCCATTGCCTAGTATAGATGGAATCTTTTCGAGATTGCCAAAAGCTAACATTATCTCCAAACTTGATTTAAAAGACGCCTATTGGCAAATAGAACTGACGGACGACTCAAAGCCACTGACAGCTTTCACAGTACCAGGGAGACCACTATATCAATTCAAGGTTATGCCGTTTGGTCTGTGCAATGCGCCATCAACGATGTGTAGGCTAATAGATGAAATCATCCCCCCTGATTTAGGTAATTGTGTCTTTGGATATTTAGATGATTTATGCATTGTATCTGAAGATTTCAATTCGCACATCTCCGTGCTAGTACGAATTGCAGAGCAATTCCGGAAAGCCAATGTCACCTTAAATATTGCGAAAAGTCATTTTGCAGTCACAAAAGTTAACTATCTTGGTTACGTGATTGACAAGACAGGCATATGCACAGACCCTGATAAAATCTCTTGCATACAAAACTGGCCACCTCCGAAAAACTTAAAGCAAGTGAGAGGCTTTTTAGGTGTATGTGGGTGGTATCGCCGTTTTATAAAAAACTTTTCAGACCTAGCCTGTCCCATAACTGAAGTCTTATCTTCTAAAAAGAAGTTTAACTGGACTCCAGAAGCCCAAACTGCTATGGAAAAACTAAAAGCTGTGTTAACTACGTCTCCAGTTTTGCAAAATCCAAAGTTTGATCAGAAATTCTTTTTGCATTGTGACGCTAGTGATTTTGGAATTGGTGCAGTGTTGGTACAACTTTCTGAAGATAATGAAGAAAAACCAGTAGCATTCATGTCGAAAAAACTAAGTCGATCTCAGCGTAACTATAGTGTTACAGAGCGTGAATGTCTTGCAGTTATTCTAGCTATAGAAAAGTTTCGTTGTTATTTAGAGCTTCAAGAATTCGAAGTCATTACTGACCACTCCAGTCTCTTGTGGCTGATGAGACAACAAAATGTTTCTGGACGATTAGCTAGATGGATTTTTCGTTTGCAACAGTATAAATTCACTATGTCGCACCGTAAGGGCAAAGATCACATTGTGCCCGATGCTTTATCGCGATTGCACGACTGCAATGAAATCGCTTCGTTAGATATGAGTCCCATCATAAATTTAGAATCAGACGCATTTCAGTCTGACGATTACAACCAATTGAACTCTAATATAGAGCAAAATAGCTCTCGTTTTCCAGATATCAAAATTGTGGATCATAAAATCTATATCCGAACTGAACACTCGACCGGAGATGAAGTTCAAGATAAGTTTTTGTGGAAACTATGGGTGCCAGAGCCACTTAAAGGCGATGTATTAAAGCACGCACATGATAGTGTAACGTCAGCACATTCAGGGATACAAAAAACAATCGAGAAATTGCGAAGAAATCTTTTTTGGCCTGGGTTAGCAAAGGATGTTCGCGATTATATTAAAAATTGTTCGGTATGCAAACAATCCAAAGCTCCAAATTATACTCTCCGTCCTCCAATGGGAGCTCAAAGTCCAACTTATCGACCTTTTCAGAGGTTGTATATAGATTTAGTAGGGCCATATCCCAGAAGCAAAAGTGGACATGTAGGACTTTTAATAGTATTGGATCATTTCAGTAAATTTCATTGGCTTTGGCCTTTAAAAAAATTGACGTCATCTGTTATTCAAGAGTTTCTATTAAAACACATATTCCACAGTTTTGGCGTTCCAGAGACAATAGTAAGCGATAATGGAAAGCAGTTCAAATCTAATGAGTTTAATGCCTTTTTAACGGAACTGGGTATACGTCATATATATACAGCTTTATACTCCCCTCAGAGCAATGCTGCTGAGCGAGTTAATCGCTCTTTGTTAGCTGCTATTCGGTCGTACCTCGAAAGTGACCAGACTGATTGGGATCAACATATTTCTAGTATCTCATGCGCCTTACGGTCAGCTTTGCATCAATCCATAGGATGCTCCCCTTATAGAGCTTTATTTGGGTTAGATATGATCACTCATGGTTCAGACTATAAGTTGTTAAAGCAGTTAACATTGCTTGAAGAACCATTAGTACCATTATCTCGATCAGATAACTTATCCCTAATTCGTAAAGATATACAGGCCAACATAAACCGAGCTTATGAACGAAATGTTCAACAGTATAATTTGCGTTCTAAGCCTGTTACATTTAGGGAAGGGCAAGAAGTATATCGCCGAAATTTTTCACTTAGCAAATTCTCTCACAATTATAATGCGAAATTGGCACCCCAATTTTTGAAATGTCGAGTGAAAAAGAAACTAGGAAATTGCTTTTATCTTTTAGAGAATTTGCAAGGTCAAGAGATAGGTACCTTTCATGCCAAAGACATCAAGCAATAGATATCCGAACCTATTCCCGCTAATATTCCGTCTAACGGTGGTATATTATCGGGTGGTGTAATGGTCGCAATAACGAAAGAAATATTTCAAAAAGTACGCGCGCTTGCAAAAGCTTTGAAAAGGTACACCGAACCTTTTCAGAGCTGCATTGAGAGCTTTCGGTGGGTTCCGAAAAGTTGTCGCGCACGCGCAACAGCTGATCTTGTCGCGCTGTTCGAATTCTGCAGCGACAAGTATAAGTGCAGCCAACTTTAGGGGCAATAAAACCCTAAAGCTTTTATCTGCTTAAAACTATAAGAGCAGCCCCAGTGCCAGATTTAATTCTTTTCTAAAATATATAATATATAAAATAAATATATTGCATGCATATATAATCACATATATATGTTCAATAACTAAAAGGTACGCAAATTTATTAGCTTGTGATCTGGTATTGAACGAATACACTTCACTATGTTGGTGTTTAGTTTCGTATTGAATCTTTATTCTGCTGGGCCCGGGTTTTTATACCCAGACTCATGTATAATTTTAACCATTAAATCTAGTGCTTCTATTGCTGAGTGTGTAAGGCTCAGCATTGGTCTATTACATATTATTAACTTATCGCGTAGTTTGTAAGACTCCGCATTGGTTTATTAGCTATTATTATTTTATTGCTGAGTTTATAAGACTCCGCGTTGGCTTATTAGCTATTCTTATGCTATCGCTGAGTTTGTAATGCTCAGCGCTCGCCTCTTACGTATTCTAATCGCTAAGGGTCAGGGTCATAATTTATGCCCAGTTTGACAGTTCACACTTGAAACTTATGTTATTTATTTTATGCTAGCTGTCGAGTGCATAGCGCGTATGTTCCCGTACTTATCATATTTTTATGTTCATGCATGTTCATGAACATTCTGCGGGGGCCAGAGAAGGTAATAGCTAACAACTGCTGTCTCTGGTTTCTCTTCTTGATTAGATACACGACAAATAGCGATATTATAATTATTACTAGTCCCAACGAAATATGTCCATTCATTGTGTGGAAGACAAGATCTTCAATATGTACCTTTTGCCGGTGCAGGTCTTCTATGCTTTGTTGAACTCGTTGTAGCTCTACTGAGTTATTTACGACAATGTGTTGAAGTGGTGTTGAATCCCATGTGACGTTCTGGTCGATTATTTTGAGGAGAAGTGGCGAGTACCTTGCAGTATTTGTAGATACTAGATCCTGCGGAGTAATAATGTTAATTTTACCTATTCTGGCCGAGCATCCAGCATACAGCTCGATTATGCCTTGGTTTGGTAGCTGGACTATCTCCTCGTAGTTTCCGCATATAATGTGGGCAGACTTCTCCTTAAATACTTTAAAGAGCCATCGGTTTTTTCCATTGAGTTTCTTGACGAACGTGTCTCCCTCGTATTCCATCATCTTGCATGGCTGTTTGGTGCTCGGTTTTATTGGAGATATTTCACAACTTTCGTCGTCTGCATCTTCCCACGCCCAACTTCCTTCGCACAGGTATGTGATCTCGTCTTCATGCTGGCAATGACTTACTTCCATTTCAGTCATTGAGTGGTATGCGTTTATCTCAGTATTGAAGATAAGGAATTTAGTTTTAGTTTTTGGGATAACTTTTCTTCCTTTCAGTACGAGTGGTATTGGTATTGCTTCGAAGAGAGTGGCATGCTGGTTTATGTATATTGGTAGCCTTGCGTCTATGATTAGCATGTTGTCCTTAAATATTGCTTGCGCTTTCATTAGTTTGTATACTAACTGAAGTCTTTTTGGAGAATTTTCGCCAGGAAGAAGTTGGTTCCTCTGCAGTTTCTGTTGGATCTTGTTGAGTTCAGCTAACATCTTATTTGGTTCGACTAGGGACGGATGCACTTTTCCTTGGTTAATATCCGTCACCAGGGAAATTACTGCTGACTGGAGATCTTCTGTTTCCTCAATCCAGCTTCTTACTTGGTTGATCAACATAAAGAACTTTATGGACTCTTTGTAGACGAAAAAGTTATCCTTCATAGTGCTTGCCATTTTATTTATCTCAATTGTAACCTTTTCGAAGTTTTTATTTACTTCCTCTGTAGTGGTTTGTACAAGGTTTGATGTTGCATTTATGATGGATGTTTGGTTGCTGACATAATCACTTAGCCGCTTTTCGTTTTTGATTATTGTCTGCATGTTTTCTTCCAGTCTGTTTGCAGTGCCAATATCGAAAAACATTATGAACCGTTTCGATCTGTTGGCCGTTTGGGTGATAATTTTATTTTTTCTCTAATGTTTTTAATTTTTAACATTATTGTGCTGCTCACTGTTGTGCAGTACTCGTTGAAATCGCCCAATTTTTCGCAAATGACGTTTGTTTTGCTCATGAGCTCATCTGCTTGTTTCAGCACTTCGAAATAAGCTTGCATGTCGTAGTAGAACAGCATCTGCCAGCTTGAAGAGACGACTTCCACTTTTCCAAGTTTATCCATTAGCATTGCCGTTTGTGGATCCATATCTTGAACTTTGAGTTTGGAGGTTATGTTTGTAGCAGGTATGATTGCAGCACTTGCTACTTGCAATACCATTAGCAAACTTAAGATTGTCGCTTTTCCGGCAGGTAACCTTGCTGATCGTGTTTTTCTTCGGTCTTTTGGAGAGTCGTCTTGTTTATCCTTTTCATTAGTGGGTAATAAACAGACTTTGTTTACTGATCTTTTGACTTCACCCATGTTTGTTTTTATTGTGACTACTCGAACTTTATCATCTTGTCCTTTAGTAGTTTTTGTAATTTTTCCCATGGGCCATCTAGCGGGATGCGTATTTTCTTGTTTTAATAGAACAAGTTGGCCTTCTGTGAGGTTTGCATTTGCTTGTCGCCATTTGGTTCGCTGTTGCAACGACGCCAAGTATTCCTCTTTCCATTTCCTCCAGAATTCTGCTCTGATTCGTTGCATGTGTCTCCATCTATCTAGAGATCCAATTTTTCTATGCTCGTCAAAGTGTTCTGGAGCTCCAATTAGTGGTCGTCCAACAATAAAATGACCGGGTGTCAATATGTCGTCTCCCTCTGTGTCATTATTTAAGGCAACCAGGGGTCGTGAGTTTAGTACTGCTTCGATTTGGCATAGCAGTGTCGAGAACTCCTCAAACGTGAAGCTGTTATCGCCGATGACTCGCTTAAGGTGGTGTTTTACTGATTTTATTCCGGCTTCCCATATTCCTCCCATGTGGGGGCTTGCCGGCGGGATGAAGTGCCATTTGATGCCTTCTCGTTCCAGCACTGGTGCGATACTGCTATTTCCTTTTATAGCGGCGACCAGTTCCTTGTCCAATATTCTTGCGGCACCTACGAAATTAGTGCCGTTGTCCGAATCAAGTTCTCGCTTTTGCCTCGTCTTGCAAAAAATCGGTGTAGAGCTTCTAAGAACTTATCTGATGATAAGTCACTGACCGCTTCCAGATGTAGAGCCTTTGTGGCCATGCATACAAATAGGCATTGTACCCTTTGTATGACTTTTGGCCTCTTCCTTTGGAACATCTATTTGGAAAGGTCCAGCGTAATCAATCCAGTGTTTTGGAACGGGTAATCGCCTGTTACCCGATACACTGGTAAGTTTCCCATTAACTGACTGGCCATTTGCTGTTTGTACCTGATGCAGGTAACGCATTCGCGTAGTATTTCTTAAGCGTGTTCCTTAAGCCGACAATCCAGAATTCTCTTTGATAAGGTTTCTCATTAGCTTCAGTCCGCCATGCAAGGTTTCCTTATGTGCGTTGCTTATGATTAGCCAAGAAAGATGTGATTTTCCAATTATATTGGATGTTTCACATTATTGGCACCAACGCACTTTGGAGACGGCCTCCCACACGTAAGACTCCATTAGCATCCAGAAACGGGTTGAGCGCTTGTAATTTACTCTTAGTTTCCAGAGGTTTTCCTGCTTTGAGTAAGTTTATTTCGTGTCCAAAATCCAGTTGTTGTTGTAATTTTACGACGAGTGTTTTGGCTTGCTTTAGTTCTTCGACGGTTAGGTGTGTCGGCTGATGCTTCTTTCCCCTTGATTTAGCAATAAAGCGTTTGTAGGCCATCACACTTGTCAACTTATTTATTGACGAGAACCTTGTTAATAGTGGACTCAGGTAGTTTTCCTTTGTTGTTTAGTTGCTACTAAAACAGTTTCTGGCTCTTCAAATTGTGGCCACTGATGTGGTTGTTTTGTCAGCCACTCGGCCCTTTCCACCATTGTCGCATGCTGCTAAGTGTTCCGGGGCGATTCCTCTTGAGGCAACATCTGCTGGGTTGTCTGCCGATTTCACGTTTTCCATTCGACGTGAGGCAGTTCCTTGTTTATTTCGTCTACTCTGGTTTTGACGAATCTTTTTGCTGCGCCTGTTGTTTATCCAAGCTAGCGTATTTGTGAATCACTCCATCTATCGTTTTGATATTATTTCCTACTATTGCTTGAATTTTTGCTATAGTTTGCATAGTTTGAGCTGCACTAGCTCTAGTTTGGGAATTGTTTTCTTGTTTTTTATTGGGTTCACTTTGCTTTTCGCAGCTAGCAAAGTGATTTTGTCTCCGACCTTTGTTCACCACCGCTGCTTCCTTTTCTGAAGCGTCACAAAATCCATTAGCTCCGTTGGATTGTGATCGATTTTCCAGACCAGCGTGGTTTTGATTCTGGCTAGCTCTGGCTGCCCTTGCTATTCTTGCCATATTGACGAGATTGGCTCCAGTTGTTCGTCCCAAGTTAACGGTAGTTTCCATAGCTTTGAATGAAGCATTTTCCTTGTAGCGTAATGGTGTAAGCATCCCAGTGGACGAAGATTCTGCCAATTGAGACAATAGGCGTTTAGTAGTGCGCTCTAATTTTGGGCAGTCGACAACAATGTGAAGACATCTTTTTGGGGTCCATTGTGCCCAAGGGTTTTGACTGACTCGTCTTTGTTTATATAATTTTTTCAGTTGAGTCACCATCATCGATTCCAGCAATGATTCTGTATCTTAGACACCCATTTCCTAGTCTCCTGCCTTTTCCATGATATCAAGAGTGCTGTTTGAGTGTTGATGCAGTCCTTTGAGTCGCCACCAGTTGAGGTCGTCATGTAGAAATCTTCTTTTTTGTTCTCATTAGCTGATGTTTCCGGCAGTGTTGGTTTGCTAATTCCGAAGACAGCGAACAGTAAGAATGGTGCGGCGATGTCCCGTTTCACTTAGTTAACTTGTACTCTTTTTTGGCATTTGGGTCATTTCAGAGGATGTTTGATATTCCTGATCAGCTTTGGCGACCTTTTGGGGTCATTTTCTGTGTCAGCTGTCTAATACTTCCTTGTCGCCATTTGATTAAATTCGAAGTATCCTTTTGTATTTTGGGCCCGATAGCATCACTTTAGACTTGATTTAGAGGTTTTTGCTGAAGCGTCGACATATCTAATTAGTAGTAAGTGTTGGTTGATTACAGCTTGTGTGGCTTGTTTTGCCTTTGCCAATTGTGTTACAGGTTCCATTGACTAGCTTCAGGTTTGCTCAGAAGTCCTTTTTCCGTGTTGTGGATGCTTTTTGAATTTTTTCTCCATTTGCTTAGTTGGCCATAGCTTGCTTGCGCGAGTTTCTAACTGTGGTCTTTTTTGAATGGTTGGAACCACTTGCCGGCCTTCCTCATCTCTTGTTGTTGTTTCCTGGAATTTTTCTCGCAATCATTGTTTTCTTCCGGTGTTGAGTTTAAGCTCCCAGAAGGTTGAGGTATCCAGGCGTTTGTTGTTGTTGCGCTGATCACCTTTTGTTGATGATCTAGCAATGTTGCCAGAAACAATCCATCCAAGTTCAGTTTTTGTCCCAGTGTTTCGTTGATTTTTTAACGTTTCCCAACTTTAAGGGAAGAACACGCGATGACAAATGTTTGTGGCTCGTTGAAGTGTGGGTCCGCTGCTCGCAGCCCATCCAGTCTTTTGACATCCATGTAATTTTCTGCTCGGTGAGCTTCTGTAGTTTTGGCATACAAGTGCTGGTTGAAGTTTGATTTGCTGACATTTGGCTTGATTGTCAAGCAGACGCTGTTTTTAAGAATTTCAGTTTTTGCGAAATTCTTGTCTTCTCGTCCCTTTGTTCGGCGTGTTTGTGGGCGGCTTCTTCCGATTTGTTCTGAGAGCCTCATGATGAGGGCCTTAGCTGCTCGTTTTTCCGGCTTTTGACCGTAGAGGAGTTGCAGCAACGTTTGTCCGTTGCTTTCTTGAGACAGTTGCGCTGAAGGTCTCGTTTTTTTCGCTTCTCGTGAAGTGTGTGTGGTTTGGTGCAATTTGCATGCCAAATCCCTTTTGCAATTTTTTCATGAGTCCTAGGCATTTAAAGCATAGAGCATTTTTGGTTACAAACTCCTTGCGTTTTTTATGGCTCTGCTTTGAATTTGAGCATCTGTTATTCATGGCTGTCAGTTTACAAAAACGGCATCTTTTGTAGCTCGTTTTCTTTGCTTCATTTTCTGGGGGCCCTTTTTTGTAGCGTTTTGTTGTTAGTTGATAACAAATCCAGTACATTTGTAAGGATTGAATTTTTAGCCCTTTTACTTTGTCGTAGTGTAGACTTAGGAGAACTTTAGCAATTAGCGTAGCAGTCGTTCTGGGCTCTTACGTGTGATTTCTTCGCCAAGATCGGCGGTCTTTTTATTTCCAGAGTTCATGTCCATATGGACGGGTTTGCGTTCTTGCGCTTATCTAGCGCTTACATATAGTTCCCACGCCGATTTGTGCAGCGACACTAACAATGGTTGGGTTCTCGGTGTTTAGGTAGTCAGCTTCCGTGTCGCTGATTCCTTCCTGTGATGTCGGAGACGAAGAACGTTGGCAGTTTTGGGACTTCTTAGGGGAAGATCGATTTGGCATCTCTGGACGTCTTCTTCTATTTGAAAGACATTACTTCCTAGTTTTCGAATTTGGATTTGCTTGCGTTGCGTCGATTTGGGAGGTTTTTTCCCCAATCGTAGCTAGATGGACTTCCAGAGGATCAGTGTTTCTTGTTTTAGAGTTTCCTCTGGTGTGAGCTTGTGGCTGCACTTCTCATGTGCTGCTTTACATGAGCTCTTTTATCACAAGTTTACCATCATCCGTTGCGCTGCTTCTGGGTGACATGTTCCTGATGAGGAGGATTGCCAAATGCGGTGGTGGTCTTCGGCGTGATTGGGTGGAGCTTGACCTTAGGTCTTTGTAGATCCTGATTTTTTCCATAATACTCGTTTTTTTGGGTGTACGGTGGGGGTCGAGTTTTTGTGTCGAGTGTGGCAGTGATTCTTCCACTTGTCCGACCCAACGATCTCAATCCTTAGGGTCATCAGCTTTGTTGCTTTAGACTTGCCTTTGCAGCATTTTGTTGCGGTTGTTGTAGTTTTTTGTTTTTGTTGTTGCTTTTTGGCTAACCCGTTGGAGGTATTTTGTTTTGATCGCCTTGTGATGGGCCTCGCTCACAGCGTGGTGGTAAGCCAAAGAAGAATCACTTTTTAACAAATAAGTTTTCACTATTCCTTTTAAACTTGATTTTAGAGTCGGGACGGGAAGGAAAACGATCTTAAGGTGTTAGTTTCGTTGATCGGGGCGGGTTTTTCCCAGATCATTTTTTTAACCTTATTAGTGCTTTTTGTGAGTGTGTAAGGCTAGTTGGTTTTATTTTAACTCGCGTAGGAGATCGTTGGTTTTGTTTTTTGTGAGTTAAGATCCGCGTTGGTTTTTCTTCTTCGCTGAGTTGAGCAGGGCTACGTTATCGAAGGGGGGTTTTTCCAGTTGCGCACTTGAAACATATACTAGCTGTCGAGTGCATAGCGCGTATGTTCCCGTACTTATCATATTTTTATGTTCATGCATGTTCATGAACAGGTATTAATCAAGCAATTTTTTCTTTAGCGCCTCAGCAAAATTCTCTTTGCGCCCGTGTCACATTTGGGCACGGCAAGATATAAAAAGCCTGCCCTAGACACGGGCTCTGTTCTTCTGTTTTTTTTTATAAAAATTTTGTTGGCACATGGCAAGCAAATCAAGTGGAGCAATCGGAGTAGCTGCATATATAGGCCGGAGGAGCTTCAACCGCAGGAGTGAAAAACAAAAAAACTATAAAAATTGGAATAGTGGCAGAGCAAATTTAATAGTGGCATAGTGACCCTTTAACCTTCAAAACTCTCAGTAGGCCGCGACAACCTAAAAGTGAAAAATAAAAACAAACACACACATATCCAAGAACAAAAAACTCTAAACTACTGTTCTATAATAATCAAAGCAAAGAAAAAAAAAACGAACAAAAATCACACCTCAAATACATATGTGACGTACACTGTAAAAATTTTGTTACTCGCAACTAAATAGTTCACCAAATTGAAAAGAAAAATGTAAAACTAAAACCCACCACTTAAAACTAGCAGAAAATAGTAAAATAGAAAAAAAGAATCCGATGACATAAAAAAGAAAAAAAAAAAAAAAAAAAATCAATTATGTAATAATGAAATAAAAAAATTTTATCATATATGTATATGCATATGTATATAGATACATATATGCACATATAAAAGTAAGAAAAAACCAAAAACAGAAAAAAACCTGAGGTAAAAGAAATAATAAAAGAAATCAGATATATTGTATAACCAAAAATAAAAGAAAAAAAAAAAGTTTGTTAAAAGAAAATAGAAAAAGTAAGAAAGAAAGAAAAAATAATAATTTGAATAGATATAAATATAAAAAAAAAAGAAGTATAAATATGTAAAGGTAAAAGAAAAAAAAAAAAAAAAACAAACAACAAAAATTGTGAATGTCCGCCCCTATATATTTTTTCTTGTAACCTCCACGCCACGCTACAGCTACCACGAGGAAAGGCCTTTCATCGATGGAATAAAAAAAAAATCTAAAGCTCATGTAAGTGCTGTAAAGATCCCTGTACCCCCACTCCCCCCAATCCAAACCATGATATTTTCTTTTAATTATTTAATTATTAAAAAGGAATATATATAAAAAAAAAAAAAAAAAAAAACAAAACAAAGAAAAAAAAAAATTAATAATAAAATGTTTGAAGACAAGTGCATGCAATAATGAAAGAACGCATATATTTTTTTTAAATTAAAAATAATTTTGTTTATCGCAACCACATTTTTAAATAAAGTTATTAAGAACATTTATATTTATATTTATATCTATTCGATTTCAAATTTAATTAAACTAAATGTTGATTCCACCTAAATTGTAAAATAAAGAAAACAAAAAAAACAATGAGGTAAAATAAACAAAGAAAGGAATGAGTAGAAAAATAAACCACATTTAATCAGTTAAATATATATAAATAAAAAAAAAAAAACAAAAGAAAAAAAAAAAAGAAACAAATTTGGAAATGAACAATTGAATAAATTAATTAAATAAATAAAACAAACTTCGCTCGAAGTAAGAAAATGAAAACAAAAACAAGTAAGAAAGCTCTAGTCGAGACTGCCCGACTAGGAAATCCCCTGAACCCTTCGGAGAACTGATATTTCAATAATTCTCCGCGTCTTTTTGTTTACAAAAAACACACACACACATACATAGGCACATATAGGCACGCACACATAAACACGCATGGGCTGCAGTGTGGGCTTCTCATGGAAACTTAATTGTTTAATAACTTTTTTTGAGGACGTACGTTCTTCATGAAACTTTTAGATTATGATTATATCATTACTATGCGTGTATGTGCCGAAGCTCAAGTCTCTAGTATTTGAAATACGCCTTTTACAAAAGTGAGGGTGAGGGGGTGGATATAGGGGTGGGGGTGAATTATAAAAAAAACCGAAATTCTATAATCTACATATGAGTCTACATTTGAAATTTGGAGACTCTAGCTCAAAAAATGTAGGAGATATAATTTTATAATTCACTTTCGATAAGGTTTTTCATCGATAAAAAAATAATCGGACAAGTTATCGAAATTATGTGATAAACTCGATATGCGCGTGCTATATACGGACCTTTAAAAAAAAAGTTGAAGTCTCTAGCTATTGTATCTTCGGAAATCGACGCGTTCAAACATACGGACAGACGGACGGACGGACGGACGGACGGACGGACGGACAGACAGACGGACAGGGCCAAATCAACTTTTCTCGTCGCCCTGATCAAGAATATATATACTTTGTGGGGTCTGCCACGCCTCCTTCTCCCTGTTACATACTTTTAACAAAACCATTATACCCTGATTTCCCATTGAAAATGGGTTCAGGGTATAACAAGAAAATTAAAACACAATAAATAAAGAAATAAATAGGATTTTATAGCAAGAAAAATGTCCGATAGCAAATAGAACCATTTAAAGCATAGCATAAAACAAAAAAAAAAAAAACAAAAAAATTAATAATAATGTAAAATACAAATGTAAAAATAATAACCTTGTTAGTATAAGAAAAATAAGAGACTGTAATTTTAGACTCCCAATGTCTGTTATTGAAATGAATGAAAAATTAATAATATGAATAGCGAACTGAATCAAAGAACAATATGAGTCGTTAATTTGTAAGCAGGGTTGAGATAATGGGGTAGGCTAGCTAGTGTTGGAGCTTTTTTGGGGTTTTTCTGTTAAAATTATTTAAGAAAAACTATGGTTGGGTGGGTAAAGAGCGCGTGTGCCGAATGCCATCTATGGCCACGCTTAGTTGTGTCACGTTCTTGTAAATTTGTGTCAGTCCCCCCCTACTTCCCCAATATCATTGTTTTTTTTTCGTGGAGTATAGCTCCACCTCGAGGTATCTCTAGGGATCTTAAAATTAAAATTTATGCACTCTGATCGCAAGGCAGAAAAGAACCCCCCACACTCCCGACGAGCTACGGAACTAGAAGGTCCCGCTTATCTGCCTTGCGACCGAAACAACAAAGCCCAGCTTTGTTGAGTCTCAATCGAGAGAGTCTCTCTGCGAGAGGGTAGTTTTGTTTACATAAATTTTTGGCGCCCAACGTGGGGCCTGGATATATGTTCACATAAATTTTTGGCTGCAAGAGAGGAATTTTCTTTACAATATTCCATTGAATATTTGACAAATTTAAAAAAATGAAAAATCATTCACAATTAGCTGTACTGGCATCTGATTTGAACTTGAATGTTTTTATTCGATAAAAACATAACGGGATAATTTATCGAATTCTAAAGCTAAACTCGACATCCGCGCTGTATATACATTTATATATATTTAAAAAAAAAATCAAGTCTCTAGCTCTCATACCTTCGGAAATCGACGCGTTCAAACATACAGACAGACAGACAGACAGACGGACAGGGCTAAATCGACTCAGCTCGTCGCCCTGATCAAGAATATATATACTTTGTGGGGTCTGCCACGCCTCCTTCTGCCTGTTACATACATTTCAACAAAACCGTTATATCCTGATTTCCCATTTTCAATGGGTTCAGAGTATAACAAGTAAGAAAGCTCTAGTCGAGACTGCCCGACTAGGAAATCCCCCGAACCCTTCGGAGAACTGATATTTCAATAATTCTCCGCGTTTTTTTGCTTACAAAAGAAACACACACACACATACATATGTACATAGGCACATATAGGCACGCACGCATAAACACGCATGGGCTGCAGTGTGGGCTTCTCATGGAAACTTAATTGTTTAATAACTTTTTTTGTGGACGTACGTTCTTCATGAAACTTTTAGATTGTGATTGTATCATTACTATGCGTGTATATGCCGAAACTCAAGTCTCTAGTAATTGAAATACGCTTTTTACAAAAGTAAGGGTGTGGGGGTGGATATTGGGGCGGGGGGTGAATTATAATAAAAACCGAAATTCTATAAAGTACATATGAGTCTACATTTAAAATTTGGAGACTCTAGCTCAAAAGATGTAGGAGATATAATTTTATAACTGGCTTTCCATAAGGTTTTTCATCGATAAAAAATAATCGGACGGGTTATCGATTTCTAGTGATAAACTTGAAATGCGCGCGCTATATACGGACATTTAAAAAAAAAGTTGAGGTCTCTAGCTATTGTAGCTTCGGAAATCGACGCGTTCATACATACGGACAGACGGACAGACGGACATGGCTAAATCGATTCAGTTTGTCGCCCTGATCAAGAATATATATACTTTGTGGGGTCTGCCACGCCTCCTTCTCCCTGTTACATACTTTTAACAAAACCATTATACCCTGATTTTCCATTTTCAATGGGTTCAAGGTATATAAACTATAAGTCTCTAAGACACAAAAATGAACCGAAATATAGAAAATTTAATTTAAGTAATGTCCATAGTTCCAACATATAAAGAAAGAAGAAATATCAGACTTCAAATGTTTCAAAATTTCAAAATTTTAAATTTTGTTTGCCAAAGTGCAATTGGGTCAGCATCTGCGCACAACTAAATATACGCATCGCGCTATTTGGATGGCTGCTTCTGTGCACAACTAAATATTCGCATCTGCGCACAATTAAATATACGCTTCGCGCTATTTGGAAGGCGGCATCGGCGCACAACTAAATATTCGCATCGCGCTATTTGGATGGCAGCGTCTGCGCACAACCACATATAAGCAGTGCTGCAGAATACGGCATCTTATATCTGCACATCAAGCATTGCCTTTTTATTTAAGAAGTCCAACTTTTGGCGAATATTGATTTATTAATTAGTATTATCTTCACAGAGTTTATCTTTTTTTTGCACTTCACAATGAATTAAATAATAATTAAATAGTAGAATAATTTAAAAATAATAATAGTCATTAAGCATAACCTCCACCTCCTCCCGATGAACATTTCCCATTCGCATTTTATGCATTATATTTTTTTTTTGTAGTTGCATATACATTTTTTTTGTTAGCACATCTTGCAGCCAAACCGAAATGGAAGCGATTTCATCACGGGACAGCACTGTAAGTGGAGCTACATTATATATTTAACAATTTCCATATTTATTTTTTGTATTACTCTCCGTCAGCGTTATTAACACCCGCTGCATTAAAAAACAAGTAAGAAGGCTCTAGTCGAGACTGCTCGACTAGGAGATACCCTGAACCCTCCAAGCTGATATTCCAATCATTCCGCACATATACACATGCATCCACACGCACGCATAAGCCCGCGCTCTGGGCTGCGCTGCAGTGTGGGCAATATTATGAGATTTTATTTGTTGAATAATTTCTTTTTTAGACGTACGATCTTAATGAAACTTTCAGAACGTAATCATAACGTTAAAATATGCGTACATTCCAAAGCACAAGTTTCTAGTACTTGATATACGTTTTTTACGAATTGGGGGCGAAGGGGGCGTGGTATCAAAAATCTGTAAATGACAAAATCTGTGTATCTATCTAATGCATATACACAGTAAATCTGTAAATCTATGTCTAAAATTGTTCAAATTAGGCTGAAAAAACAATACAAATTTATCGATTATCCTCGATAAAAAAGATATCGAATGAGTTATCGAAAAAATATGATAAACTTGTACTGCGTATGGTATACACGAGTCTACATACAAAATTTCAGCTCTCTAGCTTTTATAACTTCTGAGATCTTTTTGCTCATACGGACGGACGGGCGGACAGACGGACGGACGGACAGACGGACGGACAGACGGACAGGGCTAAATCGACTCAGCTCATCGCCCTGATCAAGAATATATATACTTTATGGGGTCTGCCACGCCTCCTTCTGCCTGTTACATACTTTTTCACAAAACCATTATACCCTGATTTCCCATTTTCAATGGGTTCAGGGTATAAAAAGAACATAATGCAAAATTATTAATCTCTCTATTCCACTTCTACATTCCTCATTTCGATCAGCTGGTTTAAGGCTGAGGGAAAAAGCTCCCCAAAAGCTTTCTTTCGTCTGCTTATAATCTCGTATTCTCTATGCCCAAAACCATTATTTACATATGTATGATTATTTTGTTAATATTAAATCCAATGAAGTTTAATTAAGTTTCATTATTTTGGGGCCATGCGGCGCGTTTGTATAGGTTTTTAGCTCTCCAAGCTGGGAATGGGGTCGCTGACAATATAGGCAGGTAGCTAGCGATCAAGGTAGGGTGGGCACAGTCGGTCGCCTTAATATCGAAGGCCGACGTTCGCTGAGCAGGCACATATTTGCTTGCGCAGCGAAACCCAGCTTGGACAGGTATGTTTGTGTGTGTCTAAATCTGTTCTATCTCTCTCTCTCTCTCTCTCTCTTCTTTTCTCTCTTCTAAGCAAGTGGCCGAATATAATCGTTTGCACGCGATTTTTATTAATAAATATATCTTGGCAGCGCTAGGAGTCGCAGTTCCCCTCTTCTTATCCCCTTCCCTTCACCCGATGACCCAATGGCCGGATCCAGCGCGTGCACTGCTCTAATCCTCCTATTCCACCATCAGCGCTTGATAATGTAACTCGTTACAATATATAAATGAATTGTAAAACTCAGGAGAGTCTTAATTTAAGCGATGGGGAAGTTATGTAGTCTAAGTGCCGCTTCTCAGTCTCTGCCTACTTTAACATTGAGAGAGAAAAAGCTCGATCTGTATGTAAAAACTCAAAAGCTCTCCCGAGCAGTCGAAACCTCTTGAGCTCACTTTTGATGTGCACGTCGAGAAGAAAAGAACATGAAGTGAAATAAATACTTTTATATTAATTAAAAACACAAAGAACATTATTTATAAATAATTAAATGTTAACATATCGAAGTTAACAAAACTCGCGCGTCTCAGTCTAGCGCAGAGCGTCCGACGGGTCACGGTCAAGCAGCCGAGCGTAGGCGTCGTCGGCGACGACGACGAGGATGACCGGTGTCCGAACGCAAATCGGACCCCCGCACCCCCACCAGTCAAGGGAAAGCAACAGATGTGCCGAAGGTCCGTCCACGCATCGGCAGCGCCGGAAGAGAAGTAAGTCCAGGAGCGGCCAAGACCGCAGCGAACGCCGAGATGAGTCGGCGGAGACTCGTTCGAGCGAGGAGAGGCGCCTGTTGGCAGACATGGCCGAGTTGCTGGATGGATGGGAGGTAAGCCTCGAGGAGACACTCGGCGAAGAGGACGTGGAGTCGAGGAGAATGCTGCCGTTAATCCCTATCGGCTGGAGAGTACACCCTGCCGGTACCGAGCTGAGTGCGGAGGTGATCCAGCTGCTGAGGCGGAAGGTGGACACACGTAGACGACGGCATAGGAGGACCCGCTTCCGGGTCGCGGCGGGGGAACAGGCCTATACGAAATGAAATAGACTTTTTTGTTATGGTGAATAGGATTTGAGGCATAGTTTGATTTTTGTAACGATTAAGGGAAATGAAATGGAATTTTGTTGTTATGGATTTTGATTTTTTGTAGTTATTAAGGTTATATTTTGAAATCATTGTTTATATTTTAGTTGTAGGACGTAAGTTGATATTAGTTGATTATTATTAGGCAGTAAGTAGAATAAGCGTTAGTTTGTAAGGTACCACTAAGTAGTTAATAATTAGATGTAAGTGCCGTAGCGATTACCTCTAGAAAGTAAGCGAAATTCAAATGAGTGGGCGGGCACGCGATCATCAATGCAACCGTGCAGTTCGAAAGCTCGCGGTGGTGAATTGCATTGCTGGTCGCGTGGTGAAATCTGCCAGCGGCAGAAGAGGATTGAAAGCTGCGTGCAGATTTCAATCAGTCTGGAGCTCTCGATGTGAGCAGACGCGTTCAAAAGAGAATATAATGTACGACGGCGTACTGCGCTTGGAACTACCAGCAGGTGCGCACACTATTGGCTTCGCTGATAATGTAGCTGTCGTTGCCATAGGCAAGGTGCTTAAAGATAGAGAGCATATGTGCAGCGAAATTATTAATCGCATAGGAGCTGGACACGAGCTAGCGGCGCACAAGACGGAAGTCGTCTTCGTAAGCAGTCGAGTGGAAACGGCCAATATAAACACCGGCAACGTCGCCATCGCGTCAAAGAGGGCGATAAAGTATCTTGGCGTCATGTTAGACACAAGATTAACTTCCCGCGAGCACTTAGAATATGTGCATAAGAAGGCAATTGATTCTTCTAGAGCTCTCTCAAGAATTTTGCTCAACAAGCGGGGACCTAAACAGCTGCGCTTTCAGGACTGTCTCCAATGACGCGGCGCTCGTGATAGCCGGCATTGTGCGAAATTCACACGCGCCTGCGCGACGCAACGCTATCAAGGCAAACAGCGTTGCACGATGGCAAAGAACTTGAATACCTGAACAAAAGGGCAGTGGACGCACACGATTATCCCGGAGCTTGAACCATGGGTAGACCGCAAACACAGGCAGATCCTCTCGGGACATGGATGCTTTCGGAGCTATTTGAAGCGCTTTGGTCACGAGGAAACTGTCGAATTCCCCTGGTGCGGACGTGGGCATGTGAAAGACGCCTGAAGGAGAGGCGTCTTCTAAAAGAGGCAGTGGGCAACTCCATCAGAGCGGACAACATAGTCAACGCCATGCTAGAATCGGTGGTAGCTTGGGAACTAATAATCACCTTCGCGGCCACAGTGTTGATGCGAATTAGACGAGCTGAACCAGGCATAGTGCTTGCAAAGCAATGCGTACGGCCGTCCCGCAAGCAACGCGCGAATTATGGATTGTTCAATATAAGTAAATGAATACACTTAATATCTTTATGTATAAAAATATTAAATTATTTAATTAGAGAAAAAATTCAGAACTTCTGCTCTGTTGTAACAGAATCTTAAGACTGAAAATATATAATTTGATTTGGCATGTGCAAATGTCTGTTTTGTTGTCTTATCGCTAGCCGAGCATTTACGACCGAAGTGACGGCGATGCTGACCGTGTTTATGCTTTAGTACTCTGTTCTCTATTACTTCTGCATGGCTCTGCTGATCTCGTCGTTATCGTTTCCCCCCAGTGCGAAAAATGGGATGTGTTTTTTCAACCCTTGCACTTGTGTATATATACAGGTCAATTTGACCGCAAATACGGGGCCCTAAAATTGCTACAGGGAGCAAAAGCTTCACACACAGGCATACAAATGCTCATACATGTAGCAAGGGACTGTAGTGTGTGTGTGCACGCTCGTCGCGAAACATTTTCAAAATGCGCACCAAAGTTTTTATACCCTTCCCACAAATGATGACGAAAACGAAAACATTTTACATGAGCACGACATGCGGCTTGAAGAGTTCGGTATACTCTTCACACAGAAGGGAAGACTTGGGTTCTTGCTGCGAACGAATTTAAATTTTTGTGAGCTGCTGCTTGTGCTCACATGCATACATACATATAAATATTTGAGAGAGCAGAGAGCATCGAGAGAGAGAGAGAGAGAGCACGGAAACATTGAGCATAGATAGATCTTCCGTTCAAAAGTCGACCGTCTTGGCCGAGCGCATGAAGCGAAATGATTGTGCTGTCGCATATTTTCGTACCCCGAACCTAAAAGTAAGGAGCCGACCGAATACGAAATTGTCTGGGGTGCTAAGCCCCAAAAAACAGTGTGCAACTATGCGATTCTCTAACCGATCTCGGGGATAGGATAGGATACCTATCCGAAATAGTTGTAGAATTGAGTTTCCGGTAGTCTATTACTACTCTGAGCTTCCTTTCGCCAGAGGCGTTTTTTTCTTTGGTACTATCCACAAAGGTGCACTGTACGGTGACCGTGAAGGTCTGATAATGCCGTCTTGCAGCGGTTGTTGCATCTGTTTTTCCACTTCTGTTCTAAGCCAAGCCGGATAATGTTTACTGTACACCGGAATATACGATGATGTTCTGATTTCCCCTCTCACCCTAGTAGTGTATGTCACTTTTCCCCCGGGTCTGCGAAAACGCCCGACCTTGTTTTTGCGTAAGGGAATCTAATAGTTGGGCCGGAGCCATGTTTTCTGTTCTGACTTTTATGTTGTTCACTGATTGGGTATTCAGTTGATCAATATTGAGCTTTTAATTGCCGTCTAACGTCATGGTATTGTCTTTGACGTTTATTACGGCCTTGAAGTCTTTTAGAGCATCGTTCCCAAGGATACCGTCGAAGGTTTTTAAGGTTGCTAATAGGAAGAATTTTAGAGGGACATCTTGACGGGCAAATATAGCGATGTAGGTATGGTGAGTAATTAGAGTTTGTCCGCCAACAGAGTTGACATAGAATTTATTTTTATTTATTTTCGGATTTTTAATTAAGTGGGGTTGAATATAATTTTGGCTTGAGCCGGTGTCAATAAGGAAATTAAGTGTGGTACCGTCTTGCGTTATACACTTGAAATAGGGTAACGATGATCTGTTTAGTCTAAAAAAATGAACATCTGAAGCATAGATTGTGTTTGCTTCTTGTTCTTGCTGTTCTACTTCGGCGCCTTGCTCGTAGAAAGCTACTGCTTCGGCTACCTCGGGGTTCTCGTTGTAAGCCTGCTCTTCGGGACTAATATAGTTTGATCGGGTGCTCCCGTGGCAAGATGGAACTGCCTTTGGAACTTGGGTTGCGGCCCACCTGGGGAAGGGGGCCGCTTTCCAAAGTGATCATTGGGCGAAGGCCTGTTCATATAATTGAGACGACTGGAGCGAAGAGATCCGCCAACTTCCATAGCTACCGGATTAGGTTCCGATTTAGGAGCTACAGGGCGTACTGGAGGATGCAATGGTCTCCCACAATATTGTTCATGGAGGTTGAGTGTAAATTGGTCTAGTATTGTGGTTACGGAAGTCTGGGCTTCTCCAGTTATTCTCTGGGATTCCTATTGGATGGGGGCTATAATAGTGTCTGGGGTTAAAGGCCTACGAGTTAGTTGTTGTATTTGACAACTGTTGTGTTGGGGCGCGAACCTAGGAGCGGAGGACTGTCTAGGGGGCAGTGCTGGGGGTGTTTGTCGGAACTTCGGAGTAAAAGCGATTCGCTGTTTTTGGTTCTCTTCCAATTCGCACAGGTGTAGAGCGTGGCTGAGATCTTGATTGCCAATAGTGTGGGTAAATAACCATTTAAGGGGCCCATCCACTTGCGAACATGTTCGCCGAACATGTTGTGTTCGTCGAATGTTCGCAAGTGGATGGTGGTGTTCGCATGAAAATTTTGTTCGCCGATCGTGTTCGCGAAGAATAGAAATGTTTCTATACTACGCGTGTTCGCGCGAGCGTGTTCACAAGTGGATGGGCATGTTCGCACAAACATCATTTGAAAAACAAGTAAGAAAGTTCTAGTCGAGACTGCTCGACTAGGAAATCCCCTGAACCTTTCTTTTTGCTTACAAAAGAAACACACACACATACATACATGTTTAATAACTTTTTTTGTGGATGTACGTTCTTCATTAAACTTTTAGATTGTGATTATATCATTACTATGCGTGTATATGCCGAAGCTCAAGTCTCTAGTATTTGAAATACGCCTTTTACAAAGGTGAGGGTGAGGGAGTGGATATAGGGGTGGGGGGTGAATTATAACAAAAACCGAAATTCTATAAAGTACATATGAGTCTACATTTAAAATTTGGAGACTCTAGCCACTAACCACACAACACATAGACTAGACACGTAGAGCAATTTTTTTCAACGACGGAATTGTTCTCTGAAGAGACCGGAGAACTTCGTATTTGCTCGGCTCGGTCTTTTGAGGCTCAAGCAGTGAAAATGCTGCCCGACAAAGTCAGTGCGCTGCTGGCGCTCAATCGCAATGGTCCCGTTCCCATATGAAGCACAGCTGTGTGTTATTTGTCCTACTCTCTCTCTCTCTCTCTCTCAGTCCCTCTCTCTCTCGCTCTCTATGGTCTCTGAAATCATCACCCTCAGCAGCGCACAAAAATTGAAATTTCTGTTCGCGACGATCCCAGCTCTTTCCTTTTGAATGAAGGGTATACCGAAATCTTAAAAGGGTTTGCCACGTTCATACAAAATGTTAGCGTTTTCATGATTATTTCTAGGAAGGGTATGAAAGCGTTGAGGCGCATAAAGAATATGATCTCGCGACGGGCGCATGCCCGTCCTTGTAGTCCCTTGCTACATGTATGAGCATTTGTGACCTGCGTGCGTTACTCTTGCTGCTGTAGCAATTTTAAAGCCCAGCATTTGCGTTTGGTCGGTCTTACGGACTGTCATAACCACTTCACACAGATGTACTATGTATGAACATACATATGTACATAAGTACATTTATATATTATTATAGCTAATCATGTTTCAAAATATGTGTATATCCATAAAATACTGTAATTATATATAATTTAAAATATTTTATACGCATTTTATACCGAAAAAATCATCGTAAAACACAAATAAGTTTATTAAGTGCTTTGCAATATATGAAATACACATGTGATATTATACTCAAGCTTTACTCATTATTGCCAAAAATTTCTAATTAAGTCATAATGGCCCATTTGATAGTCACCCTACGATTCAAAACATACAAAATTTACAAACTACTAAATCCAGAGACAATTAGCTTGCCATCCCATACAAGCATACACAAGCATACCATACACACATATGTTTGTACATATGCAGCCCGTGGCAGGCACAAGCCAACGCTCACATATTATGAACATACACGCTTACAATATTCCAAAGGCAGCAAGAATAGTTTCCTACTCTCACACAAATAGCTCATACATGTAAACGGGACCGCCATGGACGATTGAAGAAAATATTGGGAAAGAATTGAGTTTAGCGACGCACGCACACAAAAGCACATACACGTAGCAAGGAACTGTAAATGTGTGTGTGCATGCTCGTCACGAAAATGTATTCTTTCTGTGCACAACAGCCTGTGCAAATTGTAAAGCCCAAAATTTGCCGTTGGTCTGCCTTGTGAAGTGAGCACATGCATACATACATTTGCATATGTGTATGCTTGTATGGGATGGTAAGCTAATTGTCTCTGGATTTCGCTGTTTCTAAATTTTGTATGTTTTGAATCGTAGGGTGACTATCAAATAATCCATTATGGCTTAGTTAGAAATTTTTGACAATAATGATTAAAGCTTGAGTATAATATGACATGTGTATTTCATATATTGCAATGCATTTAATAAACTTTTTAGTGTTTCACAATAACTTTTTCGCTTTAAAATGCGTACAAAATAATTTTAATTGTATATAATTATAGTATTTTATGGATATTTTATTTATAAACATGATTAGCAATAATAATATATAAATGTACATATTTACATACATATGTATGTTCATACACAGTACATCTGTGTGAATTGGTTATGACAGTCCGTAAGACCGACCAAATGCAAATGCTGGGCTTTGAAATTGCTACAAGCACCAAGAGTAACGCACGCAGGTCACAAATGCTCATACATGTAGCAAGGGACTACAAGTGTGTGTGTGCATGCCCGTCGCGAGATCATATTCTTTATGCGCCTCAACGCTTTCATACCCTTCCTAGAAATAATCATGAAAACGCTAACATTTTGTATGAACGTGGCAAACCCTTTTAAGATTTCGGTATACCCTTCATTCAAAAGGAAAGAGCTGGGATCGTCGCGAACAGAAATTTCAATTTTTGTGCGCTGCTGAGGGTGATGATTTCAGAGACCATAGAGAGCGAGAGAGAGAGGGACTGAGAGAGAGAGAGAGAGAGAGTAGGACAAATAACACACAGCTGTGCTTCATATGGGAACGGGACCATTTCGATTGAGCGCCAGCAGCGCACTGACTTTGTCGGGCAGCATTTTCACTGCTTGAGCCTCAAAAGACCGAGCCGAGCAAATACGAAGTTCTCCGGTCTCTTCAGAGAACAATTCCGTCGTTGAAAAAAATTGCTCTACGTGTCTAGTCTATGTGTTGTGTGGTTAGTGGCTAGAGTCTCCAAATTTTAAATGTAGACTCATATGTACTTTATAGAATTTCGGTTTTTGTTATAATTCACCCCCCACCCCTATATCCACCCCCTCACCCTCACCTTTGTAAAAGGCGTATTTCAAATACTAGAGACTTGAGCTTCGGCATATACACGCATAGTAATGATATAATCACAATCTAAAAGTTTAATGAAGAACGTACATCCACAAAAAAAGTTATTAAACATGTATGTATGTGTGTGTGTTTCTTTTGTAAGCAAAAAGAAAGGTTCAGGGGATTTCCTAGTCGAGCAGTCTCGACTAGAACTTTCTTACTTGTTTTTCAAATGATGTTTGTGCGAACATGCCCATCCACTTGTGAACACGCTCGCGCGAACACGCGTAGTATAGAAACATTTCTATTCTTCGCGAACACGATCGGCGAACAAAATTTTCATGCGAACACCACCATCCACTTGCGAACATTCGACGAACACAACATTTACAGCGTCGCAGCGTCGCGAACATTACCGAAATCCAGCGAGAGAGAAGAGAGGCGGCCGAAGAGAGGTGGTAAGAGTGTAAAACGAGAGTAAGTGAAAGGGAAGTTAAATTTTGAAGGGTATTAGCGCACGCACATATAAGCGTGTATAGATATGTGTATGTATGTATGTGTATATATATATGTACATATATATATGTGCGCATTTGTCTATGCGCGCATTACAAGATATTCACCACTAATTTTTACATGCACATATATACATACATATATATGTGCGCTTTATTAAACACTTTGCTATTCACTCTCTCTATGACAATTTTATATGCGTGTGTGAATAGTGAAGGGTACTTGGTGAGAGAGTGAAGAATTTTGTGCATAGGCGAAAGGGCAAGCATGCATGTATATATATGCATAGGTGCAAGCGAGAAGGCCAGCGCAAATGTATAAATATGTATGCGTGAATAGATCCAGAGAGTGAGAGAGCAATCGGTTAAGCGTAGGCGTGTGATTGTGCGCATATGACATTGAGTGAATTTTGGCATAGATGAGCTTGCGCGTGAAAGAGAATGCATGTGTGATTATGCGCATATGACACGAGGCTAATAGTTGAAAGTGAGAGTGGACAGTGGGCCGAAGCCGATATAAAATAAAGTGAATTGTGAACAAATAATAAGCGAGACTTAAATCAATAATAATAAATAAATAAATAAATATTAAATGAATATAAATAAATAAAATTTATAAATAAATAAAATCTATAAATAAATAAAAATTATAAATAAATAAAATTTATAAATAAATAAAAATTATAAATAAATAAAATTTATAAATAAATAAAAATTATAAATAAATAAAAACTATAAATAAATAAAAATTATAAATAAATAAACAAATGAATAAATAAATATAATAATAATTAATAACAAATAAATAAATAAATAAATCATGAGTAAACAATAAATAAATGGGATAAGGCTAGAGTGCATGACAATCGGGTCGGTGAAAAGTGAAATGAAGAGAGATGAAACCCAGTGGGGTCAAAGTAGGTCATGAAGCGAAATGAAACGAGGTCATTGAACTAGGCGTAAAGAGGAACAAGGTGAAGTATATGAGAAAAGGTAGAACGAAATAAGTGGATAGGAAATAAAAGAAATCGGGAAAACGGAAAGCGAAAGATAAGAAAAAAAAAGGGAATAAATGAATATAAATAAAACAAAAGTAAAGAGAAGAAAATAAAATAAAATAGATTAAGAAGAGAAATCAAGAAAAAGAAATAAATTAAAATAGGTTAAGAGAAATAAAGAAAACGAAATAAAAATAAAATAGATTAAGAGAGATAAAGAAAACGGAATATAAGAGAAATAAAGAAAATGAAATAAAATAAAATAGATTAAGAGAAATAAAGAAAACGAAATAAAAAGAGAAATAAAGAAAAGCGAAATAAAGCAAGAGAGATTAAGAATAATAAAGAAAGCGAAACAGAAATAAGGTAAACCAAAAGGGCGAAGAAAGAGAAATAAAGTAAATTGAGAAAAATAAAGGAAAAGAAATGAAACAAAGTACGTTAAGAAGAATAAGATAAAAGAGAATAAAATAGATTAAGACGAATAAAGAAAAGCAAACCAAAACTAGAATAAGTGTAATATAAGATAGATTAAGACAAACAGAATTGTATAACGTAAGAAAATTTGAAAGGTTAAAAAAAAAAAAAAAAAAAAAAAATATATATATATATATATATATATATATATATATATAAAGAGAGAAAAAAAAAAAGAGAAAAAAAAAAAGGAAAGGAAAGAAAAGAAAAAAAAAGAGGAATAAAGAAAGAAAAGAGAAATTTTTTTAGTAAATAATGGAAGGATCAACACCCCACATTTCGGGATTAAGCGTCGGCTGGGTTTACCAGCGCTGCAAAGAGGAACTGATAGCGGTGGCACGAGATCTCGGCCTTGACGACGAGGGCCTCGTGGAGGATTTAAGAAAAAGATTGTCGTCCTACATCCAGGGCGGCGGCTATTCGGCGGAAATCAAGGGGAGACTGACTGAATGGGAGGCACGTTTCTCTTCGGGAGGCGCGATGTCAAGCATGGGCAGCCGCGCATACCAGAAGTCAGAGCCCGACCTACGAAAGATCCAGGAGAGCGGTTCTACTTCGACGGCGCCGCTGAGGCTTAGCGTACCGACGGCGAGCAGCATGGCTGGGAGCCGGAGGGACGAAAAGTCAAAGGGATCTGGCAATGGAGGCGAGATGAGTGTTGAGCGTCGGACTCCAGCGTTCTCACCGCCACCGGAGAGGCACCCGCCGTGGAATATCGCCGAGCAAGTCAGGAAGTGGGGAATGAAGTACGACGGTCGATCGGATCCCCTCGGTTTCATCGAGATTCTGGAAGAGCGAGCCATAACTTATGGGATCGAGCTGGACAGGATGCCGAGGGCATTAAGCGAGGTGTTGGTAGACAAGGCGGCCAAGTGGTTCCTTACCAGCGGGCTGAGAGATGTGCCCTGGTTGGAATTTAAGAAGGAGTTCTTGGATTTCTTCTTACCTCCCCAATACCTCGAGCGTTTGGAGGACCAAATCCGGGCGCGCCGGCAACGGGAGGGCGAACCTTTCAAGGACTACTTGATTGAGCTACGCCTCCTGATGCGACAGGCTAGATACAGCCCGGCCCAAGAATTGAATAGGGCCTACGAGAACGCATCCCCGGAATACAGATTGTACGTACGGAGGCACGATTTCTCATCTCTAACGCAGCTGACCCAGATGGCCGCGGAGTTCGAGAACGTGAGGAGTCAACAGAGAGAACAAGGAAGGAAGGCTACGGTGGAGACTAGCTGGCCCAAGCCAGTGGAGGCGCGGCAGAATAATCCTTTCCGCGCAAAGACATCTGCTCCCCGATCTGGAGGACAAGTCGAGGGGCGGACGGAGACGCCGGTGGCGACGCAGTCGGCGGAGGCAACTAGCCGGATGATGGCACAGGATGCTGGACCCAGGCCAAGTCGAGTCTGTTATCGATGCGCGCAACCTGGACACTTCGCGCGAGAATGTCGTAACGCGCCAGTGTTGTTCTGCTGGCGTTGCGGGCAGCAAGGCCGGACTGCGAGGGAGTGCTGCGAACGAGACAGCTCGGGAAACGGCCAAGGGCGCCCTCCAAGAGAGCGGAGCGGCGCCAATTAAAAACGGAAGATGAGGAGAGGAACCCGCTCCGAGTAAAGGAGTGGAAGATCGTCGCGTCGGTGACGGTCGGGGGTCAAAGGATGACCGCCACGATCGACACTGGAGCCACACGCAGTTTTGTTAGTGAGGACTGCGTGCGCCGACGGACGATAGGAGGCGAGCGTTGCCAAGTTGAGTCGCGGATCAGGTTGGCCGATGGATCAGCACTAAACGTCACGGAGATGGTAAGGACAGATGTGAGCCTGGCAGGCAAAACGGCGGAAGCGAACTTGCTAATAATGCCGACCATGCTAGACCATGTCATCCTCGGCATGGATTTCCTGTGCGCCATCGGCACTACGGTGCGTTGCGGCAACGCGGAGCTCGAGATGAGGATGATAGACGACGTGGGAGATGGCGCATCGTCATCAAATGGACAGCGAGTAGAGCAAGGCAACAGGCGTCTTGGAGAGCAACGCCAGTTCGTCGAGGGAGTGAAGGAGCTGGGCCCGGAGGCGTTGCACGAGGCCGCAACGCCAGAAGAGGGCCCAATGTCGGCAATCACAGTGTCAACGATCGGCGCCCAGCAAGCGTCGAGCCAAGGCACACTGCCCGACGAGAATAGAGGCAAGAGAGAAGGAATGGAAAAGGGAACGCCGGAGGAGAGACTTAGAGGGAGTCTCCCAGCGAAAAGGAGAGACAGAAAGGAAAGAAACGAGCTAGTTGAAGACAAAAGGGGAGCTGGGCCTCCCGCGAGAGTTATAAAACAGAGCGAGGATTTGAGGAGCGGACCCGAGGAGCGGTCGCCGGAGTTCAAATCAGTCGAATCAGAGAAGGAAGGTGAGCCCGAGGGCGGCCCACCGACAAGAGAAGCAACAGAGAGCGAATACGGAGGACGTGAACGATCCGCGCCCAATAGCAAGGAGTGGCCGGATGAGTTAGAGACGAGAGAAGCAACGGAGAGCGAGTACGGAGGATATAAACGATCCGCGCCCAATAATAAGGAGTGGCCGGACGATTTAGAGAAAGAACTGCAGGAGTTCCTCGAGGCAGAGTTGGCATTATTCGAGGACCTCGAAGGCGTGACGCACATCGCCGAGCATAGCATCCGGATGAAGGACGACAAGCCTTTGAAGCAAAGGTACTACCCTAAAAATCCGGCTATGCAAAAGGTGATCAATGAACAGGTGGACGAGCTACTTCAAGCTGGAGCGATTGAAGCGTCGAAGAGCCCACACAGCGCACCCATAGTCTTAGTCAAGAAAAAGACTGGGGATTGGCGCATGTGCGTAGATTATCGACAGCTCAACGCCAACTCAGTCCCGGACGCGTATCCTGTTCCGCGGATTCTTCACATTCTGGAGAAACTACGACACGCACGATTTATATCTACGCTGGATCTAAAGAGCGGTTACTGGCAGATCCCAATGGCGGCGGATAGCAGGGAGTACACGGCGTTTACCGTGCCAGGCAGAGGATTGTTCCAATGGCGAGTGATGCCATTCGGATTGCATTCGGCGGGAGCGACATTCCAGAGGGCGTTGGACACAGTCATCGGACCCGACATGGAGCCTCACGCGTTTGCATATCTCGACGATATAGTAGTCATCGGAGCGACGAAGGAGCAACACGTGGCCAACCTGAAGGAAGTTTTCCGGCGGTTACGAGCGGCCAATCTAAGACTCAACAGAAAGAAATGCAGTTTCTTTCGCGAGAAGTTGGCGTACCTTGGCCATGTGATAAGCGGAGAGGGGATTTGCACTGATCCCGCGAAGGTCGAGGCGATCCAGAGCCTCCCATCGCCTTCGAATCTCAAGGAGCTGCGGCAATGCCTAGGAATGGCATCATGGTATCGACGATTTGTACCAAACTTCGCGTCACTGGTACAACCGATAACGAAGCTGTTAAAGAAGGGCCAGAAGTGGATCTGGAGTGAGGAGCAGGAAGAAGCGTTGCAGAAACTCAAGGAGAGTTTAACGACCGCGCCTGTTCTGGCCTGTCCCGACTTCTCGGCCAAATTTGTGCTGCAGACCGACGCCAGCGACTACGGCCTCGGCGCAGTGCTGACGCAAGAAGTCGAGGGGCAGGAGCGAGTGATAGCATACGCCAGCCGGAAGTTACTAAAGGCAGAGCTAAACTACTCGGCAACGGAGAAGGAGTGCCTCGCAATCGTATGGGCGATCCGAAAGATGCGATGCTACCTGGAAGGTTACAGATTCGACGTCGTCACGGATCACTTAGCGCTGAAATGGCTCAACTCCATAGAAAGTCCCACGGGCCGGATCGCTCGTTGGGCGCTAGAGTTGCAGCAATATCAGTTCGACATACGTTATCGCCGAGGAAGCTTAAACGTAGTGGCTGACGCATTGTCCCGGCAGCCCATGGACAGTTGCGAGCAGGCCGTGGAAGAAAATCCTCCTTGCTGGTGGATAGCAAGGATGCGTGAAAGGATTGCAAAGGAGCCTGAGAAGTTCCAGGACTATGTGGAAGAAAACGGGCAGTTGTATCGGAATATAGGCCATCGGATAGACGAGGAAGATTTCATCCCATGGAAGCTCTGCGTCCCAAGCAGTTTGAGGGGCAGAGTGATGAGGGAATGCCACGACGCTCCCACGGCCGGACATCAAGGAGTGAGGAAGACGGCGGCACGACTTGCGCAAAGGTACTATTGGCCGGGCATGTTCAGAGATGCCGCCAAGTACGTGAAGTGTTGCGAGACATGCCAAAGATTTAAATGCGTGCAACAAAAGCCAGCCGGGCATATGCTCACCAGACAGGTGGCGGAGCCAATGGCGGTCTTGTGCGCAGACTTCGTGGGACCTTTACCTCGTTCCAAACGTGGGAACACGATGTTGTTGGTGTTCCACGACGCTTTTGCCAAATGGGTGGAGCTGGTGCCATTGAGGAAAGCGACTACCGCTCAGCTGCAACTGGCGTTCCGGGAACGTATACTCAGCCGATTTGGAGTGCCCAGGACATTCGTTTGCGACAACGGCGTACAATTCACAAGCAGAAGTTTCAAGGCGTTTATGGAATCCTTGGGGGTGACACTCCAGCACACAGCGCCTTATACGCCGCAGGAGAACCCGACGGAGAGAACAAATCGCACGGTGAAGACTATGATAGCTCGGTATATCGAAGGCCACCAGAGCTCATGGGACGAGCTATTGCCGGAGATAACGCTAGCAGTCAACTCAAGCGTGGCCGACTCCACGGGCTTCACTCCAGCATTTCTGATGTTAGGGCGGGAGCCACGCCTACCCGCCGCTTTATACGATGAAGTCACTCCCGGTTCGGCGACTAGAGAGACCCGAGCCGAGGCCAAAGGAGTCAAAATGAAAGAGATTTTCGACATAGTGCGCAGTAACTTGCAGCGAGCATCAAAGGATCAAGGCAGGCACTATAACTTGAGACGGCGTGACTGGAGACCAGCGTTGGGTTCGGCGGTGCTGTTGCGACAACATCAATTGTCGAACGCGGCGGACGGATTCGCGGCGAAACTAGCGCCCAAATTCGACGGCCCTTACAAGGTCGTTAAGTTCCTGTCCCCCAACGTGGTACGCCTGACGAAGGAGGGCGAACGTAAGAGGAGGGTGGCCAACATTGCGCAGTTGAAGCCATTCCATCAAGAAGACGAAGAAAGCGACACGGTCCCGGAAAGCGAGACCGGGGAAACGGGGAATGAGGAGCAAACCCCGCTGTACCCGGCGAAGACAACCAAAGGCATTGACAGATCTACACATCTCATCAATCACTAACTTCCCCGTAGAGCCCCTTATTAACGCTAACACTAATGCAGTAGTTAGAGGGCCATTTCGGTCATTAACACGAATAAAAACAGAAGACTAAAGAATCTGAACTTACAGGGAATTGACAATATGGAGGATGTCATTGAGATTAGCAGTGACGACGAAGGCTCGGCCCGAGTCGAAGACGCGAGCAGCGATAGCACGGAGCCGTTCGCCAGGGAGGAGGCGCGGAGTCGGCCGAGGGACCCGAGGCTCGGTAGAGAGTATTACCGTCGCCAAGAGGAGCGGGCGCCACCCCGGCGTTTACATACGGTCCTCCGCTCGACGGTGAACGTGGCGACCAGGATGGACGGCCTTATCCAATTAGTGCAGGCCAGATACACGACGGTGTATATCCAGGTGCCTAAGGGGGGCACCACGCCACCACTCGTGGAGGAGCCGCCATCTCCGCCCCGCCCACCGGGCAGCCCGAAGTCCGACGTGCGGAGATGTACAGAGGATGGAGCCTCGTCAAGGTGGGCGACGCCGACGCCGTGGACGGCGAGCGAAGAAGAGGAGTTTCCACCAGAAATGGATAGCAGATCCCCGTCACGGGGGTGGGAAGGCGGCAGGGAGCGTTGTCCCTCCGTCGAGGACCCCACCCCGGAGACCGCGGAGCGGGACGAAGTGGAGGAAGGGCACAGTGAGGTGTCAATAAGTTTCGGCGAAGAGTTCGAGGCCGAGGATGCGAGTCCCGAGGATGGCGGCGTTGCAAGCCCCATTCCTCGAGGGTTAGATGATGAATCCCCGTCACGGGGGTGGGAAGGCGGCAGGGAGCATTGTCCCTCCGTCGAGGACCCCATCCCGGAGACCGCGGCGCGGGACGGAGCGGAAGCAGAGCAGCTGAGCGCGTCGAGGAGTTTCGATGAGGAAGTCCGAGTGGAAGAGGCGAATCCCGAGGAGGACACCACCACAGACCCTGTTCCCCAACGCCGAACTGACGCCGACGTTGAGAGGGACCAGCCGCCGGAACCAGCCGCCAGGGTCACGTTGCGATATACGCCGGGCACGGGCAGCGCAGAACGCCCGGCAGATCAAGGCCAGGCGTCCAGGCGTAAGCGTCGTCGGCGACGACGAAGAAGACGACCAGTGGCCGCGCGCGAATCGGACACCCGCGCCCCGGCCAGTCCAAGAAATCTAACGGACGGCGTCGAGGGCCCATCCGCGCGTCGGCAGCGCAGAGAGCGCAGCCAGGCTGGGAGCGGCCGAGAACGCGACCAGCGTCGAGGCGAGTCGACGGAGGAGGAGAGGCGTCTATTGGCAGACATGGCAGAGCTATTGGACGGATGGGAGGTGAGCCTCGAGGACGCGCTGGGCACAGAGGACGTGGAAGCGTTGAGGATGTTGCCGCTGATCCCCGTCAACTGGAGGATACGCCCTGCTGGCGTCGAGCTGAGCGAGGAGGTAATCCAACTCCTGAGGCGGGAGGTGGAAACACGTAGACGGCCGCACAGGAGAACCCGTTTCCGAGTTGCGGCGGGGGAACGGTCATACACAGTGACCATCAATTCATCGGGGGGCGTAACAGTCGCTCCGTCGAAGTAAGGGGGGGGTGTAAGGTGGCCTTTTTGCCCACCTTACATTTTTTGCATTATAGCGGTCGAGGTTACTGAAATTTGTAGTGAGTAAGTTAGCATTAAGATATATTTGTAGTGAGTAAGTTAGTGGTAAGATATATTTGTAGTGAGTAGGTTAGTAGTAGGCCATATTTTGTAGCAAGTAAGCTGGTTAGTAGGTTATATTTCGTAGTATGTAAGATAGTGAATGGAAAAAGAAATGTATTGGATTATAGTCGTTAAGTTTATATTTGAATTATCGATTGTTTTGTTAGATAGTTAAGTAGATGTAGGTGTTATAGTCGTTAGCTTTAGATAGTAAGCAAAATTCAAATGAGTGGGCGGGCACGCGATCAGCAATGCAACCATGCAGCTCGAAAGCTCGCGGTGGTGAATTGCATTGCTGGTCGCGTGGTGAAATCTGCAGAGCGCAAGGAAAGGCTTGAAAGCGCGGGCAGATTTTTAATGAGTTTCGAGCGCTCAACGCGAACGGTCAATGTTAAAGAAAATAATAAACAGATAGGCGAGGGGTAGGAAATACGAGGTAATATGGAATAAAAATGTCAAATGTATTTAGAAATGATTGTGTTCTCATTCGTAGTTGATTTGGTAACAATAACCCACTAATAATCTTAACATTACTAACCGGTGGTTAGCACGAGGGCAATCCTGTGCGCCAGACGGTCAAAACTCTGGCCCACAAAACCGCGTGGTCTGGAGTGAACGCCGGCGTCAACGCTGGGCGTTCCTCGATCTGCGGTCCACCATTTGTAGTAGAATAGCCCCACTAACATCCCGCAATATGCCCTGTAACCCCGACCCCGGCAATCTAGAGTGCGTTTAGCTGCGCCACTCGATCGCTGCAGCCGTCCCACGTGCAAACGTGTGGGGGCGTGGTCGGCGAGTTCGGGCTGCGTGGCCATTTAATACGTAATAACTCCCCCATCCTCTCCCATTTCTCTAACTCGTAGTCCCGTAGTAATTTACAAATGTCTTGTAAGTTGTGGCCCTGGGCAGACTGAGGCTTTGACCCTGGCTTAAAAAACTAACCTTACACATTATACCAAAAAACTAAATAGTTTACATTCCTCTTCTCATATGTCCCTAGTTTATCAAAATGTACGCGGCCTTAATACTAAACTTAAAAATTTATTCTTACATAGTTTTAGTGTTCAATATGATATTATTGCTTTCACTGAAACATGGTTGTGTAAAAATGTTCATAATAGCGAGATCCTTTCAAGTAATTTCACTATTTATAGACTTGACCGTGCTGTGCGTAGAGGGGGTGGGGTGTTAATTGCTGTTAAATCCTGTATTCTCTCCGAAGGGTTTAGCTTTTCGTCCCTTCATGATGCAGAGATTATAGGGGTTAAATTAACTCTCCCATCGTGCTCCTTATTTATCACTTGCTCTTACATCCCTCCATCGTCTGATATACAAGTTTATGTTCAACATATAACTTGTATTAAAGAAATTTATGATCATGTAAATGATAAAGACTTGTTTCTGGTTTTGGGCGATTTTAATATTTCCAACACTTCTTGGTCATCAATTTTTAATACAAATTACTTTATTCCGACTATCGATCACTATCTCTTTGATGAATTGTTCAACTTGTCTATGTTTCAGATTAACTCTATTTCAAACCATCTAAATCGCACTCTAGATCTTGTGTTTGTTAATAATGATTCGCTCATAAATGTCGCGAGATCAACTCCTTTCTGCTTACCAGAGGATACACATCATCCCACTTTAGAGGTTTTATTCAGTGTTGATAATCCTCCCACTAATACTCCAATGCCTTATAAGCTTAGTCGCTGTTATCGTAAATGCAATTTTGTTCTGCTTAATGAATTAATTAATTCAACAGACTGGTCTATTTTATATGAGTCGGTTGATATTAATTTGGCAGCATCGTTCTTTTATTCTACCTTAAACTCTATTCTGGATGTTTGTGTCCCTCTCTGCCGTATTTCGCCAGTTTCAAATAAGCCACCTTGGTTTACCAAAATACTTTCGAACTTAAGAAACATTAAAACCAAATGTTTCAGAAATTATAAAAAATCTGGTTCAAGTGTTGACTGGTCCAAATATTCCATTGCCAAGTCAAATTTCAATCTTTTGAATTCTAGTTGTTATGAGAATTATCTTATACGTTGCAAACGTCAGTTTGCTCGAGATCCTAAACAATTTTACTCATTTGTTAATTCGAAGCGTAAATCTTCTGGTTTGCCATCCTCATTTGTCCTTGGTGGTGTAAAAACTCGCAATGACCAGGATTCCTCTGATCTATTTGCTGATTTTTTTCAATCCACCTATTCTTCTGCTGATCTCAACAGCAACTCATATCCATATTCACTTCCTGAATTTGGGTCTATAAATGCTCCTAAAGTTACTGCAGCCTCTCTGGCTGCAGCCATTAGGACATTGAAATCATCTTTCTCTCCTGGTGCAGATAATATTCCTAGTTGTGTGATTAAAGAGTGCAGTGTTTCTCTTCAGTCACATCTACTAAAATTGTTTAACTTGTCCTTGGATACTTCTGTGTTCCCGTCAATCTGGAAAGATTCTTTTATCATTCCCTTATATAAAAAAGGTGGAAGATCTGATATTTCCAATTATAGAGGCATTGCCAAATTATCTGCTATTCCGAAGTTATTTGAGAAAATAATAACGTCGGCCTTGCAGCATTTTTGCAAATCGATTATTCAACCATCTCAACATGGTTTTGTTCAAAATCGATCAACATCCTCTAATTTACTCGAGTTTACTTCGCTCATTAATGACAGCTTTGCTAAAAAAATGCAAACTGATGTTATTTATACTGACTTCAGTAAAGCATTTGACTCTGTACATCATCACATACTTATTCTTAAGCTTGAACGCTTAGGATTTTCACCTAGACTTGTGTCTTGGATTTCTTCCTATTTAATGGGTAGAACCCAAAGAGTCTTGCTGAGAACAGCTATGTCTAAAGAGATCTTTGTATCGTCTGGTGTACCTCAGGGTAGCCATTTGGGTCCATTGCTCTTTTCCCTTTTCATAAATGACCTTCCTAGCTGTATCTCACATTCCACCATATTTATGTATGCTGATGATGTTAAACTTTGCCTCCCCTACTCCAATGCAAATGGTCATCATCACCTTCAAGATGACCTAAATGCATTTCAACTTTGGTGTGTGGCAAACCAGCTGGACTTAAATTGTTCAAAGTGTATGATAATGACCTTCAGTCGTACCGTTCCCCTAATTGCTGATTATAAAATTAGTAACATTTCCCTAAGACGCATCTATACAGTCAAAGATCTTGGTGTGCTCTTTGACTGTAAACTTAACTTCAATCTCCATATTTCTACCATCGTTAATGAAGCCAAAAGTGTGCTTGGCTTTATTAAACGGTGGTCTAAGGAATTTAAAGACCCTTTTACCACCAAGCGATTATTTACTTCGCTTGTGCGTCCTATCTTAGAGTACTGCTCTGTTGTATGGTCTCCTCAGCATAAACTGTATCAGGATCGTATTGAATCGGTCCAAAAACAGTTTCTTCTCTTTGCTTTAAGAGACCTTAGATGGGACAGTAATGTACGATTACCGTCTTATCATAGTAGGCTCCAGCTTATTGACCTTCCATCACTAACCAATCGCAGGACAATTCTAGGAATTGTTTTTTTGCATAAATTGATTAGTGGTGACATTGATTCAGCCTCCCTGTTGGGTCGTCTAAGTTTTTCGGTTCCGTCCCGAACAACTAGACACTATCGGCCCCTCCACTTACCAGTCTGCACTAGGGATTATTCTTTGCACAGCGCGTTTTATGTCCTTTGTGTGAATTTTAATAAATACTATCACGTTTTTCCCTTAGAACTCTCTCTTCCTAAACTTAAATCTACTCTATCAGCTTATCTTAGGGAATTCACGCACAATGCCCAGGCATAAGCATTGGTACACATTTTTCGTTGCCAATGTTGTGTTGTGAATTCTCAATTCTATTCTATACTCTTTTTCGACTATTCCTTTACACTTTTCTTTTTTGATTTCTCATTATCTGTATTTTCTCTTTCGCAACTTCTGTTAATATCTTCATTTTCCTTTTTCTGTACTAAATCTTTCTTAATTTTTTTTTTTCTTTTCTCTTTTTTTTATTTTTTATTTTTTTTATATTTTTTTTTTTTTAATTTCATTTAGTTAATATATATGCTCTAATATGTTGTTTAAGTTTAAGTCTTACTAACACCTCTTTTTTAATAGCTTCACTAGTAGCACTGACCATATTTAGCTGTGAAATGTGGGCATAGCTGGCCGGACTGGCAAATAAAACACCCCCATCGGGTCGGTGCTACTAGTGATATTCTCTGTACTTTGTTAGGCTTTTTTATTTTTAGTTGACTCTATGTTTGTCAATAACCCTTAAGGAAAATAAATAAATAAATAAATAAATAACAATATTCTCGGGTATTTACTCGCACATACATACCCATATACCATTACACTCCTTCATGCATATACGCTTATATGCACCACATATATATATTTACTCCAATATACCATATATATTAATTCCGACATATAATATATTTAATCCACTACCACCAAAACCAGACATATAAGCAATGAGTAAATACGTGATGAAATGTATATTTAACGTTATTGGTCGGTAAATGGGAGAGGGGGGAAATCTAATATAGGGACCGCCACTCACGTGTACCCTTTTCTTCTCCAGGTCTTCTCACCCCTTTTCTTTTGCCTCACCGCCGTCAAACTTTGCTCCAGTTGCCGTTTAATTCAATAAAAGTTGCCAATCCGTTCTCCAGTTTCTTTCCTTTTTATTTGAGATACCGCTTAATCTAACCGCGTTTTACAAATTCAGTTTCGCGCTTAACTTTAAAAGAACACTATAACTTTTCACTCTCGCTCAATCGCGACTCTTCGGCAGCTTGCTCACCACTTGACTATCGCTCGCTCACCACTCGACTATAGCTCGCTCAACACTCGACTATAGCTCGTTCTCCACTCGACAACTTCTGCTTAACCTACTTGTTTAACTATTAATTATAAATCTTATCAAATCCAAAACCAATACTACTTACTTTACTAACTTAATTTCTAACTGCTAAATCTAAACCCTAACGACTACAAAACTAACCCTAATTAAGCCTACTTAATCTATTAATTTAACTCTAAATCTTAGCGAATACAAAATAAACTAAACATTTCATCAATTCTGATACCAACTGAACATTTCATCAATTCAAATTCGTAAATAAACACTTCTTCAATCCTCTTACAAACTAAACATTTCATCAATTCAAATTTGCAAATAAACATCTCTTCAATTCTCTTACAAACTAAACATTTCATCGGCTCAAACTCAAAACAAACATTAAACATTTCTTCATTCTCTTATGATCGTGAGGCGGTAACTGGGGCGCCGCCTCACACAGCTTAAATAAGTTTATGTCAACATGTTGATCAGTCTTTCGGCCTGGGGATAGCATTTTACGGCGGCATCCAGCGAGAATACCAGGGACATGTGATCCGAGTCGAGATCGTTATGTGCGGCGATTTTCAGCTTCCATTGAGGTATACCCTTATAAAGACCAAAGTCCAGACAGGAAGGCCTTTGTCTATTATGGTCTGGGATCCGCGTGGGACTGCCCGTGGCTATGATCTGTGTGGATGTTGCCAGACTGAGGTTGAAAAGTTCTCTACCCCTATAATTACTTCTCGCTGAGTCCCAAAATTGGTGATGAGCGTTCCAGTCGCCACAGATTAGGAATTTCCGGTCTAGGGATTGCCATGTAGCAAGCAGGTCTGCCATGGAAAGTTGATTGTTGGCAGGGCAGTAGATTGCGCTAAACTCTACATATCCCAACCCCGTGGTACTCTTGCCCTGGCCAGTTGAATAGAATCAGATCGAGCTGGGATGGTTACAAAGTGTTCAATGTCCTCTCGAACGAAGATAGATGGTTGACGGATAGTTTGCTGTGAGACAGGCAAAGCGGAAGAGTTTAGGCACGAAGCCGTCTAGTAATTGGGTTTCGCTGATAAGCAGAATATGAATTTCGTGAAGTTGAACGAAGAGTTCCAGCTCACGCGTTTTGTTGGCAACCCCCCTGGCGTTCCAACACATAATATTTGTTGTATTAGACATTATTCGCACGCGCGACGAGAAGGTCCAGTATTTTGGACAGCATGCTCAACATTTGTTCCTGCATTTTGACTAGTCTAACGACTGTCTCGTTCAGAGTATTGAGAGAGGCGATGAGTGCCGGGAACTCGGAGCTTGGCTGTGCATTGGATGATGTGGGTAGGTGGGGTGGGCTTCTTGACTGGATGGGTGGCCGGGATCCATGAAGTGTACTACTGTCGGCCATTCGCTTCTGCCGTCGTGATTACCTTTAGTCATCTGGGCATAAGTAGGACGAGAGTTGTGATGAGGAACATTTAATGATCTGCTAGGTAGGGCGGGAGTCTTGGGTTGCCAGGGGGCCTGGCTGGAAACATGCTGAGTTTCAGACGACAGAGGGTACTGGCTGCGAGGCTTGCGCTGGTTTCGGGCTGCATAAGCCGCGTACCCTGCAGTTGCGGTGTGATCTTCACCGCAGTTTGCACAGGTGGCGAGTGCGGATTCAGGAAGCACACATTCAGAAGTTTTGTGATGTTCGACGCACTTGACGCACACAAAAGTCTGTCTGCAATATCTTGCTGTGTGCCCGAAATTTTGGCATCTAGAGCACTGGGTCCACTGTTGCTTCTTGCGGGCTTCTTCAATACTGATCCGTTGTCCATCCAGGTGATTGATATTCTTGAGGTCTGTTTTATTGCAGCCTGGGGCAATACTTATGAAGAATAAATCGATGGGATCGTCCGGTCTCTTTGTGTTGTCTGGGCAATGAATATTAGTGACGTTAAACCCTAGACTGGTAGCTTATTTTTAATTGCGGAGTGCAATGTGGAATGATGGAGACCCTTAATTACGAACTTATATGGCCTATCCTGCTTTAGCTGCTAGGTGTAGAGCTCGAGCTTGACGTTCTCAAAAAGGTTTTGAATAGATCTGAATGTTTCAATGTCCTTGGCGTAAAGACGCGTGAGACCTCCGGCAGAGGTGCGAATTTCTACTTTATTGGAACCATAAAGATTATTATTCTTCAAAAGGTCCTGCAGCATCGGGAGATTTGTCAGCCTTGGAATGGTGATTGGTGGAATATTTGACTTCGGGGTCGAATGGGGTTGCTTGTCTTTAGCTAGAGGTTGAGCACATGCGTTGAGTTTCTCCTGCTGTTTGCGATGATTAGTAGTACACTGCTCAAAAATTTTAGACAGAGATACTGTAGAGTTGATGGGCTGAGTCGACATTGCATCTTCATCTTCGTCATCGGAATCGCTGGTCAGCGCCTCGAGTCTGTTTCGGTACGCATTGTCCTGGATGGGCTTCTGAGAAGTAGATTGGGTGCTTCTCTTGGGATTACTGCTTGTCGGGCTATCGTGAGGAGAGGACGCAATGCCTTTGCGTTTGCGAGGGAGCGGCTTGCGTTGAGATTTCACAAGCGAAAAACTACCTACCGCAAAGCTGGAAGCTTTGTTTTCTGTGTTTCTCGCCTGGACGCTGGAGCTGTTGCTGGTGTTAATGCTAATTGCATCATTTGATTGCTCGGCATTGTTTTCTATTGATGCAATTTCATTCATGATTTGGGATCTGAGTTCAGCAGGTGTGGCACCTCTCAGACTCTTAATTTCATTAATCTTCTGCATGTCACAAATTGTCTAAGTGTTTATAATCTGTGTTTCACAGAGAAAGCGCTTGCCCACAGGGCAAACGCACGAAATTGGTCTCGAGATTCGAGGCTGTTATTATTTCTTTTTGCACAGTCTGCACTGACACCGTGCGCGATGATGTCTAAAAATAGATATCTGCTGATAAGAGCAGCGGTGTATTTCGCTTCGAAGAGCAATAAACAACGGTAAATCGCATAATGAAAACAAAGGGCTTGGATTTTAGTAAATTTCAAGCGCGAGCACAACCGTTCACAACGAGAGTTTGTCGCGAGTTAAAAAAAAAACTCAGCTTAGGACAAAATATAGTGTATTACTCTGTTTTCCCTTGCCAGTGGTAAGAGACAGAGTAAATTTAAAAAAAAAAAGAAGAAAATTTGTAGTGCTGGTGGGTTTGCATTCCCAAAAAGTGGATCAGACAAAATAAAAACCCGATGTGTGATTCTCTCGCGCGTAGTGCGGAGAGACAAAAATAAAAACCCGAATTGTTTCGATTCTCTCGCGCGTAGTACGGAGAGACAAAAATAAAAACCCGAAGTATTTCGATTCTCTCGCGTGAAGTGCGGATAGACGAAGATAAAAGTCGGAGTGATTCTGTTAGTCTAACTAAAAGAAACAAGTAAGAAAGCTCTAGTCAAGACTGCTCGACTAGGAAATCCCCTGAACCCTTCGAAGAACTGATATTTCAATAAACCTTCGCGTCTTTCTGCGTCTTTCACACACACTCATGCATAGACACACATACATATACACACATAGGTACGCACGCATTAACACGCATGGGCAGCAGTGTGCGCTTACTATGAGAACTTAATTGTTTAATAACTTTTCTTGTGGATGTAGGAAATTCATGAAATGAGATTATGATTAAATCATTAATATGCGTGTATATGCCGAAGCTCAAGTCTCTAGTATTTGAAATACGCCTTTTACAAAGGTGAGGGTGAGGGGGTGGATATATACCTGTCCGTAGGTATGAACGCGTCGATTCTCGAAGATATAAGAGCTGGAGACTTGAACTTTTTTTTTTTTTAAATGATCGTTATTTTTTTATCGATAAAAAACCAGTGTTTGAAAAGCTGACAGTCACAGCAGCAACAGTCGTAAAATTTTGTCTGTGCTGTGCTTCGGCAGCCAACAGTTTTCGCAGTTCTGTTATTGCTAGAACTGTTGCTGCGAGCATTTTCGACAGTCGCAGTCGCAGCAAAAGCAAAAACATTTCTAGATCAGCAGCACAGCGCTTCGGGAATCGACAGCTTCGGCAGTTTTGAGAATGCTAGACTGTTGCTGCGAGCATTTTCGACAGTCGCAGTCGCAGCAAAAGCAAAAAACAATTCTAGATCAGCAGCACAGCGCTTCGGGAATCGATAGCTTCGGCAGTTTTGAGAATGCTAGACTGTTGCTGCGAGCATTTTCGACAGTCGCAGTCGCAGCAAAAGCAAAAAACAATTCTTGATCAGCAGCGCAGCGCTTCGAACTGCGTTGACTGGCGACAGTCGCAGTCGCAGCTAGAAAAAACTGTCGACTGCCGAACAGCACAGCAGACAGCTTTCACAGTTTTTGCTTTGCTTTGTTTTGGTAACTTTTGTAACTGTAATTGCCGAAGTCACTTGCGGCATACTTTGTAGCAATGAAACAGATCGTAGTCTTGTATTTTTTATTTTTATTTTATTTTCCTTAAGGGTTATTGACAAATATAGAGTCAACTAAAAATAAAAAAGCCTAACAAAGTACAGAGAATATCACTAGTAGCACCGACCCGATGGGGGTGTTTTATTTGCCAGTCCGGCCAGCTATGCCCACATTTCACAGCCAAATATGGTCAGTGCTACTAGTGAAGCTATTAAAAAAGAGGTGTTAGCAAGAAAACTTAAACAACATATTAGAGCATATATATTAACTAAATGAAATTTTAAAAAAAAATAAAAAAAATTAAAAAAAAAAAAAAACAAAAATAAAAAATAAAGAAAAGAGAAAAGAAAAAAAAAATTAAGAAAGATTTAGTACAGAAAAAGGAAAATGAAGATATTAACAGAAGTTGCGAAAGAGAAAATACAGATAATGAGAAATCAAAAAAGAAAAGTGTAAAGGAATAGTCGAAAAAGAGTATAGAATAGAATTGAGAATTCACAACACAACATTGGCAACGAAAAATGTGTACCAATGCTTATGCCTGGGCATTGTGCGTGAATTCCCTAAGATAAGCTGATAGAGTAGATTTAAGTTTAGGAAGAGAGAGTTCTAAGGGAAAAACGTGATAGTATTTATTAAAATTTACACAAAGGACATAAAACGCGCTTTGCAAAGAATAATCCCTAGTGCAGACAGGTAAGTGGAGAGGTCGATAGTGTCTAGTTGTTCGGGACGGAACCGAAAAACTTAGACGACCCAACAGGGAGGCTGAATCAATGTCACCACTAATCAATTTATGTAAAAAAAACAATTCCAAGAATTGTCCTGCGATTGATTAGTGATGGAAGGTCAATAAGCTGGAGCCTACTATGATAAGACGGTAATCGTACATTACTGTCCCATCTAAGGTCTCTTAAAGCAAAGAGAAGAAACTGTTTTTGGACCGATTCAATACGATCCTGATACAGTTTATGCTGAGGAGACCATACAACAGAGCAGTACTCTAAGATAGGACGCACAAGCGAAGTAAATAATCGCTTGGTAGTAAAAGGGTCTTTAAATTCCTTAGACCACCGTTTAATAAAGCCAAGCACACTTTTGGCTTCATTAACGATGGTAGAAATATGGAGATTGAAGTTAAGTTTACAGTCAAAGAGCACACCAAGATCTTTGACTGTATAGATGCGTCTTAGGGAAATGTTACTAATTTTATAATCAGCAATTAGGGGAGCGGTACGACTGAAGGTCATTGTCATACACTTTGAACAATTTAAGTCCAGCTGGTTTGCCACACACCAAAGTTGAAATGCATTTAGGTCGTCTTGAAGGTGATGATGACCATTTGCATTGGAGTAGGGAAGGCAAAGTTTAACATCATCAGCATACATAGATATGGTGGAATGAGAGATACAGCTAGGAAGGTCATTTATGAAAAGGGAAAAGAGCAATGGACCCAAATGGCTACCCTGAGGTACACCAGACGATACAAAGATCTCTTTAGACATAGCTGTTCTCAGCAAGACTCTTTGGGTTCTACCCATTAAATAGGAAGAAATCCAAGACACAAGTCTAGGTGAAAATCCTAAGCGTTCAAGCTTAAGAATAAGTATGTGATGATGTACAGAGTCAAATGCTTTACTGAAGTCAGTATAAATAACATCAGTTTGCATTTTTTTAGCAAAGCTGTCATTAATAAGCGAAGTAAACTCGAGTAAATTAGAGGATGTTGATCGATTTTGAACAAAACCATGTTGAGATGGTTGAATAATCGATTTGCAAAAATGCTGCAAGGCCGACGTTATTATTTTCTCAAATAACTTCGGAATAGCAGATAATTTGGCAATGCCTCTATAATTGGAAATATCAGATCTTCCACCTTTTTTATATAAGGGAATGATAAAAGAATCTTTCCAAATTGACGGGAACACAGAAGTATCCAAGGACAAGTTAAACAATTTTAGTAGTTGTGACTGAAGAGAAACACTGCACTCTTTAATCACACAACTAGGAATATTATCTGCACCAGGAGAGAAAGATGATTTCAATGTCCTAATGGCTGCAGCCAGAGAGGCTGCAGTAACTTTGGGAGCATTTATAGACCCAAATTCAGAAAGTGAATATGGATATGAGTTGCTATTGAGATCAGCAGAAGAATAAGTGGATTGAAAAAAATCAGCAAATAGATCAGAGGAATCCTGGTCATTGCAAGTTTTTACACCACCAAGGACAAATGAGGATGGCAAACCAGAAGATTTACGCTTCGAATTAACAAATGAGTAAAATTGTTTAGGATCTCGAGCAAACTGACGTTTGCAACGTATAAGATAATTCTCATAACAACTAGAATTCAAAAGATTGAAATTTGACTTGGCAATGGAATATTTGGACCAGTCAACACTTGAACCAGATTTTTTATAATTTCTGAAACATTTGGTTTTAATGTTTCTTAAGTTCGAAAGTATTTTGGTAAACCAAGGTGGCTTATTTGAAACTGGCGAAATACGGCAGAGAGGGACACAAACATCCAGAATAGAGTTTAAGGTAGAATAAAAGAACGATGCTGCCAAATTAATATCAACCGACTCATATAAAATAGACCAGTCTGTTGAATTAATTAATTCATTAAGCAGAACAAAATTGCATTTACGATAACAGCGACTAAGCTTATAAGGCATTGGAGTATTAGTGGGAGGATTATCAACACTGAATAAAACCTCTAAAGTGGGATGATGTGTATCCTCTGGTAAGCAGAAAGGAGTTGATCTCGCGACATTTATGAGCGAATCATTATTAACAAACACAAGATCTAGAGTGCGATTTAGATGGTTTGAAATAGAGTTAATCTGAAACATAGACAAGTTGAACAATTCATCAAAGAGATAGTGATCGATAGTCGGAATAAAGTAATTTGTATTAAAAATTGATGACCAAGAAGTGTTGGAAATATTAAAATCGCCCAAAACCAGAAACAAGTCTTTATCATTTACATGATCATAAATTTCTTTAATACAAGTTATATGTTGAACATAAACTTGTATATCAGACGATGGAGGGATGTAAGAGCAAGTGATAAATAAGGAGAACGATGGGAGAGTTAATTTAACACCTATGATCTCTGCATCATGAAGGGACGAAAAGCTAAACCCTTCGGAGAGAATACAGGATTTAACAGCAATTAACACCCCACCCCCTCTACGCATAGCACGGTCAAGTCTATAGATAGTGAAATTACTTGAAAGGATCTCGCTATTATGAACATTTTTACACAACCATGTTTCAGTGAAAGCAATAATATCATATTGAACACTAAAACTATGTAAGAATAAATTTTTAAGTTTAGTATTTAGGCCGCGTACATTTTGATAAACCAGGGACATATGAGAAGAGGAATGTAAACCATTTAGTTTTTTGGTGTAATGTTTGATGTTGATTGCACCGAAGGAGGATTCAAGGAAACAGGAGTTGATTTGTTGCGATTCTTAGGTTTGAATTCATGCACGACTACGTGAGGTGGCCAGAATTTAGGGTCACATATGGTTGTAAAATATTCCATCGGCACATTAATCTTAAATGAAGCAATTTCTCGCGGAGTTGCGAAACTAAACTTCGATATAAAAACATTGGCTGATATCTTGCTAGAAATAAAAGCAGATACTGCCTCACATGTAGTATCAGATGAAAGCCTAGATAAAAATACTTGCTTTCGAGGAGAGACAACGGATAAGGTGATGCCCGGAGTGGCCGATTTATTATCACTCTTTGTTTGAGCAACAATAGAAGTAGTATCCAAATTTGGAACAGGGGCTTGGGTTTGAATAGAAACATCAACATGAGAAACAGATAAGGGACCAGGTGAAGGAGGATCAAGTGAATTAGGAGCCGATGACAAAACAGAGGCGCAAGGTGAGGGAGGAGCAAGCGAATTAGGTGACGGTACTATTATAGAAGGAGTTACCGACAACAAAGGAGTATCCAATTGAGAGAGAGGATTTTCAAGGCCGTACTGATTTAATATTTCTTCAGCAGCAGCCATGTCACTGGTCAACTGCATAGAAATCTTCTTCAGTTTCAAAAATTGTGCCCTCACAGCACTATACATTTTAGAAAAGTTAATCTGTTTTTCCAAGCAAGTCGGACAAGACCAGCGTACGCCTCCACTACCAGCTTTAGTAGTGGACATAATCTTGTCATACTCACGCCCAGTAAGACCTGCACACTTAGTATGCATCATATTATCACACAACCAGCAATTAATAAATTGCGGTTGAGCAGAATCAACTGCCTGCTTGTAACTGCAAGCTTTTTTGCAGCAGCTCATATTGGCAATTGGGATCAAACTCAAATTACTGAATGTAAACACAAATGAAAAAAACAAAGAGAGGTATAAATGTGTTGAGAGCGAGTCCAACAACAAAACAGTCGTTACAGAACGCAACGAAAATATATGTTGAGAGAGCGAGTCAACAACAAAAACAGCCGTTAAAGAGCAGATCGAAAGTACACAGCGAGAGAGTATACTTGCACAACACGAAAATCAAAAATTCGAGAGAGGCAAATACAACAACAGTAGATAGTGAGAGCAAATTATGCACACACAACACTAACAAACTTAGAAAGAGTGAACTGGGGAGAGCGCCAACAAATAGAAACACTAAAGCAAAAATGCAGAATAATGAAACTAATGAACCGACGCTGCACACAAACTTCACAAAATAAAAAGGCAAATTATTAAAAACACAGCGAACCACGGATCAAACCTTGCACAGGAAATATAGATATTTGCAATGTTCAACCGAAACGCAATTATGTGAAATTTAACATTACCATATAACTAAGAAAACAATAATAATTGCAGAGCACAAAATTAAACACGTCTGTTAACTCTCACTGAGAACTCTCTCTGATGTGCATCCGAGCAATAGCAAAAATGTCGCGTAATAAACAATGTGATGTTTGGAAGTATTTTGATACCAATGAGGAAGGGGACTTTGCTACATGTAAAAAAGGCAAAAGAAAACTTAAAACCAATCGAATTTCAAATTTAAAAGCTCATGTCGTCAATGTACATCATTTGAAAACGACTCCTCCTTCCGAACTGTCGGAAAATTCTTCTATTTGTTCGTCGTCTAAAATTATACGGAAAAAAAAATTAAAATTGAAATGAACAAAAAGCAACTAATAAGGTCATACGGAGGACTCCATACCGTTCAATGTGTTAAATTCTGATAATATGCGAAATATTTTAAACCCAATTTGTGAAGGCTTCAAGGCAACCGACGGAAAATCAATTTGTTTAAACGCATCAAATTGCAAGAAAACTTTAGAGATTGTTGCTAATAATCTACGCAAAGACATGAAAGATGAATTGAAAAACAAAATACTTTCACTTAAAATTGACAGTGCATCGCGGCTATCTCGAAACATTTTTGGAATAAGTGCGCAATTTATTAGCGAACTGGAAATAAAATCCCGTATTTTAGGGATGGTCGAACTAAAAGGTGTCGGGTGTAGCACAAGCAAAAGCCTCGCTATGGAAATTATTAAAATATTAACAAAATATGAAGTAAATCTAAAGCAGATTGTTTGAAAACATGGGAATACTGGATGACCTGCGAGTCATCGAACAAAAAATAAAAATTTTTACAGCCACAACATTTTTGGGCCCCTGGCAGAATGTTCAAACATGAACATACATAATAATAAAAATAGAGACAGTACTCGAATAACCTGCGCGTTATCCGACTCAAAGTAATAAATATGTCATCCCTTAGTTGCAGCGACCAATGCAGCGTCTAATATATGTAAATGTAACGTGAGCCTGGGCCCAAAGATTCAAAAAAAGGGACACTTAAGTAAACATATGGCACTTGTTTGTGTGAGAAAATGCACCCTTCCAGTGACTGGAAGTAGTTTTAAGAGTCTCTGTTAGGTATATAAGAACTAGGATTTTAAGCAATAAAGAGTTCAGTTAAGATCTTGAATTCGGCAAATTTGGTCCTTCGAGCCGGATGTTTTCTGTTCCCTCGCGCAAAAGAGCGGAGAGACAGAAAACATTTTGGTCCTTCGGCGTTCTCTGTGTTTTCCCCCACCCGTGGTAAGAGACACAGAGAAAGGAACCAGCGTCTTAATGCTGATAGTTTTAAAACTCAGCTTAAGACAAAATATAGTATATTACTCTGTTTTCCCCCGCCAGTGGTAAGAGACAGAGTATATACACATATAAACTAAAAGTGGTGCTCAAATTTAAAAAAAAAAAAATTTGTAGTGCTGGTGGGTCTGCATTCCCAAAAAGGGACTAGACCAAATAAAAAATTAAAAATCCGAAAAGTTCGGTTCTCTCGCGCGAAGTGCGGAGAGAGGAAAAAAGAAACCAAAGTGTTTCTGTTCTCTCCGCAAAATGCGGAGGAACGAAAATAAAATAAAAATCCGAAGAGTTCGGTTCTCTCGCGCGAAGTGCGGAGAGATGAAAAAAGAAACCAAAGTGTTTCTGTTCTCTCCGCAAAGTGCGGAGGAACGAAATAAAATCCCAAAGTGGTTCTGTTCTCTCGCATAAAAGAGACAGAGTAAGAAAAGAATCCAAAGAGATTTTGTTCTCTCGCGCAAAGTGCGGAGAGACGAAAAAGCAACAACAAAAAGCAGAAGTGCAAATTACGACGAAAGAGGGCAAATTACGACGTCAGAGGCCAACGGGAAGACAACTCTCATCAACGCATCAGAAGCCCCTTCAGAAAAGACTGGATCAGCAGGAGGACAGCGCGGATAAAATGAAGATAAGTCGTAGTTTAAATTAAAATCTACAACATTTCCTGGTCCCATATAATTTGAAATATAAAAAATCATAAAAAAAAAAAAATTATTCGATAACCTGCGCGTTATCAAACTAATATTAAAATTAAAACAAACAAGTAAGAAAGCTCTAGTCGAGACTGCTCGACTAGGAAATCCCCTGAACCCTTCGGAGAACTGATATTTTAATAATTCTCCGCGTCTTTTTATTTACAAAACAAACACACACACACACGCACACACATACATAGGCATATATAGGCACGCACGCATAAACACGCATGGGCTGCAGTGTGGGCTTCTCATGGAAACTTAATTGCTTAATAATTTTTTGTGGACGTACGTTCTTCATGAAACTTTTAGATTGTGATTATATCATTACTATGCGTGTATATGCCGAAACTCAAGTCTCTAGTATTTGAAATACGCCTTTTACAAAAGTGAGGGTGAGGGGGTGGATATAAGGGCGGGGTGTGAATTATAACAAAAACCGAAATTCTATAAAGTGCATATGAGTCTACATTTAAAATTTGGAGACTGTAGCTCAAAAGATGTAGGAGATATAATTTTATAACTGGCTTTCGATAAGGTTTTTCATCGATAAAAAAATAATCGGACGATTTATCGATTTCTAGTGATAAACTTGATATGCGCGCGCTATATACGAACATTTTAAAAAAAAGTTGAGGTCTCTAGCTATTGTGGCTTCGGAAATCGACGCGTTCATACATACGGACAGACGGACAGACGGACATGGCTATATCGACTCAGTTCGTCGCCCTGATCAAGAATATATATACTTTGTGGGGTCTGCCACGCCTCCTTCTCCCTGTTACATACTTTTAACAAAACCATTATACCCTGATTTCCCATTTTCAATGGGTTCAGGGTATAAAAAGCAAATATATTTTGGCCCCTCTGGCAGAATGTTTGAAAACATGGGAATACTGGATGACCTGCGAGTCATCGAACAAAAAATAAAAATTTTTACAGCCACAACATTTTTGGGCCCCTGGCAGAATGTTCAAACATGAATACACATAATAATAAAAATAGAGACAGTACTCGAATAACCTGCGCGTTATCCGACTCAAAGTAATAAATATGTCATCCCTTAGTTGCAGCGACCAATGCAGCGTCTAATATATGTAAATGTAACGTGAGCCTGGGCCCAAAGATTCAAAAAAAAGGACACTTAAGTAAACATCTGGGCACTTGTTTGTGTGAGAAAATGCACCCTTCCAGTGACTGGAAGTAGTTTTAAGAGTCTCTGTTAGGTATATAAGAATTCGGCAAATGTGGAGTGTTTTTCTTTTTAACGCTCTAACATAGATAGTAACAGTTACGTCTGATAATGGCGCGAATATGCTTAAAGCAACGAAAATATTGTCTGTTGTGTCCGAAGAAGAAATCGAAGAAAATGAAGTTTACAGTAATGATGAATACTTAAAAAAAATCGATCTCATAGAAGAAATGCCAGAGATGACATTGGGCAATATTCAAGTTTGTCGCTGTGCTGCTCATACTGCGCAGCTTTGCGCTCTAGATGTGACTAAATTTTCAGCCATCACAAAATACTTATTCACTTGTCGTAATTTGACGAAATATATTCGAAAACCATCTAACGGATTTCGTGAAAATTTTGAATTTAAAAAACTGAAGATGCCTCAACTGGACTGCCCAACTAGATGGGGTTCAACGTACACAATGATTGAAAATTTAAAAGCAGCAAAGGAAGTGCTAATGAAAATTGAATCAATTAAAAATAAGTCCGCGGATGAGAATTTCGAAATTGACGACTCCTTTTGGGAGTTCATTGATAATTACACTCTCATTTTTAATCCGCTACAAAAACCTATTAAAATATTTCACCAGGAGCAATTACATTATGATAATTTTTATGCGCAGTGGCTAAAGTGCAAAATATGCACTCAAAAAATTATACAAGATGCGACCCAGCCACTTACGAAACAAATTGGTGAACAAATATTGGAATCTTTTAGAAAACGTACAAATACTTTAATGCGCAATGATAGTTTAGTTGCTTGTTTATACTTGGATCCTCGGTTTCATCATACCATTTCATCAATAGAAAGAAATGAAGCTGTAAAATATTTTAAATCTTTATGGGATCGGATAGTTGAGGTCAATCAAGGCGTTGTTGCGGGCTTTACAACTAATTCAACTTCCTATCATTCCAACGTTGACTTTTATGACATTGAAGATGAATTGTTAAATGAATATTTAACACAGGATATTGAAGTCAAGGCTAGTAGCACAACCGATGTGCACGCGAAAATTGAAAATTTGCAGCTTTCCTTTGTCAGAAGTGATGCAAAAATTTTACAATTTTGGAAAGAGAAGCAGCTCACTGATCCCGAGCTATATGCATTAAGCAAAGTTTGTTTTGCAATACCACCCACTCAGGTGTGTACTTGTCTACAATTTTACTTTTTAAAGTTTACTTATTAAAATTATTTTTTTATTAATAGGTGACTATTGAACGTGCATTTTCCACGCTTAAACTGGTTTTAACCGATTATCGCAATCGTTTAAGTGCAGAGTCGCTGGAAAATATTTTGCTTGTGAAGCTCAATCCTAGCTTCATGGAAGCAGCAATTGAAAACCTGCCGCTCTTCCAAGATGAATAAAAAAATAAATAATCGTCATTATAAACAAATAATTAAAATGTTGTTAATTTTCATTCATTTCGTTCAGTTACAAAAGTTACCAAAACAAAGCAAAGCAAAAACTGTGAAAGCTGTCTGCTGTGCTGTTCGGCAGTCGACAGTTTTTTCTAGCTGCGACTGCGACTGTCGCCAGTCAACGCAGTTCGAAGCGCTGCGCTGCTGATCAAGAATTGTTTTTTGCTTTTGCTGCGACTGCGACTGTCGCCAGTTCACGCAGCAACAGTCTAGCATTCTCAAAACTGCCGAAGCTGTCGATTCCCGAAGCGCTGTGCTGCTGATCTAGAATTGTTTTTTGCTTTTGCTGCGACTGCGACTGTCGAAAATGCTCGCAGCAACAGTTCTAGCAAAAACAGAACTGCGAAAACTGTTCGCAGTTTTTTAAACACTGTAAAAAACCTTATCGAAAATCAGTTATAAAATTATATCTCCCACATCTTTAGAGCTATTGTCTTCAAATTTTAAATGTAGACTCGAATGTACTTTGTATAATTTCGGTTTTTGTTATAATTCACCCCCTACCCTCACCCTCACCTTTGTAAAAGGCGTATTTCAAATACTAGAGACTTGAGCTTAGGCATATACACGCATAGTAATGATATAATCACAATCTGAAAGTTTCATGAAGAACGTACAACCACAAAATACGTTATTAAACAATTAAATTCACATGGTAAGCCCACACTGCAGCCCATGCGTGTTTATGCGTGCGCGCCTATGTGTGTCTATGCATGTGTGTGTGTGTGTTTTTTGGAAGCAGAAAGTCGCGAAGAATTATTGAAATATCAGTTCTACGAAGGGTTCAGGGGATTTCCTAGTCGAGCAGTCTCGACTAGAGCTTTCTTACTTGTCTTTAGATAAACTCAATATCCGCGCTATATATACGAACATTTACAAAATTCAAGACTAGTTTTATATCTTCTGAGATCGACTCGCTCATACATACGGACGGACATACGAGCGGATAGACAGACGGACAGAGCTAAATCGACTCAGCTCGTCGCCCTTATTAGGAATATATATACTATTATAACCTGATTTCCCATTGAAAATGGGTTCAGGCACTAACCAGTTAGTGGTTCAAGGTATAAAAACTAAAGTGGCTATTTTTCTATCTATTATTGAATGTGATCTAGCCGTTTCTAGCAGGTTTGAAAGGTTAATTTAGCATTTTCTTGCCCGGAAGATTTGGCAACACCACTGTCCATACAACACATAGACTAGACATGTAGTACAATGTTTTTCAACACCGAAAAATCGGGCTAGCAGGTCCTATCAATTTCGTATTTGCTCGGCTCTTCACTTTTAGGGTTAAGGCTACGAAAATATAGGAGCACAAAATCATTCGTCTTCATGCGCTCGACCGAGATGGTCGACTATTGAACAAAAGAACCTTCTATGCTCAATTTTTTTTCTTGCTCTCTCTCTCTCTATGCTCTCGGCTCTCTCAAAAATGTATATGTGTGTATGCATGTGAGCACAAGCAGCAGCTCCCGAAAATTGAAATTTCTTCGCAGCAAGAACCAAATGTCTTCCCTTCTGTGTGAAGAGTATACCGAACTCTTCAAAACGTTTAACACGCTCATGCAAAATGTTAGCTTTTTCATGATTATTTTTGGGAAGGGTATGCGTTGGTGCGCATATTGGCAATGTTTTCGCGACGACCGTGCACACACACACTACCCAGTGGCGGAAATGCCCATTTTTTTGTCCATTACTCATGGATTACTTGTCGCATGTGTGCATGAAAAGATCGATGACAAGCTGCCTTACTTTTTGAAGGAATGACCGCTTTTTCTCCCGGGTGCATGAAATTATTGAATTTTGTAATGCAGAAAGTAATGAGGTGACGAAGTTTCCTTCTGCTCTCCATTACCCATGCGTATACTTTTTAAATATTGTAATGTAAAAATTCCGCAACCTGAAGAAAACGCCTTATACATTTTCAAAATCGCTTATGGGTTACATTACAACACAATATACCTGCAACCCATTCCCACTATATAAAATGGCTTACTTCTTAAAGCAATGTAATTGGAGATATAATTGATTAATAATTGAAGGATAGAAACGCTTGAGTAATGTAGTATTTTTTGTTTTAATTTTTAAAAATTATTATTTATTATTTCTTAATTTCTATAAATAAATGTATAGTCTATGTCTTATTACTATTTTATTATATTTATCTACATCTAAATCTTAAGCTATCTATGTCTTATTATCTAGTTTGTCCTTTCTGGACCCGAAAGCAGTTTCTTATTGTACTTATACAGGTCTTTTTAGTGGACACTTCGGTTTTTATAGCATCTGTAAATTAAACATTATTAATTTTTTTGTCATTAAAAATACATGTAAGATGATTTATACATATCAGATAGAGCATCGTTCAAATATTTGAACTGTTTAAATGGCTCTTTGCCGTTTAAGCCGTCGTAATTTAAATTATGGATGATATTCTTTGAAATTATTATACATATATTATTTATTTATTTTAATGTTATTTATTATTAAGAAACTGTTAAAATTGGCTTGATTGCAAGTGTTTTAATAAATATGCATGCATACATATATATGTATTTACATATATGTATGTGTGTATATTGCACGTGGAGCATGAAATAATTTCTGGCAAATAAATAGCCAGAATTTAAATGTATATCTGCAATTAAGATAGACAAATTACTGCTTTTATTAATTTAATGCAACAAGCCAATTTTACAAATATTTATAAGTTACTGTAGAATACTTTCCTTTAAAATCACGTCCGCACGGCTCGACAAAATCAGAAAAGTGACGCGTCGCGGCGGGTAAAGCGAAAAAAAATCATCACACATATGCATTTTTGCACTTGTATTTACACTCATTAACACTATACACACAAAAGGAATAGGCATAGACAAAAAACCAAACGAACGAAGGCACGCATTCCATACACAAAACGGTAAAATCCAAAACGAAATTTGGTATACGTAGCGGCGTCGTCGCGACGTAACGAAAGATGAAAATCGTTTGTTGATTAGAGGGGAAGTGCTATACAAAAACGAAGTTGAGCACAGCTCGATTCTATCGCACGAGCAGTCGTTTTTATTTTGTACATTACAAATGCGCTGGAAAACAAGTAAGAAAACTCTAGTCGAGGGTGCTCGACTAGATACTACCCTGAACCAAACTAATAAATATTCACATTTAGTGTGGTTAAAATTTCAATTTTTGAAACAATTAAAAAAAAATTAAACAATAATTCCGCCCGATCTGGGGTTCGAACCCGAGCCCTCTCGATTCAGTGACGCGCTGCTATTCACTACGCCACTTCACTTACTTACAGTTTGATGGCAAAACAGTAATACATTCACTGCTTCAGCGCCATCTAGCGAATCTAAACTAAACTAATTGTTTCTTTGAATGGATGTGTGCACACTTATAGAAAAACTGTTGTGGCTGAATAGTAAGCTCATTTAAATAAATATATGTATAAATATTTTGAAAAAAATTAAAAAAAAAGAAAATAAACATAAATTAACTCCGACCGCTCTGAGGTTTGAACCCGAGACCTCATGATCAAATGACGCGCCGCTAGCATCTGTACTGGCATCTGATTTGAACTTGAATGTTTGTATTCGATAAAAACATAACGGGATAATTTATCGAATTCTAGTGATAAACTCGACATCCGCGCTGTATATACGGTCATTTTAAAAAAAAATTCAAGTCTCTAGCTATCATAGGTTCGGAAATCGACGCGTTCAAACATACGGACAGACGGACAGACGGACAGACAGACAGACGGACAGGGCTAAATCAACTTATCTCGTCGCCCTGATCAAGAATATATATACTTTGTGGGGTCTGCCACGCCTCCTTCTGCCTGTTACATACATTTTAACAAAACCATTATACCCTGATTTCCCATTTTCAATGGGTTCAGGGTATAAAAATCTCATAGGTAATGCATTACTTTTTTCTCGTATGTAATGCATTATTTCAACAGACCTCATTCAGGTCGTCGCCACTGGGTCCAAGCACGCAAACGAAATGGTCATGTATGAGCTTTGCGTTTTTTGTCTTACTCTCCCTCTCTCTCTCTCTAACTCACTCTCTCTCTCTCTCTCAGTGGGCTCTCAAATCATGAAGCTCAGCAGCACACAAAAATTGAAATTTCTTCGCGACGGTCCCAGCTCTTTCCTTTTGAGTGAAGAGTATACCGAAATCTTAAAATCGTTTGCGACATTTATGCAAACAAAATGTTAGCGTTTCGATATATATTTATGGGAAGGGTATGAATGCGTTGAGGCGCATAAAGAATATGATCTCGCGGCGGGCATGCACACACACACCTGTAGTCACTTGCTACATGTATGAGCATTTGTGACCTGCGTGCGTTACTCTTGCTGCTTGTAGCAATTTTAAAGCCCAGCATTTGCATTTGGTCGGTCTTACGGACTGTATAACCACTTCACACAGATGTACTGTGTATGAACATACATATGTAAATAAGTACATTTATATATTATTATTGCTAATCATATTTATAAATGTGTTTATATCCACAAAATACCATAATTATATACAATTAAAATTATTTTATACGCATTTTAAACCGAAAAAGTTATCGTGAAACACTAGAAAGTTTATTAAATGCTTTGCAATATATGAAATACACATGTCATATTATACTCAAGCTTTAATCATTATTGCCATTTGATAGTCACCCTACGATTCAAAACATACAAAATTTACAAACTACTAAATCCAGAGCCAATTAGCTTGCCATCCCATACAAGCATACACATATGCAAATGTATGTATGTATGCATGTGCTCACTTCACAAGGCAGACCAACGGCAAATTTTGGGCTTTACAATTTGCACAGGCTGTTGTGCACAGAAAGAATACATTTTCGTTGAGGTAGGCACACGCCAATGATCATGTCCCATGCTTACACACATGACATACACACAATCAAATGTATACATGTACATATGTACATATGTGTGCACTTCCCAAACCGATAAAAGGCAAACACAAGAGTAACGCACGCAGGTCACAAATGGTCATACATGTAACAAGTGTGTGTGTGCATGCCTGTCGCAAAATCATATTCTTTATGTGCATCAACACTTTCATACCCTTCCCACAAATCATACCCGAGCCTCTCGATTCAGTGACGCGCTGCTATTCACTACGCCACTTCACTTACTTACAGTTTGATGGCAAAACAGTAATACATTCACTGCTGCAGCGCCATCTAGCGAATCTAAACTAAACTAATTGTTTCTTTGAATGGATGTGTGCACACTTATAGAAAAACTGTTGTGGCTGAATAGTAAGCTCATTTAAATAAATATATGTATAAATATTTTGAAAAAAATTAAAAAAAAAGAAAATAAACATAAATTAACTCCGACCGCTCTGAGGTTTGAACCCGAGACCTCATGATCAAATGACGCGCCGCTAGCATCTGTACTGGCATCTGATTTGAACTTGAATGTTTGTATTCGATAAAAACATAACGGGATAATTTATCGAATTCTAGTGATAAACTCGACATCCGCGCTGTATATACGGTCATTTTAAAAAAAAATTCAAGTCTCTAGCTATCATAGGTTCGGAAATCGACGCGTTCAAACATACGGACAGACGGACAGACGGACAGACGGACAGACAGACAGACGGACAGGGCTAAATCAACTTATCTCGTCGCCCTGATCAAGAATATATATACTTTGTGGGGTCTGCCACGCCTCCTTCTGCCTGTTACATACATTTTAACAAAACCATTATACCCTGATTTCCCATTTTCAATGGGTTCAGGGTATAAAAATCTCATAGGTAATGCATTACTTTTTTCTCGTATGTAATGCATTATTTCAACAGACCTCATTCAGGTCGTCGCCACTGGGTCCAAGCACGCAAACGAAATGGTCATGTATGAGCTTTGCGTTTTTTGTCTTACTCTCCCTCTCTCTCTCTCTAACTCACTCTCTCTCTCTCTCTCAGTGGGCTCTCAAATCATGAAGCTCAGCAGCACACAAAAATTGAAATTTCTTCGCGACGGTCCCAGCTCTTTCCTTTTGAGTGAAGAGTATACCGAAATCTTAAAATCGTTTGCGACATTTATGCAAACAAAATGTTAGCGTTTCGATATATATTTATGGGAAGGGTATGAATGCGTTGAGGCGCATAAAGAATATGATCTCGCGGCGGGCATGCACACACACACCTGTAGTCACTTGCTACATGTATGAGCATTTGTGACCTGCGTGCGTTACTCTTGCTGCTTGTAGCAATTTTAAAGCCCAGCATTTGCATTTGGTCGGTCTTACGGACTGTATAACCACTTCACACAGATGTACTGTGTATGAACATACATATGTAAATAAGTACATTTATATATTATTATTGCTAATCATATTTATAAATGTGTTTATATCCACAAAATACTATAATTATATACAATTAAAATTATTTTATACGCATTTTAAACCGAAAAAGTTATCGTGAAACACTAGAAAGTTTATTAAATGCTTTGCAATATATGAAATACACATGTCATATTATACTCAAGCTTTAATCATTATTGCCATTTGATAGTCACCCTACGATTCAAAACATACAAAATTTACAAATAAATCCAGAGCCAATTAGCTTGCCATCCCATACAAGCATACACATATGCAAATGTATGTATGTATGCATGTGCTCACTTCACAAGGCAGACCAACGGCAAATTTTGGGCTTTACAATTTGCACAGGCTGTTGTGCACAGAAAGAATACATTTTCGTTGAGGTAGGCACACGCCAATGATCATGTCCCATGCTTACACACATGACATACACACAATCAAATGTATACATGTACATATGTACATATGTGTGCACTTCCCAAACCGATAAAAGGCAAACACAAGAGTAACGCACGCAGGTCACAAATGGTCATACATGTAACAAGTGTGTGTGTGCATGCCTGTCGCAAAATCATATTCTTTATGTGCATCAACACTTTCATACCCTTCCCACAAATCAATAGCAAACCGATAACATTTTGTGTGCATGAGTGTAGCAAACGCTTTTAAGATTTCGGTATACTCTTCACTGAAAAGGATAGAGCTGGGATCGTCGCGAACAGAAATTTCAATTTTTGTGCGCTGCTGAGAGTGATGATTTCAGCGACCATACAGAGCGAGAGAGAGGGACTGAGAGACAGAGTAGGACAAATGACACATAGCTGTGCTTCATATGGAAACGGGAACATTTCGATTGAGCGCTAGCAGCGCACTGTTTTTGTTGTGCAGTATTTTCTCTGCTCGAACCTCCAGCGACAGAGCCGAGCAAATACGAAGTATAGTGGTCGACCAACTTAACAGTCTACAGCTGTAGAAAATTTTGTTCTACATGTCTAGTCTATGTGTTTTCTGGTCAGTGATATAGCTTATCTGGTAACACTGGTGGTATCAGTGAAAACATCGAAAAACATCGCTAACAAAACATGATCGATACATCGATGATTTCTTACATCACTAATCCATAGAGAAGGGACTTCTCTGTAGTTGAATTTTTTAAACAGTGCAACGCTTAAGAAAAACAATCTATTCTGCTTGGAACTGTCGTAAACAATAATTAAAATAATCAAGTTTAAAGATTAACTACCACAAAAAAAGCAATTAGGCAATATGGTACATTTATAATTATTTTTATTAGTCTATACAAAATTTGTGTTGAATGATTGGGCTGTTCTGTGAACATTAATTAAAGCAAACAAGTTGACACAATTTGGGGGAAAAAATTACGTTATTGATTTTAAGTTATTTAAATTTAAAATGATTTACTATAATGGAGATTTAAAAATACATATAAATATATATGTATCTGTTTAGTAACTCATTTTCGTTTTTATACATATGTATACAGTAGAATCCGGTTATAGTGACGCTCAAGGGACCGTCGTTATAGCCGGAAGTCGCTATGACCGTACAAGTTTGCTCAGAAAAGTTTGTCTGGGGACCAGAAGTTTTGTTGCAATAACCGAACGGACGCTACAAGCGGAGTCGTTATAACCGGATTCTACTGCATATTCAAACAAACATACATATGTACACATATGCATGTACTATCTTTAAAATTCATTAATGGCTTTTTAGAAATTTATTGGTTGGTGACTTCTCAAAGATTAAAGGCGGTTCAAATATCAATTGGATACTCATGGATACGTACATACATATGTAAATATTTGTACATGTACATATTTGTATATGTGCATATTTGTAGATACATTTGTACATACATATTTAGATATTTATGTGGATTGACTTTCATTTTCATTTTAAAATTTTTGTCGAAAGCATGTTTTTATTTGCAACTTAAAACTCATTTGCTATTCAGAACTACATTCCTATTATTTCAACAATTTATTTGATGTAGGAAATCCAACAATTGGAAATATTATGCAAGCAGCTGTATGAAGCAACAGATGCAAACATACGTGCTGATGCTGAAAAGAGACTGGTGATATTTGTTAATAGCCACGATGCTTTACCAAAGTGCCAGTTACTCTTAGATCGAGCTGATTCCAGTTATGCACAACTTCTTGCAGCTTCTACCCTAACAAAACTTATTCAAGGAATAACTCTCGGGCAACGCATTGATATTCGCAGCTATGCTCTTAACTATTTGGCAACCAGACTTGATTTGCAACACTTTGTTGTACAAGCACTTGTAACACTTTTAGCAAAAATTACAAAATATGGATGGTTTGATTCATGCAAGGGAGAATTTATCTTTCAAAACATACTTGAAGATGTGAAAAAGTTTTTACAGGTACGTAATTGTTAAAAATTCTGTCCATCATAAACAATGCACTTGTTTCTTTGAATAGGGCTCAGTTGAGCATTGTACTATTGGCGTACAAATTCTGTCGCAGTTAGTAACAGAAATGAATTCAATTGTGGAGCTAGATGCACACTTGTCATTTTCAAAAAACCGTAAGATAGCCACATCTTACAGAGATCACCAACTGTACGATACGTTTCTACTTTCCTGTTCCCTTTTAATAAATGCTCGAGATAATAGCAAGAACTTAAACTTTCTGGATGAGTCACAACAGGCGTAAGTTAATTAGTTAAATAAAAAAAAAAAAAAACAAAAACAAAAAAAAAAACATCCAGCAACCAGTTAAATTAATTTTAAAAAAATTATTTATCCGACCGTCTGACCGTATTATTACAAACCAAAAAAGCTAAGGACACAAAACTTGTAATCATAGCTCGCAAATAACTGTTGACACTTTTTCTGCAAATAAATGTCTTTCACTCACACAATAAAAAAGACTCAGATAGAAACTGATTTTGTCGCGTCTGGCTTAGCTCGCTCGCGCTCTGAGCGAGAAAGTTATTTCTGTTTTCGTTTTGCTCAAGTCAAAAGCTGATCGTTTGCTTGAGTTAAATGAAGCAAATTGTCTTTTGCGTATGTATGCATGTACTTACATGCACACGAAGGCAAAGATCATTTCTGTTGAGTCTTTTGCTGAGAGTCTTTGTATGAGCATAAATTGTATTACTCTTTACGCGAGCGAGATCGTGTCTACACAATCTTTTCGCTTATGTTACGAAGCAGAGCATATACGAAAAAACGATCAACTACCATTTGCGAGCTCTGCTTGTAATATATACTGTGGCCGTGGATGTTCCAGAGGCTACAACACAAAATAGTAGACGAATATCACACAGACGGTTATGACCGACTGCAATGTTCATACAAATTTAATTATGCAACAATATTAACCCCATAATAATAAGGAATCAGGGTGTAATGGTTTTGATACAATGTACATATGTATGCGTGTGTTGTTTGTTTATGCAGAAGAGAAGTAAATAATTATAGAAACGTCAGAGCTTCGAAAGGTACTCCCTCTACAGATTTATTGATAACACACATTAAACAAAAAAGTTTAGGTAGACCACGATTTTTATACTCTGAATGCATTTAAAATGGGAATTCAGAGTATAGTGGTTCTGTCAAATTTATGCAACAGAGCAGAAGGTATGTACATACAGTGGCTCACAGCTTATTTCGTGCAGCGGTATAGTACAATGTTAAAGCCGTATTCCCGCTAAACCAGTAAAGATATCAACAAAATTTAAATGATATCTTATTTATTAATAATTTATTATATATTGACGCATTTAATTATTTTTCTGTTCTAACAAATAACATTTAAAACTAAAGAAAACTAAATTAACTGGCTATTTCCATGCCACAGCTTATTTCGTACACTTCACTTTATTGCCCAAAAATTCTTAAATTAGGATTTTTTTTACCTCCCTTTTGTTTAATCACCTTTTTTAAGCGTCAGTCCATCGAGTTTAAGAATTTTCGGGTGACCGCTGTAGATTTTTTTTTTAGTTTTTTTAGTTTTCATTGGTGGTAATATGAATAAAAATATGTACCAATACTTTTTAAAGGAGAATTTACTCTAAAATGTCGAAGAACTGGGACTAGAAGGGCGATCCCGATTTGATCAGGTTGATGACCCAAAATATAAATAGGGTATTGACCAGTCCTGGTTGATCAGGAACTGTTCATAGAAGAATGGCCAAAAATCTCCAGCGAAGTCACCCGAAAATTGTTAAACTCGATGGAATCACGCTTAAAAGATGTGATTAAACAAAAAGGCGGTATAAGAAATCCTAATTTAATAATTTTTTGGCAATAAAGTCATTGAAAGTGCAGTGTACGAAAAGGGCTGTGACATAGAAATAGCCAGTTATTTTAGTTTTCTTTAGTTTTAAATAATATTTGTTGGAACAGAAGAATAATGAAATGCGTTAATATATAATGAATTACTAATAAATCCCATTTAAATTTTTGGTCTATCTTTACTGGTTTAGCGGGAATACGGATTTAAAGTTATACTATACCGCTGCACGAAATAAGCTGTGAGCCACTATATGTATTTTTGATCAGGCCCTGTCCGTCGGTTCGTTCATCAATCTGTATGCATGACCGCGTCGATTTAAGAGCGAGAAACTATAGACTAAGAGCTTTATTCCATACCACTAACCAGAGAACACATAGACTAGACATGTATAACAAATTTTTTCAGCGCCGAAAAAATGTGCATGCGGGCCTAGCCGTATTTGCTCGGCTCAGTCGCTTGAGGCTCTAACAGTGAAAATACTGCACGACAAGGTCAGTGCGCTGCGAGCGCTATAACAAAATGGTCCCGTTTTTATATGCAGCACAGCTGTGCGCTATTTGTGTTACTTTCTCTCATTCTACCTCTCTTTTCTCTCTCTCTCTATGATCCCTCAAATCATCCAACCCAGAAGCGCACAAAAATTTAAATTTGTTCGCGACGATCCTGGCTCTTTCCTTTTGAGTGAAGATTATACCGAAATATTAATAGCGTTTGACACGTTCATACCAAATTTTAGCGTTTTCATGATTATTTCTAGGAAGGTTATGAAAGCGTTGAGGCGCATAAAATATGTTTCGACGACGAACATGCACACACACTTACTACTTACTACGTGTGTGAGCATTTGTATGTCAGCATGTGAAGCTCTTGCTACCTGTAGCAATTTTAAAGCCCAGCATTTGCATTTGGTCGGTCTTACTGACTGTCATATTCACTTCACACAGATGTACTATGTATGAACATACATATACACATACTTAAAATTTTATATTATTATAGATAATCATATTTAATAAGTTAGAAGGCTCTAGTCGAGACTGCTCGACTAGGAGATACCCTGAACCCTCCAAGCTGATATTCTAATCATTCTGCACTTTTTTATGAATACATACATACATACATACATACATACACATGCATCCACACGCACGCATAAGCCCGTGCTCTGCTAACTGCGCAGTAAGCAGCGACTGCGCTTGGGCTGCGCTGCAGTGTTGGCAATATTATGAGAATTTATTTGTTGAATAATTTCGTTTGTAGACGCACAATCTTAGATGTACGTTCCAAAGCACAAGTCTCTAGTACTTGAAATACGTTTTTACGAATTGGTGGCGACGGGGGCGTGGTATCCAAAATCTGTAAATTACAAAATGTGTGTATTTGTCAATTGCATATACACAGTAATAGTGTTCAAATTGGGCTGAAAAAGCGAACTAAATTTATCGATTAATCTCGATAAAAGCGATATCGGATGAGTTATCGAAAAAATAAGACAAACTTGTACTTCCTATGGTATACATACCAAATTTAAGCTCTCTAGCTCTCATAACTTCTGAGATCCTTTTGCTCATACGGATGGACAGACGGACAGGGCTATATCGACTCAGCTCATCGCCCTGATCAAGATTATATATACTTCTGGGGTCTGCCACGCCTCCTTCTGCCCGTTACATACTTTTCACAAAAGCATTATACCCTGATAACACATTTTCAATATACATATACATATATAAATATAAAAAGAAATAGATTAGGCCCAAAACGGTAGACAATTTGCTCTTCTTACACAAATTTTTAGACTCATTCACGAATGTGTATGAACGCAATTTTTGCGGCGGTATTGAAGCTGGAGACTTCAAATCTTGAACAAATACTCGTATATATCTCCGATTTATAAAGTGTTAAAATTTTCAGTGTCTAACATTAATATTCGGCTTTTTTATTTTTCAACTTCAACTGCCTATAAAACATGTAATATTAGTTGAAATTAAAAAAGTGAAAATGCAAAATTGTAGATTGAAGAATTACCTTTCCGGTGGTGTATATCAATATACTAGACTTCATATAACTAACCAAAATTATACATAAACCGGAAAACCCCAAAATTTGGCGTTACTTTAATATTCGGTTTTTTTTTTTAACAACTGATTATATTCGAGTTTTATTAAAAACGGTTGACATTTAACATTTTCTATGATATCTATTATATTTTAGAGTGTCCCTTAGATGTTTTTGTATAGTGATTATAATTGTTGTTATGTCCTTTGAGCCGATTTTGGCCCACTCTTCCTGTAGCTATGTCTTCAAGTAAGATATTGAAGATACTAATGCTAAATTTTGGGATTTTCCGGTTTATGTATAATTTTTATTAGTTATATTAAATCTAGTATATTGATATATACCTCATCAGAAAGGTAATTCTTCAATCTACAATTTTGCATTTTCACTTTTTATACCCTGAACCCATTGAAAATGGGAAATCATGGTATAATGGTTTTGTTAAAATGTATGTAACAGGCAGAAGGAGGCGTGGCAGACCCCACAAAGTATATATATTCTTGATCAAGGCGACGAGCTGAGTCGATTTAGCCCTGTCCGTCTGTCCGTATGTTTGAACGCGTCGATTTCCGAAGATACAATAGCTAGAGACTTCAACTTTTTCTTAAAATGTCCGTATATAGCACGCGCATATGGAGTTTATCACAAAATAACGATAAGTCTTCCGATTATTTTTTATCGATTAAAAACCTTATCGAAAGTCAATTATATAATTATATCTTCTACATCTTTAGAGCTATAGTCTCCAAATTTTAAATGTAGACTCATATGTACATTATAGAATTTCGGTTTTTGTTATAACTCACCCCACCCCTATATCCACCCCCTCACCCTCACCTTTGTAAAAGGCGTATTTCAAATACTAGAGACTTGAGCTTCGGCATATACACGCATAGTAATGATATTATCACAATCTTAAAGTTTCATGAAGAACGTACATCCACAAAAAAAGTTATTAAACAATTAATTTTCCATGAGAAGCCCACACTGCAGCCCATGCGTGTTTATGCGTGCGTGCCTATATGTGCTTATGTATGTGTGTGTGTGTTTCTTTTGTAAGCAAAAAGACGCGGAGAATTATTGAAATATCAGTTCTCCGAAGGGTTCAGGGGATTTCCTAGTCGGGCAGTCTCGACTAGAGCTTTCTTACTTGTTTAATTTAAACTAATATTACATGATATATGGGCGGTTGATTTGAAAAATAAAAAACCCGTATATTAATGTTACACACTGTATATGCGGGTTGACCACCCAACTCCAACGAGCTTTGGTGGATATATCTCGGCACACAGGGAGCGCGGTAAGCCGCAAAAGTTTATATCTCCTAAAGTATGAGAGCTAGAAGCTTCTAACTTGGATAGTTGAGTTACTAGTAACCTCCTCTAACGATGTCCCAAAAATAATTAGTACGCCTTTTTAGGGGCGTGGCATATCGAAAAATTCTCTGTAATTTTCACATATTTCGAGCGCAAGCATCCAAATTTTTCAGTTAAGTTACCGTTAGCTCCTTATAAGAACTGGCCAAAATGAGGTGTCTACACCCAATAGGGGCGCGGAAAATTGGGAAAAACTGCATTTTGTACAGTATTAGAACTACTAAAATCCTGATGGGTTGTGAATAAATATCCTGCAGTTGGTAACGTCCGACTGCAACGTTCTTACTTTTTTTCATACCCTGAACCCATTGAAAATGGGAAATCAGGGTATAATGGTTTTGTTAAAATGTATGTAACAGGCAGAAGGAGGCGTGGCAGACCCCACAACGTGTATATATTCTTGATCAGGTCGACGAGCTGAGGCGATTTGGCCGTCCGTATGTTTGAACGCGTCGATTTCAGAAGATATAATAGCTAGAGACTTCAACTTTTTTTTTAAATTGTCCGTATATAGCACGCGCATATCGAATTTATCCCAAAGAATCGATAACTCCTCCCGTTTTTATACCCTGAACCCATTGAAAATGGGAAATCAGGGTATAATGGTTTTGTTAAAATGTATGTAACAGGCAGAAGGAATCATCGCAGACCCCATAAAGTATATATATTCTTGATCAGGGCGATGAGCTGAGTCGATATAGCCCTGTCCGTCTGTCCGTCCGTCCGTATGAGTGCGTCGATCTCAGAAGTTATAAGAGCTAGAGAGCTGAAATTTTGTATGTAGACTCGTGTATACCATACGCAGTACGAGTTTATCATATTTTTCGATAACTCATTCGATATCTTTTTTATCGAGGATAATCGATAAATTTATATTGTTTTTTCAGCCTCATTTTAACACTATTAGACATAGAGTCTTCAGATTTTTTGTCCTTCGCCCCCAATTCGTAAAAAACGTGTATCGTAACGTGATTACGTTTTGAAAGTTTCATCAAGATCGTACGTCTAAAAACAAAATTATTCAACAAATAAAATCTCATAAAATTGCCCACGATGCAGCGCAGCCTAAGCGCAGTCGCTGCTTACTGCGCAGTTAACAGAGGGCGGGCTTCTGCGTGCGTGTGGATGCTAGTTTATGTATGTGTACATAAAATAAGTGCAGAATGATTAGAATATCAGCTTGGAGGGTTCAGGGTATCTCCTAGTCGAGCAGTCTCGACTAGAGCCTTCTTACTTGTTTTAATATCGATAAAAACCTTATCAAAAACCAGTTATAAAATTATATCTTCCACATCTTTAGAGCTTGAGTCTCTTGAATGTAGACTCGAATGTACTTTATATAATTTCGGTTTTTGCTATAATTCACCCCTTCACCCTTATATCCACCCCCTCACCTTTGTAAAAGGCGTATTTCAAATACTAGAGACTTGAGCTTCGGCATATACACGCATAGTAATGATTTAATCATAATCTAAAGTTTGATGAAGAACGTATATCCACAAGAAAAGTTATTAAACAATTAGGTTCCCACACTGCAGCCCATGCGTGTTTACGCGTGCGTGCCTATATGTGCCTACTTATGTGTGTGCGTTTTTATTATGGATTAAATTGAACAAAAATCGGACCTTAACCGTGTAGTTTGTTTTTATAAAAAAAATACTTCGAAAGACTTATATTACTTTCATTAAAATGCTAAGAATTTGAATGATTCATTCTTATATACTTCTTATACAGGTTAATAACACAAGTCTTGCGGCTTACGAAGAACTGTCTTAGCTTCGACTTCATTGGTAGTTCAACCGACGAGTCAGCAGACGATATGAACAATGTCCAGGTAAGCTACTTTTTAAAAACTAATTTAAATATGATCAATATCCTTTAACTCGTAGATACCAACAGCTTGGCGTCCTGCATTTCTTGATACAAACACATTAAAATTATTTTTTGACTTGTATCAAATATTACCGAATGGCTTAGCCAGTTATTCACTGTCGTGCCTAGTACAAATGACATCCGTACGTCGATCTTTATTTAGTAACTCAGAAAGAACAAAATTTCTTACAAATTTGGTTGAAGGTGTCAAAAATATTCTTACAAATTTGCATGTAAGTTAGTTATATATATATATATATATATATATATATTTAACAGTACCGCCTAAAATGTTTTACTTCAGGGTCTAAGCGATCCAGATAATTATCATGAATTTTGTCGATTGCTAGCACGTTTGAAATCCAATTACCAACTTGGAGAGCTCATAGCCGTTCCTTGTTACCCGGAAGCTATAGAATTAATAGCAAAGTTTACCGTACAATCATTACATGTGAGTATATTTTTGGTAGTAAGTTTTAAAAATGGACATTGTTAATGTTCACAGATGTGGCTCTTTGCTCCAAATAGTGTGCACTATTTACTTACCTTATGGCAGCGTATGGTCGCATCAGTACCGTATGTGAAATCACCGGATCCGCACTTGCTTGGCACGTACACACCTGAAGTAATTAAGGCGTATATAGAGTCTCGTCTAGATGCTGTGACGTTGATTGTACGTGATAATTTGGAGGATCCATTAGACGATCTTTGTATGGTGCAACAACAACTTGAGCAGTTATCGGTAATCGAGCGCTGCGAATATAATAAGACTTGCAATCTTCTTGTACAGCATTTTGACCAAAAGGCCCGAGAATACGAAAATCTTTTACAGACACATAATTCAAGCCCCATAGATATTACTGTTCATGAGTTACAGCTAACATGGTTGGTTTATATAATTGGTTCGGCTATTGTTGGAAGACTTTCTGTTACTACCAGTGATGAGCACGATAATATGGATGCAGAGCTTGTTATTCGTGTACTGCAGCTAATGAGTTTAACTGACTCTCGTCTACCTCAAACTGGTTGCGAAAAGCTAGAATTGGCCATTTTAAGCTTTTTAGACCAGGTTCGTAAAATGCATAGCAGTGATCAGGCTCAAAAGGCTACCGTTTATAAACGACTCAATGAAGTCTTTGGACTAAGTGATGAGCAGATGTTGCTTAGTTTTATTAATCGTAAAATGTATGTATTTTCTGTTAATTTGATAATAGCTAATAACTTTTAACCTTTGCAGTATTACAAATCTGAAATTTTGGGGCCGCTCTGAGCAAATAATTACAAAAACTTTAGTTTTATTATCTGATCTCTCTGTGCATTTTAATTCAGTGCGAAAATTAGCGCGTCTAGAAGAAGTACAGTTTATGTTAACACATCACACAAGTGAACACTTTCCTTTTCTTGGTACGAGCTCTTCCCTGAACGAAATGCGTTGCCGTACAATGTTTTATACTTCTCTAAGTAGGTTGTTAATGTTTGATTTGGGAGAAGATGAAGAACGTTTCTATAATTTTCTTACTCCACTTACAAGTAAGTCAGTTTTTGATTAATTAAAACTATAAACAAAAATGCAATTTTGAAATTTTTCAGATCAGTTTGAATCACTTGGAAATGTGTTAATGGATACAAAATGCTTTCCTAACGAAGAGGTGAAAAAGGCAATTATTGGGCTAGCTCGGGACCTACGGGGCCTAGCATTGCCGCTTAATGCTCGCATTCAATATACAATGCTTTTTGAATGGCTGTATGTGTATTACATTATATATTCTCATTTTATTATCTTTTTCACATATTTTTGCTTGTAGTTATTATACAGATTACTTACCTATATTGCTTCGTGCAGTTGAATTGTGGCCTCATGAACCTGCCATTACTACGCCTGTGTTAAAACTATTTGCTGAATTAGTGCATTGTCGAACCCAGCGTCTAGCAGGAAATGTGTCTAGCCCTATGGGAATTTTGCTTTTTCGTGAGGCTTCAAAACTTATTTGTATATATGGCAACAATATTTTACATCTAGAAGTAACAACTGATCAACTTTACCCGATGAAATTGAAGGGGATATCAATATGCTTCTTAATCTTAAAAAATGCTCTTGGAGGGAACTATGTTAACTGTGGTGTGTTTAAATTATACGGTGATGATACATTACATAACGTACTTGATATTATTGCCAAACTTATTCTCTCTATACGACAAAGTGATTTATTGGTAAGAATTATAACAAAAACCATAATGAAATCAAAATAAAGTAAACTACAAAATTATTAGGAGTATCCGAAATTGGCATCGGCATATTACAATTTGTTAAATTGTTTGTCTCAAGATCATGTAACATACCTTACCGCTTTGGAGCCACGAGCATTTGTATATATATTGGAGAGTTTGAACAAGGGCCTTGCAGCATTAGGTACTCAAATTTAATTTTTACATTTACAATTACTATTAATTTAATTGAATTTTTTAACTTGCAGATTCGGCAATTTACATAAGCTGCTGTACAATTTTGGACAGTATTGTCTCGTACATATTTAAGCAGCTACAGCTAAAAAGTAAAGATAAATATAAATAAATATTGTCCTCAGTGCTATTTAAACATAATTTTTGTTGCAGCTTCAACATTCCCAAATAAGAAGCTACGAAGTTTGTCACGAGAAAACACTCAATTTCTTAAGGTGTGTATTTTTATACCCTGAACTCATTTTCTATGGGAAGTCAGGTTATAATGGTTTGTTAAATGTGTGTAACAGGCAAAAGGAGGCGCTGCCGACCCCATAAAGTACATATATTCTTGTTCAGAACGACGAGTTGAGTCGATGTAGCCTTGTCCTGGATATCTCGCTTCTTTCGCTCCTAATTTATAAGAAACGTATTTTAGGTACTAGAGACTTGTGCTTTGGAAAATACACACATATGAAAATTATGATCAGTACAAGAGTAATTATTCAACAAATAAATTCAAGATATTGCCTATACTTCAGTCCAAGGGCAGTGGCTGTTAACTGTGCAGTCAGCAGAGCGCGTGCTTATACGTGCGTGTGGATGCAAGTGTGCATGTGCTTTTGTATGGGTGTATAAAAATAATAAATAATAATTAATCATTTCAAATTAATTTTTTTCGAATAACCAAAATTCAGTTAACAAATTATATTCTCTAAATCTTTAAAGCTAGTTAGTAACTAGTAGTTACGGTAATGGTACTTAGAATTTAGCTGCTTATATGCCGTAGCCATTGAAAATGAGAAATCAGGGTTATTGGTTTGTAGTCACTGCGTCAACAGCGCCAACGCAATTAGCAGAGCATGTGCGTAAGTGTAAATAATCGTAGGATTATGTTTTTCGAAGGCTTTAAGCTTTATGAGGCTATGAATCTCGTAGTGGAACAGACCTCAACTTTATTTAACAGAATAATAATATTAACAGTATAATATTATTAACTTAAAATTAAAATTCATATATTTGAATTTCTTATTTTATATTTTTAGGTGGTTGAACTAAATTCTGAGTTGCTACAGAACATGATGTCCTCACTGTTAAACAATGTGTTGGCAGAAGATTGTCGGAACCAATGGTCTATGTCTCGCCCGTTATTGGTACTTATATTACTTTACGAAGATTTTTATCGGTAAGTAAAACAAAGATATCAAACATGTTTTTGATTTGATATTTTTATATTAATAAAAAACTTTAATTAGCTCTTTGAAAGAAAGTATTATACGTGGACAACCCATTGAAAAGCAACAGACGATGGCGCAGTGGTTTGAAGATTTGTTGCTGGGTATTGAGCGTAATGTGTCCAGTAAAAATAAAGAAAAGTAAGAAGCAACACAACAATTTATGAAATTGCATACCATGAACGATAAACCATGATACCGTATAACTTTTTTTTTTTTTGTTTTTTGTTCAAAGTATAGAACAGGCGAAAGGAGAAGTGACAGAACCCATAAATTATTCTTGATCAGGACGATAAATCGAGTAGATTTAGCCACTAGCCATAGAACAAATAGACCGGGCACGCAGTGTAAAGCTTTTTGCACACTTTTTCAAGCAACTTCGTATTTGCTCGGTTCCTTACATTTAGGCCTGGGTTACGAAAATGTTCGAAACCACAATTATTTTGCTTCATGCGCTCGTTCGTCTTGCTGCTATTGAAGCTAGAGAATTTTGAAACACATACTCATGTACAGTGGGTAACATTAAGGTAATTCTTCAATCTACAATTTAGCATTTTCACTTTTTTAATTTCAACTAATATTACATGTTTTATGGGCGGTTAAAGTTGAATAATAAAAAAACCGAATATTAAAGTTACCCACTGTATATCTCCGATTTATAAAGTGTTCAAATTTTCCCAATCCGCCCACTAGGGGCTTGGCAAATCGGAAAATGCATTTTATATATATACCAGAAATCATGTTAGTTGAAGAGCTGAAATTCGGAATGAAGTTCCGCGTCGACCACACAAGATAATAAGTCATGTCGAATATATCTACGCCTTTTGGGGGCGTGGCAAATCGGATAAAACTGTATCTCCTAAAGTTGTAAATCTAGAACGCTGAAAATTTGCACGTGAGCTAAGGTTATGATTCTATAAAGATTAATGAAACAAGTAAGAACGCTGCAGTCGGGCGTCACCGACTGCGGGATACTCATTCACATCCCATCAGAAATTTAGTAGCCAAGTTTAGCTCTAGTACTGTAGAAAATGCAGTTTTTCTCGATTTGCCACGCCCCTACTGGGTGTAGACACCCCATTTTTCGTCAGTTCGTAGAACACGGTAACCTAACTGCAAAGTTTTGATGCTTACCTTCCAAAAATGTAAAAATTACAGGGTATTTTTTTGATATGCCACGCCCTTAAAAAGGCGTAACAATTATTTTTGGGGAATCGATAGAGGAGGTTATCCAAATTTGAAGCTTCTAGCTCTTATACTTTGGGAAACCTTTGCGGCTTGCGACGCCCCTTTTGGGCGGATATATATCCAACATAGCTCGTTGGACTTGGGTGGTCAACGTATATATACCGAATTTCAGGTCTCTAGCATCAATATTTCCCAAAATATAGCAAATTTTTAGATCACTATATCCTCAGGTCCGATTTGCACGCCCCTAGTGGGCGTAGACATATAAATTTTTCATCAGCCTTTATAGAATCATAACATTAGCTCACGTGCAAAATTTCAACGTTCTAGCTTTAAAACTCTAGAGGATACAGTTCTATCCGTTTTGCCGCGCCCCCAGTAGGCGGGGATATATCTGCCATAGCATGTGATCTTGGGTGGTCGACGCGGACCTACATACCAAATTTCAGTTTTATAGCTCTTCAACTAACATGATTTCCGGAAAAAGCATTTTCCGATTTGCCACGCCCCTAGTGGGCGGATCGGAAAATTTTAACACTTTATAAATGGGAGCTATACATGAATATGTGTTCCAAATTGCAAGTCTCTAGCTTCAATTGCGCCGAAATGAACTACGTTCATACGGACAGACGGACGGAAGGACAGCAAGACGGACATTGCACAATACCACTTTCATGAATGAGTATAAAAAGAATTAAAAGAGACCTAGTTGAGACTGTTTCCTTCGAACCCTTCGAACAAGAGCTATTTCAATAATTCTTAGCGCCTTTCTGCTTACACAAGCAATACACACGCACACACACTCGCACAGACGCGCACACACACACACATCCATAGACACATATAGGCACGCACGCATAAACACGCATGGGCTGCACTGTGGCTTACCATGGGAAATTAATTGTTTAATAACTTTTCTTGTGGATGTACATTCTTCATGAAACGTTTAGATTGCGATTGTATCATCATTACGCGTGTATTTTCCGAAGCCGAACTTAAAAAACGCTTTCTATAAATTTATGGGTGATGGGGTGGATATAGGGGTGGGGGGGTGAATTATGGCAAAAATCGAAATTCCATTATATTAACCATTACCATTAATTTATATATATTCCAATGGGTTCACGCTATATCTACATTTCTACGTGCACTTGGGGCGTGGCAAATCGGACCTGAAGATATAATGATTTATCAAATTTTGCTATATTTTGGGCACTATTGATGCTAGAGAACTGAAATATGAAAGATATACTCGGCCAAAAATAATTGTTACGCCTATTTAGGGGCGTGGCATATCGAAAAATACTCTGATTTTCAAATTTTTCCAAATTTAGCAGTTGGGTTACCGTTAGCTCGTTCTAGGAACTGGCTAAAAATGAGGTGTCTACGCCCAGTAGGGGCGTGACATATAGGGAAAAACAGAATTTTGAACACTATTAGAACTAAATTTAGCTACTAAATTGCTAATGTGATGTAAATGAATATTCTGCAGTTGGTACCGTCTGGCTGCAACGTTCTTACTTGTTTTTTCTTGCTCTCTCTTTTCTATCAAATATGTACAGTGACGAACTAAATTATTTGCACAGCAGGGTTTAAACTTTATAGCAATTTTTAAATGTTTTTTTTTTTTTTTAACGCTTTTTTTAGTAAAACAAAAAATGTACTACATAAAATAGGGCATTTATTAACGTATACAACAAAAATATTGCAAAAAACTTCAACGTACATTTTTAAAAAATTCAATATCCAAAAAAAAAAAACTTCGATTTTGCTGAACAAAGTTATTGGCACACCAAAAAAAAAACTGTAAAAACATTTAAAAAATTATGAAAAAAGTGGATAATAACTATAATTAACATTTGGTATGTAACCTTTTAGCTTTAATAATACAAATACCAACTCGCTCACTACTGCAGCATGTATGCAACCCCAGAGCATCACCCTACAACCACCATGCTTAATTCTTGGCGTAATATTGTTTTTGTGAAATGCAGTATTCGGCTTTCTCCAAATAGTTTTACGCCCACCCGAGCGAAATATATTGAATTTTCAGTCATCATAGAACAAAACTTGACTCCAATAATCAGATAGCTTGCTAAAATATTCCTCAGCGTAGTCTAAACGCTTATTTTTATAAGCATCTTTGATGCACAGTTTTCGTCTAGCCACCCGCGCTTTGCATTTGTCCTTGTGCTGTACTCTGCGTATAGTAATCGGGTGCATACCCCTTCCTATTCATTTTGTAACTTCAGCAGCAATCTGTGTTGATGTTATTTTGAGATTCACTTGCACCTTTCGAACGATTTTTCTGCATTCATGGCTGTTCAACAACTTAAGGCGACCTGTAAGCTTATGAACTTTGCAAGTTGCGGGCTTCCTTGGAGCGCTGTACGTAGCTTCGAGTAGTGAATCGGCTTCCTTCCATTACCTCTATAATATATGCATAAAATTTGCCTTGATCGTGCAAATGCAGGATAATTTTCCTCTGAGCTACTGATGTTTCTTTTAGCTTAGGTGCCATTATTAAGAAAAGTTAAAATATATGCTCAATTGTTATAAAATTTGTAAACCCTGAACCCATTGAAAATGGGAAATCAGGGTATAATGGTTTTGTTAAAAGTATGTAACAGGGAGAAGGAGGCGTGTCAGACCCCACAAAGTATACATATTCTTGATCAGGGCGACGAACTGGGTCAATTTAGCCCTGTCCGTCTGTCTGTCCGTCCGTCCGTATGTATGAACGCGTCGATTTCAGAAGCTAGAGACTTTTAAAATGACCGTATATACAGCGCGCATATCGAGTTTATCACAAAAAATTGATGACTCGTCTCGTTATTTCAAATATTAGAGACTTGACCTTCGACATATACACGCATAGTAATGATATAATCACAATCTAAAAGTTTCATGAAGAACGTACGTCCACAAAAAAAATTATTAAACAACTAATTTTCGATAGTAAGCGCATACTGCAGCCCATGCCTGTGTATGCGTGTGTGCCTATGTGTGTCTATGTATGTGTGTGCGTGTGTGTGAGTATTTGTATATGCAGAAAGACGCTAAAAATTATTAAATTAGCTGTTGCTCGAAGGGTTCAGGCGATCTCGTAGTCGAGCAGTCTCGACTAGAGCTTTCTGACGTGTTTTAAATTAAAATTATACCTTTCGAAGCTTTAGATAAAGAAACATAAAATATTGTGAAATTTGCCAAAATATTTTGTATAATCGTTTTAATTCTTAAAAAACCAAAAATTACTAAGTGTGCCACTAATTTTGTTCAGCAAAATCGAGGTCTTTTGGTTATTGACTGAAAAAAATGTACGTTGAAATTTTACGCAATATTTTCTTTTTTTTGTATACTTTAATAAATACTCTATTCTATTTAATACATTTTTTGTTTTACTTAAAGAGCGTTGAAAAATCATTTAAAAATTGCTATAAAGCTTAAAAAGCCTGCTGTGCCAATAATTTAGTTCGTCACTGTATGTGTGCATAAGAGAAGAGTATAATGATTATAGTATCAGCTTAGAGTTCTGGGTATCTCCCAGTCGAGCAGTATCGCTTACTTTGCTGATTACCAAAACTGTCTAAGCTAAAATTTCGGCTGAGTAATTTTCTATCAGACTATTAGTTTCAGTTGGTTCCCTCGTTTAAGATTTAAAACTTAGATTATTATTCGGGAAAGTGCGTGAATATTTAATAAATATTTGTTATCATTCCAAGGTTTACACAGAATTTATCGACTTTTCGACGAGATGTTGCTAACCTACCAAAATCGTCAACATATTCGACAGGTATGTATTAAGTCTTCACTATAATGGACATCCATTTTTGGATTATAAAAAGTCGGAGTATGTAACATAATATATTAGGCCATATCGGTGATTCTAAACACGCTGATCTCAGAAGCCTTATGTTTAAAAGTTAAGTCTCATTAAAAACAAAAAATCTCCAATATGATTATACTCTGAACTAGAGGTGGGCACGGGCCGACTTTTTTGCACCCGGCCCGATCCGCCCACGGTCAGAAGTTCAAAATTTTATCCGTACCCGAAAGCAACAAAAAATGTTCATACCCGCAACCAACCCGCCCGCCCGAAACAATTACAAAAAATTTAACTCTCAAAAATTACAATTTTTTCTCAAAAATAACAACAATTTAATTCTTAAAAATTATAGTATTATTTACAGAAATATTACATGTTTTTATATAAAAAAGGAGCATATCAAGATTTGCGATTTTTCGCCTTTCATTTAAAATTTTTCCAGAAGAGGAATACATTAAATATTTTTGCCCACCACTTCCAAAAATTTAAGGTCCATTGCCTCCTGCCAAAAATCTAAGATTGACAAGTTTGAATTATAGCGTGTGGCATAATATTTATCAATTTCTAAGTCGATTGCATTTTTGTCAGGTTCGTCAAGTTACAAGTACAGTTTAAATGCATAATAAATTGCTTAATTTGTAAGCGCACATAATGTTATCGATGTCTAAAGCAACCCGGTTTCTGCAGACGAGCGCAGTCAATAGCTTTACAAAATAAATAAATAAATATATTTGTTCATGCTCTTCTTTCCAAACTAATCCGTTATTTTTCGCAGTCAAGTGATACAACGGTTTCATTTGTTCAGAAAATCTAGCAACAAACTGTCTGCCTATAAATTGCCTTAATTATGTGACACTATTTGGCTTTGGTAAAACGGACAACGCCTCTATTTTTCTCGGGTTTGGTTTTATTTCACCGTTTTTTATGTAAAATTCGAGATACTCATTTCCTGTTCTCAAAAACGCACATTTCTTATTAAACGAAAATCCTGCATTTGCCAATGCCTTTTTAAAACGATTGCTAGCCTTTCAAATGCTTGTTCTTTTGATTCTGCCACAATCAAAACATCATCAATGCAAACAACTGCACATGAATATGCCAATTCAGCCAAAGCTTTTAATAGAATCTTCGTGTATAGGTATAAAAGCCACTTTCCATGTCCAGGCTGGAAAAATATTTTCCACCTCGTAATCTCGCTATCTGATCTGATATAGATGGAAAAGGATATTTATCGGACACTGTATTCGCATTTAGTTCACGGCAGTCTATCACTTCTTAACCAATAACATTAGACTAGCAAATAGTGAGCTGCTTGCTCGTATGACATTTTCATTAATCATTTGCTGAAACAAGTTCTTTCTCGTCTGTGCCTATAAGAGCGTCTTTGAACTATTTTATTTCTATCTAAAAAACAAATTGCTAAAACCAGTAGATACACGTCTATTTGGTATTCCATCTATAAAATAATTTAAATGCTCACTAAGTATTTCTTTTAATTTTCGCCTATCACTTTCATTTAGTTCAACATTACTACCAATGAGGTTTTCTAGAACTTTTGTATTACTTTTTTATAAGTCAAGCAATCATCTGCCAACACGTGAAAATCTAGGTTAGACTGAGAAACTTGAACTGCAGCCAGAACTTGAAATCGCTCTTTACAATATTTTCGCCTATACCTCTCAATATTATCAGGTTATTTAATGATTCCTTAATCCCATAATCACTCGGCACCCATATCAAAGTAAAATGGAAAGAGCTCACTCAGTTGGTACATTTTCCTTTCATTTTTATTACTGTGCACAAGTTTACTCGCTTCTCGGTGTTTACGTCTGCGACTCCAATATGCGTTCTGATGTCTCTTGTGGATGTGGGCAATCCCACTTCTGATGTCGGAGATGGCTCTGAATTATCGTGCTCAATAATAACCTCTTAATTTCAGTAGGTGATATTTGTTCTTTTGCTTTTGAACGCAGCGAGTCGCAATTGTCTCGTTGTTACTTCTGCTGTCCTCAGACTAAAGCCACGTACGCACAGCCTCAACGCTCGTGCCTATATTCCCCTCGATAGTTCCGGAGTCCAGGATCACAATTCCACGAATTCTCTGGCATCTCGGCAATGCCTATTACCATAAATGTTCGAAACTAGGATATCCATGAATGCAAAAATGCTGTGGGTGCTGTGGGTACTGTGGGTGCTGTGGATGCTGTGGATGCTGTGAGTGGTTATTAAGAGACATTGAGCATTTTCTCTCTTTCCTTCCTTTTTATACCCTGAACCCATTGAAAATGGGAAATCAGGGTATAATGGTTTTGTTAAAAGTATGTAACAGGGAGAAGGAGGCGACAAACTGAGTTGATTTAGCCATTTCCGTCTGTCTGTCCGTCCGTCCGTATGTATGAACGCGTCGATTTCAGAAGCTAGAGACTTTTAAAATGACCGTATATACAGCGCGCATATCGAGTTTGTCACAAATAAATCGATAACTCGTCCCGTTATTTTTTTATCGATAAAAAACCTTATCGAAAGTCAATTATAAAATTATATCTCCTACATCTTTTGAGCTAGAGTCTCCAAATTTGAAATGTAGACTCATATGTACTTTATAGAATTTCGGTTTTTGTTGAATTTCACTCTTGTTCTCTTGTCTTCATTTTGGATACTGTTTGCTATCTTCATGGATGTGTTTTATGAATCACTCGTCAGTGCATCCTCCCAATGAGGATGAGCCACGAACCTTATTTGTTGATAATCATTTTTAATTCCACGAGACATATATGTACATTGTATACCATTAGTTCTTAATGAAATATTCTGCAAATTCACACAAATAGCATAAGCTTCCGGTAAATGTTAACATCCTCGGTAGATCACCGTTTAGTCCTCTTATGAAAACACCTAAAGCTCTATCTCTATATGATTCTATTAATGTTAACAATACTACGAATGGTTGTTCGCTTGCTTTTAAGGCCTGTAAAATTAAAGAAAACTGACTAATAACTTGCATATAGAAGGTTTCCATGTCGCTGTTGCTTTGAATTTTATTTATTTATTTGATTCATATTATTTTATATATTTGATTCAATTCGTATTCCAAGGTGCGAACATCCGTTTTATCAGCATAATGCAATCGCAAAACTCGCTTCATTTCAGGCCAATCATAATTTTGTACACTGTATGATGACAATGAGATAACGGCATTTCCAATTACTTTTCCTCGTATGTGTAAAATTATTGAGCGATATAGAAGTCTTTCCTTGATAATAGAATAATCTTCAAGTACGAACTCGATCCTGTTTACCCTCGAGGCATATTCTGAAGGGTTTCCCTCAAATGTGGGCAACACTTTAACACAGTCCGGCAATGACGAAATTTTATTTTAATTCAAGCTCTGAACGTGGATGGGCCAGTGAGGATTGTTCCTCTATTCCTCGAAAATTGATCGATTAGTTTGTTCTTAACACATAACAAAAACTGCAAGGCTGAATATGCCAAATTCAAAGAGTTAGAAATCAAAAACCAAAAAAATCCACATAAACTCAATTTTGCACGTTTCATGAATTGCACATATTTTTGCTCTTATACTTCTCTTCTCAGCCGAAACCATGCAGATTTGCCGTTATCTTAGTTCATTGAGTATTCTTCTTATTCGTAGACTGAGCATGTAAATTTACCGTTATCTTAGTTCTTTTATAGTCTTACCTGCAAAGCGATTTGAAGTGTGTTGACTGCACGCGTATTCCATTCGCAACAAATTTTAAAAAATTAATGAAAATTAGTTAAAAATGAGGAAAATTTCAATCGACATTGAAAATAGTGTTGTGTGCCTGACCGAGAAGGGCTTTCCTTCGCGTACTATTGCCCAAAAGCTTGGTATCAGCCAATCCGCAGTGATCGCAGCTCAAAAGAGACGAAATGTGACTCCGAAAACTCAAGTCAAAGGTCGCAAAAAACTGTTGGACTCTGATGCTCGTATAATGATGCTCGGAAATGAGGAAGAACAAGCTGCTAACACAAAAGGGTGCTTCTCTAGCAATTAATAAAAATGTTAGCGAATGGACTGCTAGAAGATCACTTCGTGGCATCGGTTATGTCTCATTCGTTATGAAAAACAAACCTGCATTGTCAGAAAAGAATGTGAAGGCGCGTTGGAAATTTGCAAGGGATCACAAAAACTGGAACATTGATGATTGGAAACGAGTTATTTGGTCGGATGAATCAAAATTTAACCGTTTCCAATCAGATGGAAAGCAATATTGCTGGCGCAGACCTGGGGAACGCATTCAACCACACCATGTGAAGCAACGGTCAAACATGGCGGCGCAGCATTATGGTTTGGGGATGCTTTACTTGGTGGAACGTTGGTCCTCTACATAGAGTAGAAGGCATAATGCGCAAAGAATATTACATGAATATCCTTCAAACCCATCTTCCCAATTTTATTGATAAATGTGCTTATCCCGAGAATGAAATGGATTTTCAACAAGATAGGGATCCAAAACATACAGCCAAAATTGTGAAGGAATGGATTGGAAACCAAAATTTTAGCCTAATGAATTGGCCAGCACAGAGTCCCGACCTCAATCCTATTGAAAATCTGTGGTCAATAGTGAAAAGACGGCTGGGGCAGTATGATGCAACCCGAGCATAGACAACTTATGGGAACGCGTAGAAGCGGAGTGGAGGCGAATTCCAAGCGAAATGATTCAAAGTTTGGTTGAGAGCATGCCGAACAGAATCAACAAAGTTATTGCTAATAAGGGTTTTTGGACCAAATATTAAAATTTGTTAGTTAATTCATTTTTTTTAAGCGTGCAAAGTTGAGTTTATGTGGATTTTTTTGGTTTTTGATTTCTAGCTCTTTGAATGTGGCCTTGCAGTTTTTGTTATGTGTTAAGAACAAACTAATAAACAAAACAAAAAAAAAAAAAAAACAAAACAAAAATCTTGATTTGCTCGTATGGTTTAATTTTTATGCGTGATGAAAGTCAAAGTTGTGAAACATTCACTCATTTTTGCTCGGTACTGTATATTCTTTATCAGGGCGACGAACTGAATCGATTTAGCTCTGTCCGTCTGTCTGTCCGTATGTTTGAACGCGTCGATTTCCGAAGATATAAGAGCTAGAGACTTGAATTTTTTTTTTCAATGACCGTATATACAGCGCGAATGTCGAGTTTAGGTTTAGAATTCGATAAATTATCCCATTATGTTTTTATCGAATAATATGTTTTTATCGAATTCTGGAATGTCGGAAAATGCATTTTCCGATTTGCTACGCCCCTAGTGGGCGGATCGGGAAAATTTTAACACTTTATAAATGGGAGCTATACACGAGTATGTGTTCCAAATTGCAAGTCTCTAGCTTCAATTGCGCCGAAATGAACTACGTTCATACGAACAGACGGACGGACAAGATGGACATTGCACAAAACCAATATACTCAATTAATTTTCGTGAATGAGTATAAAAATTAAACATAAATTCCGCCCGCTTTGGGGTTCGAACCCGAGACTTCTCGATCGAGTGGCGCGCTGCTATTCACTACGTCACTTCACTTAACAACTTAATGGCAAAACAGAAATAAATTCACTGCTGCAGCGTCATCTAGCAAATCTAAACTAAATTAAATGTTTCTTTGAAAGGGTGTCTGCAGACTTATAGAAAAACTGTTGTGGCTGCTGCATGTGCGTTTTTTTTTTAATTGGCCTAATATTTAATGATTTTTTCAAAATTGATTGACTTAACGGAATTTAATCTTTCAGCATATGATCTACATATTCTATTGAACATTTGACAAATTCAGCCTCCTTAGATTGTCGATGGTCTTACATATGTATACATATGTATTTTATATATATATATATATATATATACAGTCGAGTCTCGATAATTCGTATCTTCGTCTTCGTCTCAGCGCGCACTATGTTTACAGCCTTACATATGTATGTAGATCTCGCAGACTATTATGCATGGCGCCTTTATGTCGCTCCATGTGCGAAATTTCGTTGTTATCTCTATTGGATTTACATTAGTTTGCTCATTTTATTTGAAGCGTACGACTAGTAAAAATTACAAGCTCAATATTAATATGATTTTGTTTATGTTTAATTTTGTTTTTAAGTACATAATATTAAAATGAATGTGTATTTTATTTATTTTTAATAAGTTAAAATTGTTGAAATTCGTATTTTGATTACACCCCACTAAGTGGAAACCTCGGTAAATCGAAAACTTCTATAATTCGTAAAAAAATTCGGTTCCCTTGCTATTACCAATTATCGAGACTCGACTGTATATATATGTATATTGTTTTTTAGCATAGTGAGTAGTTTCAATTTTTATTTTACGAAAAATTTTCCTTCTGATTCTTTCCAGACAATTCGTACCAGGTCTATACTGAAACAAATTACTCAATATCGGTATAAATAGCGGAACACAATTATCTCGTCTACTATCTGTCAACAAATTGTCCTAACACAATTTTTATTCTTATATAAAAAACAAAATTATGAAATACGAAAAATTAAAATTATATAATTATTTATATTTTTTGTAAACTAGTTTGAAATTTATAGAATTTTAAATAATGTCATCTATTTAAATTGTCCAGGCAATAAAAATTAAGTCAATTGATTACCACTAGTGGAAACTCATACGATAGGATATCTACCGTTTACATAACGCTCACCATCAATGCTAAATAAAATCTAAACCATCAGAGCTCCATCTTTAAAATTAAAAAAAATATATATTTGACTTCATCTTTTTATACCCTGAACCCATTGAAAATGGGAAATCAGGGTATAATGGCTTTGTTAAAAGTATGTAACAGGGAGGAGGAGGCGTGGCAGACCCCACAAAGTATATACATATGTATATTCTTGATCAGTGCGACGAACTGAATCGATTTAACTCTGTCCGTACGTTTGAACGCGTCGATTTAGAAGATATAAGAGCTAGAGACTTGAATTTTTTCGAATGTCCGTATATACAGCGCGCATATCGAATTTATCACCAAAAATCGATAACTCATGCCGTTATTTTTTATCGATAAAAGCCTTATCGAAAGTCAGTTATAAAATTTTATATCCTACATCTTTAAAGTTAAAGTCTTTAAAATTTAAATGTAAACTCATATGTACTTTATAGAATTTAGATTTTTTTATAATTCACACGCCCCCCCACCCCTATATCCGACCACTTTACCAAAAAATTGTAAAAGGCGTATTTCAAATACTAGAGAGCTGAGCTTCGGCAAATACATACATAGTAATGATATAAACACAATCTCAATGAAGAATGTACATCCACAAGAAAATTTATTAAACAATTAAGTTCCCATGAGAAGCCCACACTGCAGCCCATGCGTGTTTATGCGACCGTGTCTTTAAAATGTGTATGTGTGTCTTCGTGTGCGTGTGAGTGTGATTCTTTTGTAAGCAGAAAGACGCGAAAAATGATATAAATATCAGTTTTCTGAAAGGTTCAGGGGGTTTCCTAGTCGAGCAGTCTCGACTAGAGCTTTCTTACTTGTTTAATATGTTTATTTATTTATTTCTTAAACTATTGACAAAATCGAGAGTCAATTTAAATTAGAAAAGCCTCAACTATGTACAGGATATAATTACACTAGTAACACCGACCCGATGGGGGTATTTTATTTGCCAGTCCGGCCAGCTATGCCCACGTTTCACAGCCAAATATGGTCAGTGATACTAATAAAGCTATGAAAATAAAGTGTTAGTAAGAAAACTTAAAAAAATATATTAAATGAAGATATATTAACTAGTTAAAAAAAAAGAAAATTAAAAAAATAAACAATAAAAACAAAAAAAAAAAATAATAATAATAAAAAAAAGATAAAATAAAATAAAAACGATTTAGTATAGAACAAGTTAGAAAGCTCTAGTCGAGACTGCTCGACTAGGAAATCCCCTGAACCCCGCGTCTTTTTGCTTACAAAAGAAACACACACACATACATAGGCATACATAGGTTAAAATCGAAATTCTATAAAGTACATATGAGTCTACATTTAAAATTTAAAATTTTTCTAGCTCTAAAGATGTAGGAGATATAATTTTATAACTAGCTTTCCATAAGGTTTTTTATCAATAAAAAAATAACGGGACAAGTTATCGAAATTTTGTGATAAACTCGATATGCGCATGCTATATACGGACATTTTAAAAAAAAAAGTTGAAATCTCTAGCAATAATATATCTTCTGAAATCGACGCGTTCAAACATACGGACAAACGGACGGCCAAATCGCCTCAGCTCGTCGACCTGATCAAGAATATATATACGTTGTGGGGTCTGCCACGCCTCCTTCTCCCTGTTACATACTTTTAACAAAATCATTATACCCTGATTTCCCATTTTCAATGGGTTCAGGGTATAAAAAGAAAAGAGTAAGGAAGAGCCAAAATAGAATAGTAGAATTGAAAATGTATACCAATGCTTATGCCTGGGCATTGTGGGTGATAACCTAATAGTACAATTTTTATTTTAGGAAGAGAGCTTTAAGGAAAAAACGTTATAATATTTAGTAAAATTAACGCAAAGAACATGAAACGCACTGTGCAAAGAATAATCCCTAGTGCACACAGGTAACAAAAGATGCCACACAGGTATGTATACAAACTAGCACAAGCAGCAGCTCACAAAAATTGAAATTCCTTTGCAGCAAGAACCCATGTCTTCCGTTCTTATTGAAGAGCATACCGAAATCTTCAAACCGTTTGCCAAGCTCGTACAAAATGTTTGCGTTTTTATACCCTGAACTAGGGATGCAAAACAATCGATGGTACTATCGATACTATCGATTGTTTTCTAAAACGGCGATACCTCGATAATATTTTGCGTCTATCGATAGTCGGACATTCAAAAAAGTGAACGGTAAGTTGGCGAACGCCAATTCCCAAGAACGCAAGAGCCATACGAGCTAGTGTGCCAAAATGAGTAATATTGAAAGAACAAGTTCAGTGGATCAGTTCAGTGAACTATTCATTTTAGCTCACTCACTCATGACCTACCCAAGTCTAATTCAAAGCTGGAACGCGTAAGTAAATTGTAAAAATTTTAATTCTAGTTATTTAATTTTGGATTTTTCCCTCAAAAGTACCAAAAATAGCTGTAAATGAAGTCAGAAACATTTTTTAGTACCGTTCTATAAATGCAGAATTTAAGAAAAAATGGAATAAATTGTAATTATTTTAAATTTTCGATCGTATCGACGGTTTCCACCAATCGATTTAATATCGATGGTTTTCACTATCGGATGTGAAAAATCGATGGCCGCACTATCGATAGTTTTGCATCCCTACCCCGAACCCATTTTCAATGGGAAATCAGGATATAATTGTTTTGTTAAAATGTATGTAACAGGCAAAAGGAGGCGTGGCAGAGACCACAAAGTATATATATTCTTGATCAGGTCGACGAGCTGAGTCGATGTGGCCCTGTCCGTATGTATGAACGCGTCGTTTTCCGAAGATATAAGAGCTGGAGACTTGAACTTTTTTTTTTAAATGTCCGTATATAGTGCGCGCATATCAAGTTTATCACTAGAAATCGATAACTCGTCCGATTATTTTTTTTAGCGATAAAAAACCTTATCGAAAGCCATTTATAAAATTATATCTCTTACATCTTTAGAGCTAGTGTCTCCAAACTTTAAATGTAGACTCATATATATTTTATAGAATTTCGGTTTTTGTTATAATTCACCCCCACCCCTATATCCACACCCTCACCCTCACTTTTGTAAAAGGCGTATTTCAAATACTAGAGACTTGAGCTTCCGCAAATACACGTATATTAATGATTTAATCATATAAAAGTTTCATGAAGAACGTACATTCACAAGAAAAGTTATTAAACAATTAAGTTCTCATAGTAAGTGCACACTGCAGCCCAAGCGTGTTAATTTCTTTTTTTCTTTTATATATATTTGTTTATTGACAATCTTTATAATACAAGTTGCAAGTTGCGTTGTGGCTAGGATAGTGCGCCATGCTTGCAGGATGGCCGTAAAGCATTGCTTCGCAAGCACTGTGCGCTACCTTAGCCTGGGACAGCTCGTCTTCTCATTCGCTCGGCTCTGCGGAGCTCCATCATCACTGTGGCCGCGAAGGTGCTTGTTAGTTCCCAAGCTTCCTCCGATTCCAGCATGGCGTTGACAATGTTGTCCGCTCTGATGGAGCGGCCCACTGCCTTTTCCAGACGAAGCCTCTCCTCCAGGAACCGTCCACATTCGAAAAGAATGTAGTTGGCGTCTTCCACGTGCCCTCGCTCGCACCAGGGGCACTCGTCAGATTCCTCGTGGCCAAAGCACTTCAAATAGCTCCGAAAGCACCCATGACCCGAGAGGATCTGCGTAAGGTAGAAGTTTTCCTCGCCGTGTTTGCGGTTGACCCATGGTTCAAGCTTGTGCGTCCACCGCCCTTTAGCTGATCTATTCCACTTTCTTTGCCATCGTGCAATGCTGTTCGCCCTGATAGCGAATTCCGCTCCATGGCTTCGTCGTCCAATTCCTCCAGGGGCACCATGCCGGCTATGACGAGCGCCGTGTCATCGGAGACTGTCCTGAAAGCGTAGCAGACTTTGATTGCGCTCACTCTAAAGGTGGCGCAAATGACCCAGCTGCAGCTCGGCGTTGACATCGCTCTTGACTTGATTGGCGCAGCATAGAAGATGACGGACATAATGACGCTCATTAGAGGGAGACGTCGGGACGCACAGTGGGACCTTTGCTCATTTTGCGTTGCGAAAACCATAACTTTGGAGCCTAGCAATATATTTAAAAAAAGGCATTAGGCAGAGAATTTTTCAATCTTTAAAATGAATCTAAGCACAAGGTACTGCGGTAACAGGTGGCTTCACAGCTTTACCTCAAAGTTAAAAAATATGATTTGTTACCAAAAATACCTGCATTTGCATGAAAAACTGAAATATTTTATGTTGAAAATGATTTTATTTAAATTAATTACAGTAAATATTATTACTTAAACAAAAAAACAATACAAAATTGGAAAAATAATTTTTATTTTTCTTTTGCCAAAAAACCCAAACCCTTTGATTTGCCGTCGGCATTTCGACCTACTGCATGCAGCTGCTTGCAAATTTGACCTTTTTTAGTACATTTTATGCGTTTTTATGCCGATTTTGGGATAGTTTTTTTTTTAAATCTTTTGGAACCTGTCCCTATGGTTAATTTCCAATCGAATGGCATCAAAAAATCTAAAATCGGTGATTATGACTTTACTTATTTTTGCCACGCTCTGCCGGCAGAGGCCCTACTGTGCGACGGCTGCGGCAACGCCCTCTGTTTTTGCTGCAGCGATCGCTGCAACGAGGAACGGCGCGCGAAAGCTTGCAGCTCCTCCTCCATCATGGCCTCCATATTGCTCCGACTACCACGGCGTAAAGCCTGTAGTGGGCACTGCCTACTAATATAATTTGAGTTTAGAGACCGCAGTAACTTAAACTCAACTTAACTACAGCGAGAGCCCGAAAGTATGCACTACTTTTAATACCTGCTACCTCACACTAGCAGCTAGGTTGCTGTCTTTGCTAAGACTTAGCAGCTCACTAAAGTTAAAAAGCAGCTGATTGTCCGCTGCAGTTTCCAGCTCTACTAACAGCTGTTAGAGTGAATGCACCTGTTTTTTTTATTATTTGCACAAATGTGACGCCTTATGTGACAAATCTTTTCGCGCTTAAAAAAAAGAAAGGGAAAGAGGAAAGCCCTGACGCCAAAAACAGTGACGCTATTGCCCCCATTTCTTGCACCACCGGATTGTACCACTGGGGTACTCCGCGAGACCGCCACGAAGTAAGTCTTTGATAGTTTTTGCCGTCGCTGGGTGCGTCGCGCCCACAGCAACCACGTTGTCTACAGTTCTTTCCACTTTAACAGGGAAAAACACAGATCAAGCTATTGTCCACGATGGATCACGATGACGTCGACCGTACTCCACGAAAACGCAACTCGAACAGCGTGTTAATGCGTGCGTGCCTATGTGTGTTTATGTATGTATGTGTGCTTACGCGGTGTGTGTAATCAGAAATACGCAAAGAATTATTGAAATATCAGTTCACCGAAGGGTTCAGGGGATTTCCTAGTCGAGCAGTCTCGACTAGAGCTTTCTTACTTGTTTTTTCATTATTTGTGAGATATCACTTGTGGAAACATTTGTATGCCTGTGTGAATTTAAATGTGCGTGTGTGTATGGGCATATGTGTATGCATGGGACATGAGCATTTTCGTGTGCCTACAAAAAGTTTGTGAACGATTTTGGTTTCGAATTTCAGAGGCTGACTAACTAAACTGACAAGTGCACCTACGCTTTCACAAATTAGGACATAAACGCAAACATTTTGCGCGAGTATAACAAACGGTTTGAAGAGTTCGGTATACTCTTCAATAAGAACGGAAGACATGGGTTCTTGCTGCGAAAAAATATTTTTGTGGGCTGCTGCTTGTGCTCACATGTATACATACATATATATATATTTAAGAGAGCAGAGAGCATCGAGAGAGAGGGAGAGAGAGAGAGCAAGGGAAACATTGAGCATAGATAGATCTTCCGTTCAAAAGTCAACCATCTCGGCCGAGCGCATAAAGCGAAATGCATCGTTTCTTGCTGCGGCAGGATTGCCAAGAGTGCTCGTGAGCCAAGCAGTTTGCGCAGTAACTCTTTATAAGTACCGCATGCGTTCGTCCCTCCTCTGAAAGAGCCAGAAAACGCCGGCAGCTCCGAAGACCATGGATTCCGTGTAATCCAGCTAACTCGTTTGGGAGGGGCAGAGCTCGTGCATCTCGAAAGTGGGATTGGAATTGTCGGCGCAGAACGATCACCTTCCATAGCCACAAGAGCACGAGCTCGTACGTTAAAAAGGTGATTAACGTCCTGCCAGGCTGTGATTTCTGTTTTTCGTGTCATTGAATGCTCCCATAGAGTTCGAGTTTGTTCCGGCAAATTTGAAGTGCAGAGGAAAACAAGAACGCAATCCCAATTCTCAGTGGATATCTGAGAATACTGGATTGCCGTGCCACATCTGTGTATGGTTCTATGCAACTCTCTGAGAACAATCGGACATGGGGGTACAAAGGTTGTCTGATAGAAATCGCTACTAAAGAGAAGTCAACAATCAAGCGAGGATGAAGAGTCTCAATGAGGTCCGTGGGAATATTCTTGATCAGGCCGACGAGCAGAGTCGATTTGGCAATGTCCATCTGTCTGTCTGTTCGTCCGTCCATCTGTCCGTATGTTTGAACGCGTCGATCTCAGAAGATATAAGAGCTAGAGACCTGAATTTTGTTCAAATGTCCGTGTATACAGTGCTCATATCGAGTTTACCTCTGAAAATCGTTAACATTTTCCGTTAATTTTTTATCGATAAAACCCCTTCTGGGTTATAAAATTATATCTGCTACATCTTGAGAGCTAGAGTCTTCAAATTTTAAATGTAGACTCATATGTACTTTACAGAATTTCGATTTTTGCTATAATTCTCGCTCTCGCTATTGCTCTGATTTCGAACGGCTAGCAAATAGCAATAGCAAAAGCTATCCGATATTTGTAGTTGTAGCAATAGCACAAGCATTAAAAGCGAGATGAGAGCGGTCAAACGAAAAAAAAATTTTTTGCTACTGCTACGGAGCATTTGCATTACTTTTCTCTTTTCCTTTTATGTTGCTTTCGTAGTTGCTCTCGTAGCTGCTCTCATATTTGCTTCTATAGCAGCTCTGTACGAAATATTGCTCTTTAAGACGACAGCTTACCTTCATTTGAAGACGAAGAAAACAATCAGAATTAGAAATACAAATTACTGCTTGTTTTAAATTTAATTTTTTATACTCATTCACGAAAGTGAAATGAGTATATTGGTTATGTGCAATGTCCGTCTTGTCCGTCCGTCTGTCCGTATGAACGCAACTTTTTTCGGCGCTATTGAAACTAGAGACTTGAAATTTGGAACACATACTCGTGTATAGCTCCCATTTATAAATTGTTAAAATTTTCCCGATCCGCCCACTAGAGGTGTGGCAAATCGGAAAATGCATTTTCCGGAAATCGTGTTAGTTGAAGACCTAGAAAGCTGAAATTTGGTATGTAGGTCTGCGTCGACCACTCAAGATCACATGCTATGGCGGATATATCTACGCCCATTGGGGGCGTGGGAAATCGGATTAAACTGTATCTCCTAAAGCTAGAACGTTGAAATTTAGCACGTGAGCTAATGTTATGATTCTATAATGACTGATGAAAAAATTATATATTTACGCCAACTAGGGCGTCGCAAATCGGACCTGAAGATATAGTGATTTTACAAATTTTGATATATTTCAAGCATTATTGATGCTAGAAACCTGAAATTCTGTAAATAACGCGGGTTGACCACCCAAGTCCAACAAGCTATGGTGGATATATCTCCGCACAAAGGGGACGTGGCAAACCGCAAAAGTTTATATCTCCTCAAGTATAAGAGCTAGGTTGGATGGTTGAGTTACTGGTAACCTCCTCTATCGATTCCCCAAAAATAATTTTTACGCCTTTTTAGGGGCGTGGCATGTCAAAAAATACCCTGTAATTTTCACATTTTTGGAGCATAAGCATCCAAACTTACCAGTTAGGTTACCGTTAGCTCGTTCGACGAACTGGCCAAAAATAAGGTGTCTACGCCAAGCAGGGGCGTGGCAAATCGAAAAAAAACTGCATTTCCACTGTCTTAGCTGATAAATTTCTGATGGGATTTGAATGAGTATCTCGCAGTCGGTAACGCCCGACTGCAACATAGAATGTTATACCCTGAACCCATTTTCAATGGGAAATCAGGGTATAATGGTTTTGTTAAAAGTATGTAACAGGGAGAAGGAGGCGTGGCAGACCCCACAAAGTATATATATTCTTGATCAGGGCGACGAGAAAAGTTGATTTGGCCCTGTCCGTCTGTCTGTCCGTCCGTCCGTCTGTCCGTATGTTTGAACGCGTCGATTTCCGAATATACAATAGCTAGAGACTTCAACTTTTTTTTTAAATGTCCGTATATAGCACGCGCATATCGAGTTTATCACATAATTTCGATAACTTGTCCGATTATTTTTTTATCGATGAAAAACCTTATCGAAAGTCAATTATAAAATTATATCTCCTACATCTTCTGAGCTAGAGGCTCCAAATTTGAAATGTAGACTTATATGTAGATTATAGAATTTCGTTTTTTTTTATAATTCACCCCCACTCCTATATCCACCCCCTCACCCTCACTTTTGTAAAAGGCGTATTTCAAATACTAAAGACTTGAGCTTCGGCATATACACGCATAGTAATGATATAATCACAATCTAAAATTTTCATGAAGAACGTACGTCCACAAAAAAAGTTATTAAACAATTGTTTCCACACTGCAGCCCATGCGTGTTTATGCGTGCGTGCCTATATGTGCCTATTTATGTGTGTGTGTGTTTTTTGTAAGCAAAAAGACGCGGAGAACTATTGAAATATCAGTTCTCCGAAGGGTTCAGGGGATTTCCTAGTCGGGCAGTCTCGACTAGAGCTTTCTTACTTGTTATACCCTGAACCCATTTTCAATGGGAAATCAGGGTATAATGGTTTTGTTAAAATGTATGTAACAGGCAGAAGGAGGCGTGGCAGACCCCACAAAGTATATATATTCTTGATCAGGGCGACGAGAAAAGTTGATTTGGCCCTGTCCGTCTGTCTGTCCGTCCGTCCGTCTGTCCGTATGTTTGAACGCGTCGATTTCCGAATATACAATAGCTAGAGACTTCAACTTTTTTTTTAAATGTCCGTATATAGCACGCGCATATCGAGTTTATCACATAATTTCGATAACTTGTCCGATTATTTTTTTATCGATGAAAAACCTTATCGAAAGTCAATTATAAAATTATATCTCCTACATCTTCTGAGCTAGAGGCTCCAAATTTGAAATGTAGACTTATATGTAGATTATAGAATTTCGTTTTTTTTTATAATTCACCCCCACTCCTATATCCACCCCCTCACCCTCACTTTTGTAAAAGGCGTATTTCAAATACTAAAGACTTGAGCTTCGGCATATACACGCATAGTAATGATATAATCATAATCTAAAATTTTCATGAAGAACGTACGTCCACAAAAAAAGTTATTAAACAATTGTTTCCACACTGCAGCCCATGCGTGTTTATGCGTGCGTGCCTATATGTGCCTATTTATGTGTGTGTGTGTTTTTTGTAAGCAAAAAGACGCGGAGAACTATTGAAATATCAGTTCTCCGAAGGGTTCAGGGGATTTCCTAGTCGGGCAGTCTCGACTAGAGCTTTCTTACTTGTTTTAATATGCTTTAGTCGTATATATTTTATAGCACAATGTGAAAATAAATGAATTCTTATAATTTGAAATTAACGTCTGTGAGAAGCAATATACTCTGAGGAGCAATATAGGTATGCACGTATTAATGTATATGAACGTACGTATTTGCTGTGCGTTTATATCCATATACGTGCATATACATGTTGCTCCACACAACGACGCGAATACTGTAGGAGCGACCCTCGCACTGGAGAGGGGGTCAGAGGGTTGTTAGAGGCGGTCTCTTTCGCTCCTACAGATTCAGCAATGGGTTCGCGTCGCACGGACGACGATCATCGGTGACCGTTAGCCGAGGTGTCGTTCGGGCCGAGTGATAGTAGTGGACACTTTCACTCGTAGGGCGCCAACGGCCAATGGGAGGCTGCCACGTGATTTGGCAGGAAAGTGGCGTCACCCGAAATCACGCCACTTTACCGTTTTTATGGGCAAGAACGGCAGAGAGGCCCCGCTCCAGAGCCGAACAGGCCCCGTTACCACACGAAGCAGGGCCTTTGGCTGGGGTATAAAGGGGCCATCAGCAGCTCCATACGAGAGAGAGAGAGTCAGAAAAAGTGAGAGACAGTCAGTGAGAGAGAGAAATCCGAAGTTTTAAGTGCGTGAAGAAAGTGTCAAACAATAAAGTGAAAGACAACGCGAGTGGCAAATCAGGACTCCCAGGACATCGTGGGAACAGCAAGGGCATCCAGAGGGAATCCTTGCGAATCATCAGCGGCACCGATCAGGACATTGGTGCGTACCAGCGGCTTAAGCGAGGCCTGCACATCTGAGTAAGTTCACGTAGCCGTGCACAAGAGAAGTTTTTGTGAGTGAAACAAAGCTAGTGCTGTGCTGTGAGCGAGTGGAACAGTAGGAGAGGTCTGTACATCTGAGCGAACCGCCAGAGTCTACAGATCCAGATCCTGGCGTTTTCCGAATCGTTCCAGTGAAACTAGCGTGTTTAGCACAACACTTTCCCAGCCAGAGTGCGTTGAATCAGCGCTCAGTAGGTGTGCTTCGCTGAAGCGAACCAGCGAACCATCATAAATTAACTGACGTGTAAATTTCAAACTTATTTAAGAAAATATACATTTACGCTATAAAACCTAAATCACAAGTGACTCACTATTATCGCAGGGGCTTCAACAAATAAATTTGTTGGGACGAATCCACTGTTAGCAGAAGGAAGCCCAGCTTAGACTCAGGATAAACCGAAGGTTCGTTACAGCTGGCGCCCAACGTGGGGCCCTGCGATAAGAGTTTTAATTAGTTAATATTATGGTGCGAGCGCGGGTGTATAACTTGAAAAAGGGTGAAGTTCTGCGTTATAGTGACGAGTTCGGGGTGAGCTTGCCGAGCACACTGGACGTGATGCGTCGGAAGTTTGGCGAGTGGGTTGAGAGGAATGAAGGAAGCATTCCTTACTCACTGAGGATCGCCGAGCTGGGCCGACTGCATGGACGCCGTGCCTCACTCGTCGATTTGGAGGAAGAGCTTGCGCGTGTGGCGCGGTTGTGTGTGCCCTCCACGAGCACAGCGGCGCGGTTGCAAGATACACGACAAGGTGAGATGAGAGCCACATCCACCCCGCAACCTGAAATAAGGCCACGAGGATTCGGCAGCACAGCTCAGGAGTCTCCAAAGCTAGCCAAACAAGTGCGAGAGTGGATCTTCCGCTTTGATAGCCCCACAAAGCCTTTGGAGTTCCTGGAGCAGGTGGAGTCGGCTGATACATACGGCCTAGATCTGGACAGGATCCCGAGAGCGATGCCAGAGCTGCTGAAAGGCATGGCCTTGAAGTGGTACGTGGCCTACAACCAGCACTGAACGGCGTGGGCAACATTTGTGCGCAGCTTTCAGGAGTTTTTCTTGCTCTGTGATGAATGAAACAAACGTCTTTCTAGTTTTAGGTTTGGACAGCGAATGGGAGTATATAGCATGCCGTATGTATGCGTATATATGTTTGTATGTACATGCAGAAGGCATATACATATATTCAAGTGTTTAAGCTATGGCGTGGATGAGAACGTAACAATGCTTACGTTGCAGATCCCACGCTGCAGGCCAGTCATATAAAGTGACCGATCATATTACGGCACTTATATATAGCTGTTATAATATAAACGAAGCAACAAAGTGTTGCTATGTTGTGAGTATGATACTCTTACTTATGTTGAGCATATGTCTACTTCATATATTGTATACACTACAATAATATATGATATATGACATATGCTTATATGACATACAACATACTACACCTCCCTTTTTTTAAAAATAACGTAATATTATGTAGTTATTTAAAAATTAACTTTTTTTTTTGTTTTCATATATGTTGTAGCATGTTCCATATTATCAAGTGACCACTGTACTCAATGAAACACTTTAAAATATTATTAATATATTGTATCACTTTGTTACAATATTTATGCACATAACATTCTAGTGCAAAGACATTTAAGTACATTGCTGACTAGGCAGATCTTACAGCGCAAGACTCCGTCGCAATAAGTAATATGATACATCCTCGCTCACCCGCTGCGACGGCACACATATAAACAGATTTTTATGTAAATATTATATACATACTTTCTTACACATATAAACATATATACATAAGCGGACCGCTGCTCTGCCGGCGTCACTGGCAGCGCAACCAACCGATTTTAGCTGTACGCGACAATTGTCTTAGAATTAAGAATTCAATGAATAAAGAAACTCCAAACTAAATGGTCGTGCCTCGCTTCATTTTCTTTGACAATCTTTACATGGCGACCGTGACGTTTGTCACTTTCTTGCCTTTTAATATATTGTACATATTTTGTTAAGAACCAAACTGTTTACATGGAATATGCGATCTTCAGTCAGCGAAAAAAAAAAGATTAACCGACAACAAGAACAACAACAACAGCGACAGCAGGAACAACAACTAAACAACAAGAAAAACAACAACAGCGACAGCAGCAACAACAACAATATGAACAACGTGGGACATCGCAGATACCAACGGACGGCAGCATAAAAACAAGTAAGAAAGCTCTAGTCGAGACTGCTCGACTACGAAATCCCCTGAACCCTTTTTTTTGCTTACAAAAGAAACACACACACACATACATAGGCACATATAGGCACGCACGCATAAACACGCATGGGCTGCCGTGTGGGCTTCTCATGGAAACTTAATTGTTTAATAACTTTTTTTGTGGATGTACGTTCTTCATGAATTGTGATTATATCATTACTCTGCGTGTATATGCCCAAGCTCAAGTCTCTAGTATTTGAAATACGCCTTTTACAAAAGTGAGGGCGAGGGGGTGGACATAAAGTACATATGAGTCTACATATAAAATTTGGAGACACTAGCTCAAAAGATGTAGGAGATATAATTTTATAACTGGCTTTCGATAAGGTTTTTCATCGATAAAAAAATAATCGGACGAGTTATCGATTTCTAGTGATAAACTTGATATGCGCGCGCTATATACGGACATTTTAAAAAAAAGTTGAGGTCTCTAGCTATTGTAGCTTCGGAAATCGACGCGTTCATACATACGGACAGACGGACATGGCTATATCGACTCAGTTCGTCGCCCTGATCAAGAATATATATACTTTGTGGGGTCTGCCACACCTCCTTCTCCCTGTTACATACTTTTAACAAAACCATTATACCCTGATTTCCCATTTTCAATGGGTTCAGGGCATAAAAAAGAAGAGAACAAGAAATTGGAAAATCTGAGTGAGTAGAGGTTAATGAGTGAGGGTCAAAGAAAGAAAGCCGGCAGAAGCGGCTTGAGAATACGCCTGCAGAAATGAAAGGCAGAAATCTTAAAACTATTGTTCGCCACCAACCCCCCTCTACGTTTGCAGGCAACAATAGCTTTACAAAATGAGCTTGATCAAATAGAGCAAGCACAAGAAAGCATAAAGACCAAAAATTCAACCTCTACCACTATATACAAACAGATTCCAATTACAGTAGAATCCGGTTATAGCGACACTCAAGGGACCGTCGTTTTTGCGTCGTTATGGCCGGATGTCGCTATAACCGTATAAGTTTGCTCAGAAATGTTTGTCTGGGGACCAGATTTTTCGTCGACATAACCGGTTGGACGCTTTAAGCGGAGTCGTTATAACCGGATTCTACTGTATTAACAAAGCTTCTAATACCAGGAATGCCACACTGCCGAAAGTCACCATAGACAAACCCAAGAAGAAGTGCCCAAATGTGCGGCCAGCACCGGTACCGCCTGAGTTCATAGGCCCCGGACATCAGCAGCAGAAACAACAGCGTGAAAGGCAGGCCGCCTTTTATGCCATCGAGGGAACATCAGCGAGCCAACCGGTGACGACCAGCTGATGTTTTATTTTAAGCAACACAACAACAAGAAGGAGATAGTTTAACTGAAAATTAAAAAAAAAAAAAATTTTTTTTGCACTGCGATGCATACACCAAATTAATCTTAAGAAACATTGTAAAGCGGAAGCGATAATTGCATTACCCGCTAGCGTATGGCCCGTGAAGCCATACAACAAATAGGTAGGAAAATCACTGCGATGATCGAGTAGGGAAAATAGGTTCATAACAATATACATATGTATGTATGTTCAATAATAAAATAAGTAAATTTGATGATATATTTGATACCAATAAAGGTCTAATTGAGACAAAGACAGTGGACTCCACTGCAAATGTAATTAACAAAATAGAGTCCTCACATTCAGATTTAAATTTAACAAATGTACTTTTATTGATAATTGTAGTAATTATGAGCGCATATGTATTGTATAAAGCATACACGTTACACAATTAATGTGTAACAAAAAGAGCCTTAAGCCATGCTAATGATTTAGATAAAATCTAAGCTACATATACGCCAACTATTATAAAAATACAAAAAAAAAAAAAAAATAATAAATAATAAACTCATGATCAAAAATGATAGCAAAAATTAATGCAATTTACAATAGAGAACCTAATTTTAGACTAAACGCATTAGAATATTACAAAGGCATCTTGATTTTATTACAATTTTCGAATTCGAAAATGAGTACATAGAAGCTTTTGATAGCAAAAGTACTCGTGAAACAACATCGCTAAATGCAAATTAAGATATAACAGCCATATAATAAGTTCGTTTTCAAGAATACATTTCCATTAAAGAATGGAATGGAACGAAATTGCGAAAAAAAAAATGGACGCATTTCGTTATAAGTTTGAAAAATCATATAAGTGCATCAATAAATATGCAGTTATAAAATTAAACACTTTAATTAACCACATAGATATCATTGTGAAAGAATACAATAATATCGTAACAACGGTAAATAAACACGAAACCAGATTTACAGCCGAGCACAAAAATAAATGTTTAAGAGTTCTCAAATCTCTAAACACAAGACTAAGTTCTGTCGTTAATAGGCGACACATTCAAATAAATGTGCCAAGTAGTCTAAATCTATTAGCGGACTTTGATCCAAGCCAATTAAAAGCCAGACGAATCCATACAGTCAAGCGACACCGAATCTGATAGTGATATTGAAACACTAGAAGGAACAATTAATATAAAATATTATAAACCAAATCCAAACATGGCAAATCAGGTCGCATTAGATAGGGAATATGTGAAGCAGGTTTCCTCTTCAGTCCCTGAATTCGATGGTAAAAAGTTATCATTGAATAGGTTCTTAACAGCTTTGAGGCTTGTTGAAAGAACTAAAGGCGATCAAGAGGATATAGCGGTTGAGGTTATTAAAGCAAAAATAACCGGAACAATCTTGTACAAAGTACAACACGAAACCACTATATCCGGAATTATCAATAAACTAAAAGATACTGTCAAAGGGGAATCGACCGATGTTTTAAAAGCCAAATTGTTAAACATAAAACAAAAAGGCAAAACAGCATCCCAGTATACTGCTGAAATTGATAACTTGCGAAAGCAGTTAGAAGCAGCTTATATTGACGATGGTCTAGACCCCGACAATGCAGAAAATTCTCAACGAAAGAGTCTATTACTGCAATGACTAAGAACTGCGATCATGAAAAACTGAGAATAATTCTAGAAGCAGGAAACTTCGTCACTTTCAACGATGTGATGGGTAAATATATCCATTGCAGCACTGAAATGACTGGAAGTGCCAGCACAGTATTATTCCAGCAAAGCAGCAATAATAGAGGAGGTGGTTACCGATACCAAAGAGGTATAAACAATAGCCGCGGTATCTACAACTCCAACAATAACAATTACAGAGGTTACAATCAGGAATCAGGTTACAATCGAGGAAGATATAATTCCAACCGAGGCAACAACCAAAACTACCATAATAATAACAAGTAAGAAGGCTCTAGTCGAGACTGCTCGACTAGGAGATATCCTGAACCCTCCAAGCTGATATTCTAATCATTCTGCACTTCTTTTATGCACACATACATACACACGCACGCATAAGCCCGCGCTCTGCTAACTGCGCAGTAAGCAGCGACTGCGCTTGGGCTGCACTGCAGTGTGGGCAATTCTATGAGAATTTATTTGTTGAATAATTTCTTTTGTAGACATACGATATTAATGAAACTTTCAGAACATAATCATAACGTGTAAATGTGTGTACATTCTAAAGCACAAGTCTCTAGTACTTGATACGCGTTTTTTACGAATTGGTGGCGAAGGGGGCGTGGTATCCAAAATCTGTAAATGACAAAATGTGTGTATCCATCTAATGCATATACACAGTAAATCTGAAGTCTCTTTGTAAAAGTGTTCAAATCAGGCTGATAAAACAATATAAATTTATCGATTATCCTCGATAAAAAAGATATCGAATGAGTTATCGAAAAAATATGATAAGCCCGTACTGCGTATGGTATACACGAGTCTACATACAAAATTTCAGCTCTCTAGCTCTTATAACTTCTGAGATCGACGCACACGGACGGACGGACGGACAGACGGACATGGCTATATCGACTCAGCTCATCGCCCTGATCAAGAATATATGTATATACTTTATGGGGTCTGCGATGATTCCTTCTGCCTGTTACATACTTTTCACAAAACCATTATACCATGATTTCCCATTTTCAATGGGTTCAGGGTATAATAATAATAATAATTATGGCAATAACCATGTCCGAGTTACCCAAAGCAATTATGGAAACGGACAGAATCCTTCAGATACTCAGAGCAATTAAACAAAAAAATATATACACTCAATCTCAGTTTTAGCACCTTTATAAAAATTAATAACGAAAATACAGGAAAAGTTTATACACTACTAATAGACACAGGTGCAAATATATCAATTTTAAAAGAAAATATTGATTTATTTGATAATGTAAATAACAACATTTCAACACAAATATCAGGCATTGGTGAATGTTAATGCCAGATCCCATTAACAGGATTGCTCCTCCCCCACAGAGCCCGATTATGCTATTAACAGCTTGCTGTATTTTTGCGTGTGCCTAATAAAATAAGTTTTTGAAAAGAAATCAACACACGTGTCCTTATTGAAGACTCCACCCTCCAACATTTGGTCCTTCGAGCCGGAGCTTCATATCCACCAGCGATTCTTGGGAGTATCAGATAAGTAATTGCTTGCTTTTTCTCTCACTGCAACTTGCGTATATCAGTGCATACCGGCATTTGTACATACATATATGTATTTATGTATGCATTAACCTTCAAGTCCGTTGTATATTCAATTCCGAATCTTTCCGTCTTGTTAAGACATAACACACAATATCCTTTGTGTCTTGTCGCAATTCAATTCCAATCATAATAGTCCGATTGCACATATTCAATTCATCGAATTCGATTTCATCGCAATATATGTACGTACATACAGACTCCCACTGCATATACATACACATATGCATATGCACATCTGTATGTACAATCAACACAATACATATATATATTAAAGTAAATAAATATAAAACAAAAAACATATTCTTGTCGTTTTATTACAATTTATTTTAAATCCTTATATATTTATACACAGCATATATTTATTATATATTTACATTTATTTTTCACATATTTATATTTGCATTTTTATTCTTGTACGTGTGTGTGTGCTAATTGTGTCTCCGCTTTGCTCTGCCATCCAAATATAAAAAAAAGGAGGGTAGTAAACATATGTACATACATATATCCATATGAATGTACATCTAGAACAGCAACACAATTAACACATAATTAATTAACTTATTAACAAAACACATATCATATCACTTGCAAAAAAGAGAAAATAATAATAAATATATTTCACTTGTTGCTCCGTGTGCAAGCGCTAGTGATCGCATTTAGAAAAATTTTCATATACATATATACCAATAACAAGATTCATCGACAGCCGCCACAATTCCGTGGCGATACTTTATTTCTTTAGAGATCGCAGCGCGCAACTATTGTATTCGAGCCGATAGTTCTTGATAGCACGAATATTCGGTGATTAATTACTACTTCATTAATTTTTATTTTTTTTCGTTTTTTTTTGTTTCTTTTCACTTCCTTGTTTATTTATTTAAAAATAAGCACTGCAAATAAACTCAATTTATTCTCGAGCTTAATTTTTTCTAATTAACTCGAGCAAATTATTCTTTGCTTATTTTCAATTTCAAAACAAGCTAAATTCAACTTAATTTATCCTAATTAAGTTGATTAACCCTTTCGTCAAACTTAATTTATTCTAATTAAGTAACTCGAGCTTAATTTATTCTAATTAGCTCAAGCAAAATATTCTTTTTGCTCATTTTCAATTTCAAATCAAGCTAAATCCAATTTAATTTATCCTAATTAAGTTGATTAACCTTTTCTTCAAACTTAATTTATTCTAATTAAGTAATTCGAACTTAATTTATTCTAATTAATTCAACCAACTTGATCATTCTTGTGTTTTATTTATTTGCTCATGCAGATTTAAGTGACCCGCAATTTATTCTGTCTCAGTTTCTTTGAATCATTTGGCGTCCAGGCCAATTCTGTTGATTTCATTGAGATTTTTCATCCTCGTTCGCTCGCAAACTTCTCTCTAGTAGGGAGTTCTGTCAACCAATCCTCCGCACCTCCATGTCCGATCGTTCTAGCCGAGCGCAGCTAAGTGTCCCCGCTTCACGTCTGATTAAGCGCAGTGCTTCTGCATCACCCATTCCGTCCGGGAAACCGCAGACAAGCAGCACTTTCAAGCGTAGTCCGGTCGTCACCCGATCCAGTCCAAAGCCCGCAAGTCCGTCTAAAATGTCTCTGTCCGATTTCATCGCTGCTGCGGATAGGCTCATTAAATTCGAGGCCCGCATCGACGGTCCCGGAGATTCTAACGCCACTCATGCGGCTCAACTCCGGGCCTTCGAGATCCGCCGAGATCGTGTCAAGGCATGATGGGATGATGCTGAACAGCAGTACAAGGTCTGTGCCAGAGCGTTGAGCCAAGGGGCGAGCAGTGGCGAAGTTGAAGCCATGGAGGCTAAATTCGACAATTGCTATACTGTGTATGAGCGGTGTACGACGCACCTGGGGGTGCAAATCGATGCACTTTCCGCATCGAGTACACCGCCCGCTCCTATGTCCGCTCCTTTCGCCTCGTCTGGAGGCTGTCGCCTGCCACCCGTTGATACGTTTTCCATGGCGACTACCTGCGCTGGCCAACATTCCGTGATCTTTTCACTGCAATATATATCCAAAATCCGCGCCTGACTCCGGTGGAAAAGTTATTCCACCTAAATTCAAAAACAGCAGGTGATGCAAATGCCTTAGTCGCCGAGTGCCCGCTCACGAACGATGGCTTTGCATCGGCCTGGGACGCCTTGTGTGACCGGTACGAGAACAAGCGACTGTTAGTGAACAGCCAGCTTAAGATCCTTCTCAATCTCCCCAAGGTCACCAAAGAATCAGGCGCGGCTCTCAGAGAGTTGCATGGCACCATTCATCGGTGTGTCACTGCCATCGAGCAAGCTCAGATCTCTACGGAGAACTGGGATTGTATCCTTGTGTTCTTGTGTACTTCCAAGTTACCTGAACACACTCGATCTCTCTGGGAGCATTCATCAACTCGAAAATCAGACATCCCAGCCTGGAAAGACGTAAGTCTGTTCATCAGCGAACATGCTCGCGCGCTTGAAGCTATGGAAGGTGATAGGTCCCTCCCCAAAGTCCCAGGTGCAGACCCGAAATCCACGGCCAGCACCTCTAATAAAAAGGTCCATGCCTTCGAGACACAAGTCCAGCCCAAATCCAAAAAGTGCGATTTGTGTGCTAAAGAGAACCATCCGGTTCGTCTGTGTCCTCGCTTCATCCAAATGTCCTTGGCAGCGCGTGAGACATACGTAAAGCGAAGGCAACTTTGTCTGAACTGCTTTGCTCAAGGGCACCAACTGCGCGACTGCACTAGCATACACAATTGCGCCAAGTGCAAGGGGAGGCACAATACACTGCTTCACCGGGAAGGCTCCACAGCAAACAGCTCCTCATCCGGAGCCGCTGCGATTCCAGGTACGTCCGAAGTACCTTGTAATGTGCAGTCGTATTTCACGGCCGATACTCCAGGGGTCCTACTTGGAACGGCCGTAATTGATGTGTGTCACTTGGGGGTCACATATCCAGCTAGGGCTCTAATCGACTCGGGGTCCGAGGCAACGTTCATTTCCGAAAGATTATTCCGTCTGATGAAGCTACCATTCCGATCCGTGCAAACGCAGGTGTCCGGTCTAGGCCAATCCGTGGCAGCCAAATCAACGAAGCTTTGTGATTTCCATATCGGCACTCCGCTGAAACCCCGACTTCGAATTGAGGCCTCAGCTTTAGTCATCCCACGGCTCTCCGGCAATCTGCCATCGTACCCCATTCCGCAGCATCTCTTAAACAATCTGCCCGACATCCCATTAGCTGATCCACTTTTCTTCAAGAGCGCTCAAATTGACGTTCTTTTAGGCGCGGATATCCTTCCGTCGATCGTTCAGGGGTGCTTCCGCCCTAACCTCTGCGGATCACTAATGGGCCAAGAGACAATCTTTGGCTGGATTCTTACGGGTCCAGTCACAAAGAAGCCTCAAGAGTCGATTTCCGCTTTCACGACTAGGGTTACCGTTCTCCACGATGAAAAACTCGACCATCTTATCACCAAATTTTGGGAGGTGGAGAATCTCCCCAAGGTAGCCAGTGAGCCGGACTCTGCGTGTGAGGATAATTTTGTCCGAACCACACGGAGAGACAAGTCTGGCTCCTACGTCGTGACTCTTCCGTTTAAAGATCCGGATCACCCTGACTTAGGTCATTCGCGATCCATCGCTCTGGGGCAGTTTCTCAAAAATGAGAGCAGGTTGTCCAAGAATCCGACACTCAAGGCCGAATACGAAGCTATCCTGCAAGAGTATCTGGACTTGGGTCATATGAGGCCAGTGTTATCACATTGCAATCCTGCAATGAGTAACTTTTACCTGCCTCACCATGCAGTCTTTAAGCCCGACAGCACCACCACCAAAGTGAGGGTGGTGTTCAATGCATCGTGCCCATCTTCCAATGGGAAGAGCCTGAATGATATTCTTCATCCAGGCCCGGTCCTTCAGTCCGACCTCACGATGCAAATCCTCCAATGGCGATATTATCGATACGTGTTCAATGCCGACATCACTAAAATGTATCGCCAAATTCGTGTTGATCCAAAACACACCCCTTTCCAACGAATCCTTTTCCGTAAGCCAGACGGCAACATCGGGGACTTCGAGCTAAGCACCGTCACTTTTGGAGTAAACTGTGCTCCCTTCCTGGCTTTGAGAGTTCTCAAACAGCTCGCAAATGACGTGAGATCCCGTTTACCTCTCGCCAGCAAGGTCATCTCCGAGTGCATGTACGTCGATGACGTACTTGCAGGAGCACATTCCAAAGAAGAGGTGATCGCAACCATCGCCGAACTCACAGAAGCTCTGGAGAGTGCGGGGTTTCCTTTAAGGAAGTGGACATCCAATTCCATGGATTGTCTAAAGGCTATCCCAAAGAGTCATCGGCTGTGCGAGGACTTCTTAGAGCTAGAAGATTCAAGCACAGCAAAGACTCTAGGCCTACGTTGGCAAGCGCAAGCCGATCTGTTCCTCTTTTCGCCCCCTAACATTCCTCTCCAAGAGACCTACACAAAAAGGACGGTCCTTTCACAGATCGCCAAGTTATTCGACCCTGCAGGGTGGTTGGCACCTTTTGTCATTCGAGCAAAAATATTTATGCAAGCGCTCTGGCTACGCGGTTTAGATTGGGACCAACCTCTGCCTGGTGATCTCCTCACCCAATGGCAAGAGTTTCTCCTCAGCTTCTCCAGCCTTCGGGACATTCGTGTGCCTCGATGGGTACATTTCCAACCTCGAGCCACTATCCAATTTCATGGGTTTTGTGACGCGTCTGAGCGTGCTTACGGAGCGGCTGTCTATCTCCGTGTAGAACTTGGCAACCAGATCTTCGTCAATCTGCTCTCCGCCAAAACGAGAAAATCAAATCCCTTTCTATACCCCGCTTGGAGCTTTGCGGTGCTGTCCTTCTGACCGACTTATGCTCAGTACTGCTCCCGGCATCCCCGGCAGTCAGTTTTCAGTCCTTTTACTGGACCGATTCGACTATTGTCTTAGCCTGGCTAAACAAGCCTGCCTGCAATTGGACAACCTTCGTTGCAAATCGGATCAGTAAAATAACTGAGCTCACCAATCCTGGTGACTGGCATCATGTCAGCTCAGAATATAATCCTGCGGACCTAGCTAGCAGAGGAGCTCATCCACAAGAACTTCTTTCAAATCCGCTATGGTTCCATGGCCCCGAATTGGCTTCGACTTTCCCAGTCTCACTGGCCACTCGTTCCTGCTCTTAACTTGGAGATTGCTCTGGAGAAAAAAGCATCTAAAAGCCGGTGTAGGAGATCCGCTCCCCCTACATCGCAAGAGCTCAGTGCTGATGAATTGCACTTTATTCAGTCCAGGTTCATCTCCTTGAGCCAAAAAAGAGTCTACTCAAAAGAGATCAGTTGCTTACGTGCACAGCGACAACTTCCGGCCTCAAGTCCACTCCGCAATCTTAATCCTTTCCTGGATAGTAAAGGTATCCTGAGAGCATGCGGACGCATAAGGACATCCGCCTCCTTAAGCTATGACGAGCGCCACCCCATCATCCTCCCTTCTTCGTGCTCTTTCACAAAGCTGCTGGTCCGTTTCACCCATCGCATATCCTTGCATGGCGGGAACCAATTAATTGTGAGACTCATCCGTTCACAATTCTGGATCCCTAAGCTGAAGGTCCTCATCAAATCGGTGATAAACTCATGCAAGTCCTGCGTAGTTTATCGTAAGCGTCTCAAAACGCAAATGATGGGCGACCTGCCAGCTGATCGCACAACCTTCACCTGGCCCTTCACCGTCGTAGGCATCGACTTTGCAGGCCCCTTCGATGTGAAGAATTACGCCGGACGTGCCTGCCTCATCGCAAAGGGGTACGTCTGTGTGTTTGTGTGTTTTAGCACCAAGGCTATCCATCTCGAGGCCACGTCCGACTTAACCACCGAAAAATTCTTAGCGGCGTTCTCCCGCTTGGTGGCTCGGCGTGGATGTCCGCAGAAGATTTACTCCGACAACGGGAAAACGTTTGTCGGAGCCGCAAAGACTTTATCGCGAGACTTTGTGGAATCACTCCGATCCGAGGTGCTTGCAAAGCACTCTCTCCATAGCCTATCCTGGCATTTCAATCCACCGAGCGCACCACACATGGGCGGCTTGTGGGAATCAGGGGTGAAGAGTTTCAAGGCCCTATTCTACAAATCCACTGCCACGTCGAAATATACTTTCGAAGAGCTTTCGACCCTCTTGGCAAGAATAGAAGCCTGCCTCAACTCGAGACCGATAGCACCCATGTCCGAGGATTCCACCGATTTACAAGCCCTTACTCCAGGACACTTTCTAGTCGGTGGGCCTCTTATAACTATTACTGAGCCCAGAATTACGCAAGATGCGATGTCTATCCTGAATCGCTGGCAGCGACTTTAGGCTCTTCACCAACAATTCTGTTTCCGTTGGAAAGAAGAGTATCTTAAGGAGCTGCATAAACGTAATAAATGGCAATTCGCACAACGTGACTTGAAGGTCGGCGACATGGTCATCGTGAAAGACGACAATGTCGCCATCAACGAGTGGCGGCTCGGCCGTGTCCACCTCACGCACCCAGGAGATGATGGGAAGGTCCGAGTGGCGGACATTCTCACCTCCCGGGGCATTGTCCGTAGACCCGTCCATAAGTTGGTCATCCTACCAACGGACGATAACACCGCTGTGATGTCCAACTAACCATGTATGTGCCTCTAATTCCATCACTCACCACCCCCGCACATCTCTCCTTTTCAGCTATGTCGTCAGCCAATCAATCAATTCAATCCGTGGAGACACCTGGCATCAACTCTTTCCGATGCCGCGTGTGTAGAGGGGTCCACGCTCTGCGGAAGTGCAGGCGTTTCCTGGGCCTTCCGGCCGAAAAACGTCTTCGCGCCGTACTCATCAACAAGTTCTGCGCGAATTGTCTGGCGCACCAGCACTCCGGGCAATCCTGCCGAAGCAAAGCCAAATGTAAGACGTGTGGCCAGAGCCATCACACGCTGCTGCATCTGCCTGGAGCTCGTCGCCGACAGCGACGTCGTCCCGCTGCAGCCCCTATCAGCGGGCCCACCTCCTCCGCCTTCGCCGGGACACCTGCACCCCAAAAAGGATCCCGCAAAGGACGACGCCACCAAGCAGCATCCAGGGCCACGAAGGAAGCCACGCCGCCGCTGAGCACGCTGATGCAGCACAAGGCCGTTAGCATCCTGCCCACGGCAATTGTCATTGTGCAAACAGACCAGAAGGATTTTCATTGGCAAGGGCCATGGGTCTTTCCGCCACTAGCGTGGGTCCGGGAGAGGTTTGCACGGCGACCATCTGTTCAAAAACATCCGATTTTTCCATTGACGCTATCCTGCAATTAGACCCGCAGCTCAATTGCCGGACGCCAATCCGGCCGATCGAGCACGCAGCCAATCCGGCTGGGATTACGCTCGCCGACGGCAATTGGGCTCGACCCAGTACGGTGTCTGTTGTGCTGGGGGCTGACGTGTATCCTCACGTCATCCTTCCAGGAATCGTCCCCAGCACTGACGGTCGTCCCATGGCACAGAACACCGTCTTCGGGTGGGTCCTTTCAGGTTCCTACCAATAATCTGACCCAATATATATTGCAATCCTTGCAAGGGGGGGAGTATGTTAATGCCAGATCTCATTAACAGGATTGCTCCTCCCCCACAGAGCCCGATTATGCTATTAACAGCTTGCTGTTTGCATAACCGCTTGCTCTCAGTACTTGGCCCTCCGCCAAGTACTATTACTATTATTACTACTACTATTCCTATCATACTGATACAACGACTTGAATATCCGCCATTTTTGCGTGTGCCTAATAAAATAAGTTTTTTCAAAAGGTTTAGCATTCGTAGAATTATCTACAGGCAAACATGTAATACCACATAATTTCCACTTAGTCGATAAAGACTTCCCAGTTCCAAGCAATGGCATTATCGGTATAGATTTCATTAAAAAATATAATTGCCAATTAGATTTCACACAATCAAGTGATTCTCTAATACTGAGGCCAAATAATCTAAATTATCAAATAGATATACCGATCATACACACGTGTGATAATAATGCCACAATACTTCCAGCTCGTGCTGAAGTAGTCCGTCAAATCAATATAACTTCGAAAGAACAAAATGTTCTTATTCCAAACCAGGAAATTGAAAAAGGAATTTTTATTGGAAACACTATTTCCAATAAAAATAATACATTTGTCCGAATATTAAATACAACCACTAACCAGATACAACCAATTCAATTAGAGTAATAAACCTTAACAAGATAAAGGTAGAAACGCTAAGTGACTACGAGATAGTCCAAGAAATTAGCGAAGAGAGACAAAATACTGTCATGAAAAAACTAATTAAGAATTATCAACCTCTGTTCAAGCAAACCTTAACAAACCTCTGCACAAAATATACAGATATATTCGGACTAGAAACCGAATCGATATCTACAAATAATTTGTATAAGCAAGAACTGAGATTAATAGATAAAGAACCAGTGTAGATAAAAAACAAGTAAGAGTGCTCTAGTCGAGACTGCTCGACTAGGAGATACCCTGAACCCTCCAAGCTGATATTCTAATCATTCCGCACTTCTTTTATGCACACATATATACACATGCATCCACCTGCTCGCATAAGTCCGCGCTCTGCTAACTGCACAGTAAGCAGCGACTGCGCTTGGGCTGCGCTGCAGTGCACTATGGGCAAAAATACCGATAGTGTGGCATAAACCTAATTTTTTTTTGTTTATCTCGAATCCGGAATTTTTTTTTTATCTCATTAAGGATATTCCAATAGACGTAAAAACAATTGTTATAAAATTTTGGGGACTTCCCCCAATGTTTTAAGCTTCGTCAAAGTCTGCTGATTGCATTGTGAATTGCAAAAATTGTGAGAAATAATTCCCATCTTTTGCCGTAAAAAAAGACCATTGCAATTAAAATTTACGAAAAAGTTTAAATGCGAAAAGTTTGTCAAAGGTATGCTAAATAATATGTTTCAAAGGATTTTCTGTGCCTAGTGATTTTGTGTGAAATACTTCAATGTGTTGCTAATTGAATTTTCAGCCGTAACCATAAAATGTATGAATGTAAACTATTTAGTTTTTTGGTATAATGTTTGATGTTGATTGCACCGAGGGTGGATTCAAGGAAACAGGATTTGATTTGTTGCGATTCTTAGGTTTGAATTCATGCACGACTACGTGAGGTGACCAGAATTTAGGGTCACATATGGTTGTAAAATATTCCATCGGCACATTAATCTTAAATGAAGCAATTTCTCGCGGAGTTGCGAAACTAAACTTCGATATAAAAACATTGGCTGATATCTTGCTAGAAATAAAAGCAGATACTGCCTCACATGTAGTATCAGATGAAAGCCTAGATAAAAATACTTGCTTTCGAGGAGAGACAACGGATAAGGTGATGCCCGGAGTGGCCGATTTATTATCACTCTTTGTTTGAGCAACAATAGAAGTAGTATCCAAATTTGGAACAGGGGCATGGGTTTGAATAGAAACATCAACATGAGAAACAGATATGGGACCAGGTGAAGGAGGATCAAGTGAATTAGGAGCCGATGACAAAACAGAGGCGCAAGGTGAGGGAGGAGCAAGCGAATTAGGTGACGGTACTAATATAGAAGGAGTTACCGACAACAAAGGAGTATCCAATTGAGAGAGAGGATTTTCAAGGCCGTACTGATTTAATATTTCTTCAGCAGCAGCCATGTCACTGGTCAACTGCATAGAAATCTTCTTCAGTTTCAAAAATTGAGCCCTCACAGCACTATACATTTTAGAAAAGTTGATCTGTTTTTCCAAGCAAGTCGGACAAGACCAGCGTACGCCTCCACTACCAGCTTTAGTAGTGGACATAATCTTGTCATAATCACGCCCAGTAAGACCTGCACACTTAGTATGCATCATATTATCGCACAACCAGCAACTGCCTGCCTGTAACTGCAAGATTTTTTGCAGCAACTCATATTGGCAATTGGGATCAAACACAAATTACTGAATGTAAACACAAATGTAAAAAACAAAGAGAGGTATAAATGTGTTGAGAGCGAATCCTACAACAAAACAGCCGTTACAGAGCGCAACGAAAATATATGTTGAGAGAGCGAGTCAACAACAAAAACAGCCGTTAAAGAGCAGATCGAAAGTACACAGCGAGAGAGTACACTTGCACAACACGAAAATCAAAAATTCGAGAGAGGCAAATACAACAACAGTAGATAGTAGAGAGCTGCATGGCCGCACTCATAACCTAGCAAAATTGAGTCCACTTGAATTGAGACTGAGTGAGTGAGTGAGGGAATACAAACAAGTTGATAGAATGTGAGTTCGTATGGACTCAATGCCTCATATCTCATTGCATTCAGTAAAAAGAATGAGAATAAATAAGGCATGAATACAACATTTAACCGAAGCATGCAGGCGTCGAGCCACTTGAGTTTTTGCATGCATATATCTTCGTGTCAACACTTCGTATTTGCTCGGCTCCGTCGCTTAAGGGTTGAGCAGTGAAAAAATCTAATGCCAAAATCAGTGCGCTGTGAGCGGTCAAGCATTTTAATATAAAGCCTAGTTGCGCACTTATTTTTTCTTATTGTCCTTCTCCCTCTCTGCCCTTTCCATTTAGAGAGTATATCGAACTTTTGAAAGGGTTTGCCTTGCTCATGCATGTTAGTGTTTTCATGTCATTATGTTATGTTTCGATCTATCCAGAATCTTAATAACTTTTATATTAATTAATTATTATACAAAGTATCTAATTGAATATATTGAGCATCAGCAAGTTGATAGCACTACAGACATTATAGGACAAGATATAACCGGATACTCTAATCTAAATATTACATACAATTCAAACTTTGATGTCTTATTACATAAAACTAGCTGCAAAATTACATAGTTTTTCGTTTGTTTGTTATTTATGGGAAGGGTATGAAAGCGTTCGTACGCAATAAGAATATGTATGTTATCGCTACGAAATTGCAACGCTAAATTTGCCGTGTGTCACCAGTCTGGTTTGCACACACACACAATTACATTGCCCTTCGTGTTTTCCTTATTTTTTTTTTTTTTCGTTGCTGGCAGCACAGCAACTCATACACTCCGCAAAGCAACTCATATACTCAGACTCAAACTTATTTATTCTTTTTCGCTCAATAGAATATTGTGCCTCCAAGTTATCTACGAGCGCACTCACTCAAAAAAAACAATTTTCGTTTTGAACTCGGTGCCACTCATCTCAATATGAGCATTGTTAATTCGAAGTCGTTTTTTCGGCACTCATGCAGCTCTCTAGTAGATAGTGAGAGCAAATTATGCACACACTACACTAACAAACTTAGAAAGAGTGAACTGGGGAGAGCGCCAACAAATAGAAACACTAAAGCAAAAATGCAAATAATGAAACTAATGAACCGACGCTGCACACAAAGCTTCAAAAAATAAAAAAAGCAAATTATTAAAAACACAGTGAACCACGGATCAAACCTTGCACAGGAAATATAGATATTTGCAATATTCAACTGAACCGCAATTATGTGAAATTTAACATTACCATATAACTAAGAAAACAATAATAATTGCAGAGCACAAAAATAAACACGTCTGTTAACTCTCACTGAGAACTCTCTCTTATGTGTGTTTCGTGGAAGATAACTTATAATGTTAGAGTCCGTTGTTCAATGTTTAAGTGGCAAGGTATTCAGTAAACGTTCCTTAATCAAATGCTATAAATGGGTTTTGCTCCTTTTTGCTCCATTTGGCGAAATATCGTATGTTGCAGATGGATTCCTGACTTTGCTAAAAGTTTGGAACAGCAACAATAGGCAAGAGAGCGCTGTCAGACATTTTATATTGGAAAATGTAGACAGCAAAAATATATCTTATGTGCAACTGGACATTATTATGCAAAAAGTCTAAAATTTTAGATCAATTCTTAAATATAATTTACGCAAATGTAATCGTAATCTGAATTGAGTTAGGCAAAAACATACGCCTTGGCTAGCGTCTATTGTTAAGCCTACGATACACTGCCACGGCAGCAATAAGAATATGGCGGGTCGAAAGAGCTTAAGCTATAACGAAGTAGGATCCCTATTAAAGTGGAAGTTAGCCTCGGAGCTTGCCTCAGAGAGCAATTAAATATTCCTTATGCTACATGCTGATTGGGTTCATCAAAGAAATCAAATGAAACTAACAAAACTTATGCGTTGCAAAGGCTATGAGCAGTGAAAATTTATGGGATATGGAAAATAAGCTATCATAACTACCCATAGCTGCTGAAGGTGACATTAGCGTTTTTAATGGAAAACGAGCTATCTAAACAACAATTTCTGAACATAAAAGCATTAAATAACAAGTAAGAACGTTGCAGTCGGGCGTTACCGACTGCGGGATACTCATTCACATCCCATCAGCAATTCAGTAGCTAAGTTTAGCTCTTGTACTTCAGAAAATGCAGTTTTGCCACGCCCCTAGTGGGCGTAGACATCTCATTTTTGGCCAGATCGTAGAACGAGCTAACAGTAGTCTAACTGCAATCTGGATGCTTACGCTCCAAAAATGTGAAAATTACAGGGTATTTTTTGATATGCCACGCCCCTAAAGAGGCGTAAAAATTATTTTTGAGGAATCGATAGAGCAGGTTACCAGTAACACAACTATCTAAATTTGAAGCATCTAGCTCTTATACTTTAGGAGACATAAACTTTTGCGGTTTGCCACGCCCCCTTTGGGCGGAGATATATCCACCATAGCTCGTTGGACTTGGGTGGTCAACCCGCGTATATATACCAAATTTCAAGCATCAATAATGCCTAAAATATAGCAAAATCGGGAAAATCACTATATCTTCAGGTCCGATTTGCCACGCCCCTAGTGGGCGTAGACATATAAATTTTTCATTTTTTTTAATTTTATAGAATCATAACATTAGCTCACGTGCAAAATTTCAACGTTCTAGCTTTAAAGCTCTAGGAGATACAGTTTTATCCTATTTTCCACGCCCCCAATGGGCGGAGATATATCCGCCATAGCTTGTTGAACTTGGGTGGTCAACGCGGACCTACATACAGCTTTCTAGCTCTTCAACTAACATGATTTCTGGAATATCGGAAAATGCATTTTCCGATTTGCCACGCCCCTAGTGGGCGGATCGAGAAAATTTTAACACTTTATAAATGGGAGCTATACATGAGTATGTGTTCCAAATTTCAAGCCTCTAGCTTCAATAGCGCCGAAATGAACTGCGTTCATACGGACAGACGGACGGACGGACAGCAAGACGGACATTGCACAAAACCAATATACTCAATTCACTTTCGTGAATGAGTATAAAAAGCATGGCTGTGACATTTATGTTCCATACTCAGAAATTAGCCAATGAAAATGTAAATGTAGTGTATATTAAATTTAAATCTTATAATATTTATGAAATTGCTTGCAATCCTTTTGATATTCATCGGTAAATAAATCACTTGTATTGGGACAAGGGGAGGGCGTGGCTCAAACTTAAAAAAAAAACCGAAATTTTGTATTAATATTAGCAACGTATGTGCAAAATTTCATGGCTCTATCTTTAAATTTACAGCTAATGCCGCACTATCGGTATTTTTGCCCATAGTGCACTGTGGGCAATATCATGACAATTTATTTGTTGAATAATTTCTTTTGTAGACGTACGATCTTAATGAAACTTTTAGAACGTAATTATAATGTGTAAATGTGTGTACATTCCAAAGCACAAATCTCTAGTATTTGAAATACGTTTTTTACGGATTGGGGACGAGGAGGGCGTGGTATCCAAAATCTGTAAATTGCAAAATATGTGTATCCATCAAATGTATATACATAGTAAATCTGAAGTCTCCAGGTCTAAAAGTGTTCAAATTAGGTTTAAAAAAAAACCATCCAAATTTATCGATTATCCTCGATAAAAAAGATATCGAATTAGTTATCGAAAAAATATGATAAACTTGTACTGCGTATGGTATACACGAGTCTACATACAAAATTTCAGCTCTCTAGCTCTTATAACTTCTGAGATCTAGGCGTTCCCATTTATAAAAATCTCTAGTGTTTGAAATACGTTTTTTACGGATTGGGGACGGGGAGGGCGTGGTATCCAAAATCTGTAAATTGCAAAATATGTGTATCCATCAAATGTATATACATAGTAAATCTGAAGTCTCCAGGTCTAAAAGTGTTCAAATTAGGTTAAAAACAAGTAAGAAGGCTCTAGTCGAGACTGCTCGACTAGGAGAACCCTCCAAACCTATATTCTAATCATTCTGCACATCTTTTATGCACACATACATACTCATGCATACACCCACACGCATAAGACCGCGCTCTGCTAACTGCGCAGTAAGCAGCGACTGCGCTTGGGCTGCACTGCAGTGTGGGAAATTCTATGAGAATTTATTTGTTGAATAATTTCTTTTGTAGACATACGATATTAATGAAACTTTCAGAACATAATCATAACGTGTAAATGTGTGTACATTCTAAAGCACAAGTCTCTAGTACTTGATACGCGTTTTTTACGAATTGGTGGCGAAGGGGGCGTGGTATCCAAAATCTGTAAATGAAAAAATGTGTGTATCCATCTAATGCGTATACACAGTAAATCTGAAGTCTCTATGTATAAAAGTGTTCAAATTAGACTGAAAAAACAATATAAATTTATCGAATATCCTCGATAAAAAAGATATCGAATGAGTTATCGAAAAAATTTGATAAACTTGTACTGCGTATGGTATACACGAGTCTACATACAAAATTTCAGCTCTCTAGCTCTTATAACTTCTGAGATCTAGGCGTTCCCATTTATAAAGTGTTAAAATTTTCCCGATCCGCCTACTAGAGGTGTGGCAAATCGGAAAATGCATTTTCCGGAAATCGTGTTAGTTGAAGACCTAGAAAGCTGAAATTTGGTATGTAGGTCCGCGTCGACCACTCAAGATCACATGCTACGGCGGATATATCTCCGCCCATTGGGGGCGTGGCAAATCGGATAAAACTGTATCTCCTAGAGTTTTAAAGCTAGAACGTTGAAATTTTGCCCGTGACCTAATGTTATGATTCTATAAAGACTGATGAAATTTATATGTCTACGCCTACTAGGGGCGTGGCAAATCGGACCTGAAGATATAGTGATTTTCCCGATTTTGCTATAATTTAGACACTATTGATGCTAGAGACCTGAAATTCGGTATATATACGCGGGTTGACCACCCAAGTCCAAAGAGCTGTGGTGGATATATCTCCGCCCAAAGGGGGCGTGGCAACCCGCAAAAGCTTATATCTACTAAAGTATAAGAGCTAGAAGCTTTAAATTTGGATAGTTGAGTTACTGGTAACCTCTTCTATTGATTCCCCAAAAATAATTGTTACGCCTTTTTAGGGGCGTGGCATATCAAAAAATACCCTGTAATTTTCACATTTTTGGAACGTAAGCATCTAAACTTTGCAGTTAGACTACTGTTAGCTCGTTTCTAAGAACTGGCCAAAAACGAGGTGTCTACGCCCACTAGGGGCGTACTAGAGGTAAACCTAGCTACTAAAGTGCTGATGAAATGTGAATGAGTATTCCGCAGGCGGTAACGCCCGACTGCAACGTTCTTACCTGTTTGATTTTCAGTTTATTAATTTGCTGCACAATCTCTTGGAGTGTGACTGGAACTGCAGGTAGTGACATTTGAAGGGGCGTCTCCAAACTTAGCTCAACATCTCTTCTTGTGCTGTCAGAAGTAAAATTAAATGGCTTAAATCTTTCCTCTAAGCTGTCTGCAACGATTTCGGCCTTCTGTTGACTGGAATAACACCAGCCACCCGATGGGTTTTTTATTGGCATTTTCGGTATGGCGACCCTTTTAAACCGACTTGTAAGATGCCAGAGTGTGTAATTGAAGGATGAATCAGGGCCCGCACTTTCTAGTATTCTATCAATTTTCTTCTGCTTGACTCTTGTAAGGACCTTTTGCAGCCGGTTTGATAGCCTTGTGTAGATCTGATAGACTCGAGTCTATCTTCTTGAATACTCTCTTCTTACCCTCCTTTTAAACCTTATGAGCGCGTCAGCATATGGGGGAGAATATCTCTTCGATGTTGGATTTGTGAGCGCGTCAGCATATGGGGGGAGAATATCTCTTCGATGTTGGATTTGTGGGCATTGGGTTGCTGGAGTGGCAGAAGATGCAGCTAAAGAAACGTTTATCATAAAGATTGAAATTGCATCTTCGATATCATCCGGACTGTTTAATTCCATGTTGAGGATGGTTCTGCTAGTCAGTTCAGTTTGAAAAACCATTACACATGACCTCCAGGGAGAATATGTTGCCTCTTAGACTTGTTTTGTTGTGCAGCATGCACTGTTGCTACGATAGGCAAATGATCCGAGAAGAGCTTGTACCTAATTTCAACTGTTAGCTAATTTCTCTCGATTCCATTGCTAATAAAGAAGTCCAGTGCAGATGGTGTGAGTCGGGTGTTGTACGAAAAGAAGGTTGGCTCACCAGTGGCTAGGATTTCGCACGTACTATTGGCAATGGCTTCTTGCAAGTGCTTCCCTCGAGAACATGACCTGCTGTTACCCCACCAGGGATGCTTTGTGTTAAAATCACCACCAACTATGAATCTGTTGCCCAAGCTGAGAATTAGTTGCTCAAAGTCGTCTTTTGTCCAAGATTGGTTGGGAGGCAGGTATATTGCAGAGATCTTGATGAATCCACCATGTGTCAATATGCTCACTCTGGCAGCTTGTATAATCAGTCTTGAGATAGATTCATTCTCCACATGAGAAATGCTCGATCGAATGAATAGAGCAGATCCGCTTTTCGCTGTTCCACTGGGGTGAGCAGCATAATATTGGTCATAACCTAGCAGGAATACTGACAAGCCGGGTCGCATGTGCGTCTCAGTAATCAGCATTATATCGATTGTGTTGGCACTTATGAAAAGTTTTAGCTCTTCAATGTTCTTCGCTAAACCTCTTGCATTCCACAATCCAATTGTTATGTGTGGACTGTTTATTTTGAAATCAGCCTTAGAGCCAGGTCGCGAAAGGCTTTGTTTGCCTCAATCGAATCCTGCATTAATTTGAACAGTTGATCCATTCTACTGTTTAATTCGAATATAGCTTTTTCAATCTCTTTGAATTTGCTACCAAACTGTTCATACTCAGTACTATTTTGCACCTGGGAGCTGACGAGCGCTGCATTCGTATTAATGTGTTTCACCCCACGCTGTCTCGTTATGTCAGCATAGGAGAATCCAGTTCTAATTGAAGCATTAGGAATGATTTGAGATTCGGCCAGTGGTATTTTACTTCTGCTGCCGTTTCGAATCCCATCTTGGGGCAATCTTGCTGGCGGCTTAAGCTTTTTGCTCAGCTCAATTCTGACTGAACAGTTTTTGGAGCTAGATATGTGATCGCCACCGCAGTTAGCACATATCGATTCGTTGTTTAGTCTGAGATCACAGGAATCTGACCCTGTGAGATGATTGCCTGAGCATTTACTACAGACTGGTTTTTTCAGGTAATAATTTCGGGTATGGCCAAAGTCTTGGCATCTGAAGCATTGCACCAAATCTTTGCTAAACGTTGCTTTATTTACTGACACTCTGTGCCTTCCAATTAGCGTAATATTAAGTGCCTCACCAACGTTTTGAATCTTCTTTAAGTTTACGTAGAACAAGCTCTGTCTAGTTTTTAGGTTTATTATGTCTTCGTCATCCTCTGGGTTAACTTCAATGTTACGCCAGTCCGGCTTTCTGGGGCAATAGATGTTCTTGACTGCGTATCCTTTTTCCGTGAACGTGCGTTCAATTAATTGTTTAGGCACATTAGGGTGGATACCTCTTACAATTACTCTGTATGGGGTATCCTCTCTCAATTGATGGTCCAAAACTTTATGTAAACTTTATGTATTTTAGGCTAAGACTTTATTTGAATAAAATACGGAGAGCATTCGCTGTCCAAACCTAAAACTAGAAAGACGTTTGTTTCATTCATCACATGGCGACCGTGACGGTTGTCGCCGTTGTTAATAATAGTTCATAATTGCCAGTCAGGCGCACAGTTAAAAAAAAGAGTTTAAAAGTGTGTTTACATGACAACAACAAGAACAACAACAACAGCGAGTGCAGCAACATCAGCAACAACAATGAGCCGCAGCAACAGTGGCCACGCAGCAGCAACAGCGATCAGTCTTACTACATTTTAACAGGAACAACAACAACAAGAACAACAAGAACAGCGACTGCAGCAACATCAGCAACAACAATGAGCCAACAGCAACAGTGGTCACGCAGCAGCAATAGCAATCAGTTTTACTACATTTTAACAACAACGACAGCAAAAACAGCAGCAACAGCAGCAACAACAGCGACAACAAAAGCAACAGAAACTGCAGCAATAACAACAACAGCGACAGCAGCAGCAGCAACAGTAACAACAACACACCGAATAAAAACAACAACAATGAGCCGCATCAACAGCGGACATCAGCGGACATAAGCATCTACACATAAAAGGAAGCCTGTGCAAGGACCAGCACCGGCCACGCCCAGCGCGTCAAGGTGGGCCAATCAACATTAAGATGTGAACCGACAGCGCTACTCAGAGCGCGGAACGCCGTTAAGATTTATATACAATGGAGGACAAAAGTATTTTGACAACACATTGCAAAAACTTAAACCGCTTGTTTCTGCAAGCTGAGAGAGGTAACGGTACCCATTATATTATTTAGAGAGAGCAATCATAATAGGCTTTAAGTGACCAAAATATTGCAGTGATAACATAACTCATTATTTTTCTATAATTATTTTCATGGCAGAAAGTCATTATTTGGATGGACAAAAGTATTTTGACATTCTTTTTCATATTCATTTACGGCAATTCGCGTGAGATATAAAATACGTATTTGACTTTTTTACGTTATTTTTCGTGCCCTCTTTAATGATAGCCTTTATTTGATCATAGTTTTCGATAAATTATTGGCAAACCACGTGATTAAGTGAAATCTTTAAAAAATCAATCGGTCACGCAGAATAATGCAGATATTTTCGTGGAATACCTTACAATCTTATAAATTGTACCTCTATGAGTAATTTACTACCAAATTAACAAAACTGATTCACTGATTCACTCAAAAAAGAGTCCAGATCGGCAAGATCATTCAAAAAAACCTGTAGAAGACCGCATCATATTGATAACATTTAAAGAAAATGTGCGGATTTTCCTAAAAACTCATGTCGATTAAATTAAAAAAACAATCAGAAATTATCAATAAGTAGAAAAACTATCACAAATCGGCGAAAGAGTGCCATTTTTTCTACGTTATAGAGCTTCCAATACTCTTGGTATCACTATAAAATAAACCAAAAAGGTAACGATTTGCTGAATCCTTCATAGCAAGCCGAAATTATTCTGAGGACAAGTATTATTGATTGACGATAGTTTCTTTGAGTATCACGAATAAAATAAAAACGATTTTTAGCAGGTTGCCAAAGAATATTCGCAAAGAAAAAAGGCCTGTGTACTAACGGGAGTCAAATGGTGAAGAAACGTTAATGCTCTGCGGCTTCGTATGTGTCAATAGCCTCTTAAATTTGATATATATTATTGGACCAATGAAGATGGACAATTTTTTACGTGTCCTCAATGACCAAGCATCGAATTCCTGGTACCGGTTCATTGGAAAATCATTTATGCTGCAGCAGGACAACGCTAAATACTACAAGGCCCATATTTTAACTGAATTTTCGAGGGATATCAAAGTCAATACATTAGGTTGGCCACCTCAGAGCCCTGACATCAATATTATAGAAAATGTGTGGGCTTATGCAAAAGTAAAACGCATCTTAGACTTATCAAGAACGCCCAAGGAGACTGATAGCTAAGGTTTGAGGACTTTGGCAGGATGTTTCATTAAAAACATTACAAAATTTGGCTAGATCTATCCCTAGACGCTTACAGAAGGTCCTTGATGATAGAGGTGGACTTAGTTTTTATTATTATTATTGTTACTACCAGCATTGTTAGGTTTTTCCATCACTTTATTAAATAAATAATAATGTCAAAATACTTTTGTCCATCCAAATAATGACTTTCTGCCATGAAAATAATTATAGAAAAATAATGACTTATGTTATCACTGCAATATTTTGGTCACTTAAAGCCTATTATGATTGCTCTCTCTAAAAAATATAATGGGTACCGTTACCTCTCTCAGCTAGCAGAAACAAGCGGTTTAAGTTTTTGCAATGTGTTGTCAAAATACTTTTGTATATATACTTCTATGTATATATACTTCTGGATACTTCTGTGTTCCCGTCAATTTGGAAAGATTCTTTTATCATTCCCTTATATAAAAAAGGTGGAAGATCTGATATTTCCAATTATAGAGGCATTGCCAAATTATCTGCTATTCCGAAGTTATTTGAGAAAATAATAACGTCGGCCTTGCAGCATTTTTGCAAATCGATTATTCAACCATCTCAACATGGTTTTGTTCAAAATCGATCAACATCCTCTAATTTACTCGAGTTTACTTCGCTTATTAATGAGAGCTTTGCTAAAAAAATGCAAACTGATGTTATTTATACTGACTTCAGTAAAGCATTTGACTCTGTACATCATCACATACTTATTCTTAAGCTTAAACGCTTAGGTTTTTCACCTAGACTTGTGTCTTGGATTTCTTCCTATTTAATGGGTAGAACCCAAAGAGTCTTGCTGAGAACAGCTATGTCTAAAGAGATCTTTGTATCGTCTGGTGTACCTCAGGGTAGCCATTTGGGTCCATTGCTCTTTTCCCTTTTCATAAATGACCTTCCTAGCTGTATCTCACATTCCACCATATTTATGTATGCTGATGATGTTAAACTTTGCCTTCCCTACTCCAATGCAAATGGTCATCATCACCTTCAAGACGACCTAAATGCATTTCAACTTTGGTGTGTGGCAAACAAGCTGGACTTAAATTGTTCAAAGTGTATGACAATGACCTTCAGTCGTACCGCTCCCCTAATTGCTGATTATAAAATTAGCAACATTTCCCTAAGACGCATCTATACAGTCAAAGATCTAGGTGTGCTCTTTGACTGTAAACTTAACTTCAATCTCCATGTTTCTACCATCGTTAATGAAGCCAAAAGTGTGCTTGGCTTTATTAAACGGTGGTCTAAGGAATTTAAAGACCCTTTTACCACCAAGCGATTATTTACTTCGCTTGTGCGTCCTATCTTAGAGTACTGCTCTGTTGTATGGTCTCCTCAGCATAAACTGTATCAGGATCGTATTGAATCGGTCCAAAAACAGTTTCTTCTCTTTGCCTTAAGAGACCTTAGATGGGACAGTAATGTACGATTACCGTCTTATCATAGTAGGCTCCAGCTTATTGACCTTCCATCACTAATCAATCGCAGGACAATTCTTGGAATTGTTTTTTTGCATAAATTGATTAGTGGTGACATTGATTCAGCCTCCCTGTTGGGTCGTCTAAGTTTTTCGGTTCCGTCCCGAACAACTAGACACTATCGACCTCTCCACTTACCTGTCACGCACAATGCCCAGGCATAAGCATTGGTACACATTTTTCGTTGCCAATGTTGTGTTGTGAATTCTCAATTCTATTCTATACTCTTTTTCGACTATTCCTTTACACTTTTCTTTTTTGATTTCTCATTATCTGTATTTTCTCTTTCGCAATTTCTTTTAATATCTTCATTTTCCTTTTTCTGTACTAAATCTTTCTTAATTTTTTTTTTCTTTTCTCTTTTTTTTTTATTTTTTTACTTTTGTTTTTTTTTATTTTTTTTATTTTTTTTTAAATTTCATTTAGTTAATATATATGCTCTAATATGTTGTTTAAGTTTTCTTACTAACACCTCTTTTTTAATAGCTTCACTAGTAGCACTGACCATATTTGGCTGTGAAATGTGGGCATAGCTGGCCGGACTGGCAAATAAAACACCCCCATCGGGTCGGTGCTACTAGTGATATTCTCTGTACTTTGTTAGGCTTTTTTATTTTTAGTTGACTCTATATTTGTCAATAACCCTTAAGGAAATAAATAAATAAATAAATAAATATGGTAATATATCGATCAGCACTCACCCACACTTAAACACGTCACCAAAGCCACGATCCCTTTCATAACTCAATATAAACAAATCGCCCTAGCGACCACTTATAAACAAATCGCCTCAGCAACAATCATCCCATCATCCACTATAAACGAGTCGCACTCCAACGCATCGAACCCTTCTCGTGGGAACTGCATATTCAGCATATTTAGAAGTCACCAACGACCAGGCCACTCATTTACGCATCGAACCCTTCTCGTGGGAACTGCATATTCAGCATATTTAGAAGTCACCAACGATCAGGCCACTCATCTTCACCACGATCACGCCACCATCGATATATGTACATTTCTAGCTATATAAGACAAATAAATTTTCAATCACCAGTTCAGTTTTAATTCAACTCTAAGACCACTTGTATTCTGTTATAAGTTATTAAGAATAAATATTTTTTTTTATTCGAACTATAGCGTCGGTCTTATTATTGGCGCAGCCGGTAGGATTAGTTTGGTGAATAATTAAGATCATCATTACTAATCCGCTAAAGTACTACGTGACCTCTCGCGTGTGCAACCAGACTTCTAGTTAAAATATAGACCCGCTGGACTATTTAGAAGTTCTGCGTAGTGGACATCAACCACTACATAACATTTGTGTCCGGGACTTACATATCTCTCGATCCCAAAAAGTCATAAGTGTTATATAAAAAAAAAAAAAAAAAAAAAAAAAAAATTTAACAACCCATTCAACTTTAAACGATTAATCCAACTAAGTGAAATAATCGAGTGAACGAACAATTCAATCACAATTAAATGCCAACTGTGTGCAAGTTAAAAGTGAATTAACAATCAAAAGAACAGAAACCCACTCACAATTAAGTGCCAACTGTGTGTAACTTAATAGTGAGTTAGCTATATAAAAAAAAAAAAAACTCTCAAACAAACAAGTACTTGAGAACCAACTAAACGGCCCTACCATGACTCTGGAATTGTCGGAGACCCATCTCAATCAGGCCCTAACTCTTCTAAGGCAGGTGCCTACATTCGACGGCGACACCAATGGATTAAGTGGTTTCATCAGACGTATCGATTACATAATGCAACTATATCCAACAAAGGACCTCCGTCAGCATAGCTTAATGTATGGAACCATCGAGATGCTACTAACTGGAGCAGCACAACGAGTGTCCCAACTCACACAAGCCACAGGTTGGCTTGGTCTTCGATCCGCCTTGATTAGTGAATTCAAAACTCATACACCTTGCGAGGAACTTCTACGACGTTTGTACAACACCAATTTCAACGGAAGCCTTCGTAAGTTTATTGAAGAATTAGAACATAAGACATTTATAATTGTAAACAAGTTAACGTTCGAAGGTGATCAAGCCAATGCTACACTCTATATAAATGCAATGAACAATACTGTAAAAGAAGTTATTACTAGACAGTTACCAGATAGGCTCTATATGACTTTAGCGAAGTTTGATATTTCAACAGTGTCTAATTTAAAACAAGTAGCCCAAAGAGAGGGGTTATATGAAAATAGTTTCGCAGACAAACCCAAGTACTCTTCGAAGTCAACCGATTCCCAAACTTATTCTAAACAAAACCAAACTCAAACTCAAAATCCTTTCCCTAACCATCCAATGAAACGAGAGAAAGCAACAGCGGACAGACTAAAATGGATTGGTCAGAAAATTTTCATCAATCTACCTCGGATCAAACCAGACCGATAACACCAATCGAACAAACCCCTACATCAGACTCATGTTAAATAATATACCCCTTAAATGCATAATAGACACAGGTTCTTCCATAAACCTTATTAATAAAAACTTTTTCAACTTCCCAGAAACTAAAGAACATCTAAAAGTCCAAACCATAAAAGGCATAATAGAACTCAATAAAAGCGTTTCATTCGCAAGCAGCAAACTTTGCCCCACTATACAAAAATTCTATTGTCACAACTTCTCAGACAGTTACGATATACTTTTAGGTAGAAATTACCTCTCGGCATCCAAAGCCATCATTAACTACGCAGAAGATAATATAACCATAGGGAACTACACTTTCAAATTCAAATATAATAAAGAAATTTCCAATGAAACCCCTTACCCTCCAGCAGAATTCGAGTACGACTTATTTTCGTACGAAATAAATAATGTTAATGCCAAATCTCATTAACAAGAATTGCTCCTCCCGCACCACACAATGTTATGTTACTAACAGCATTCTGTTAATAACATAACCCAGTTCTCCTACTGGTTCGCTGTACTTAGCGCCGAGCTGAGTACTTCGTCTCCCGAACTCTCGTCACTTGCCTATCCTGGCATACATATATATTTTTCCACACTTTGTATACGAGCGACACAGCTCTCATCTACCAATAAAGATTAGGAGATATACAACCTGATCTTTGTACTTATTCAAGACGCCACCACTCCAACAAATAATAATATTGAAGAAAAATACGAATACAGACTGGATCATCTAAATCCAGAAGAAACAAATAAATTTAAAAAAATACTTCACGACTATAGTGACATTCAGTATAGAAAAGGTGAAAATTTGACCTTTACTAGTACAATCAAACATGAGGACCCCATCTATAAATACCCTTATAGACACCCTCAAATTCTTGACCAAGAAGTCAACAAACAAATTAATGAAATGTTAGAACAGGGAATCAATAGAAAATCTAATTCACCCTACTGTTCACCCATATGGATCGTACCTAAAAAAGAGGACGCGTCCAAAGAAAAAAAATATCGTTTAGTCATTGACTATCGTGGACTTAATGAAATCACAATAGATGATAAATACCCAATACCCGTCATGGATGAAATCCTAGATAAACTTGGCAAATGCCAATATTTTACCACTATTGATCTAGCAAAGGGCTTCCATCAAATTCAAATGGACCCTCAATCAATCGCAAAAACTGCATTCTCAACAAAACAAGGGCATTATGAATTCACTCGCATGCCTTTCGGGTTAAAAAACGCCCCTGCAACCTTCCAAAGATGTATGAATAACCTTTTAGAAGACTTAATCTTCAAAGACTGTCTAGTTTACCTCGACGACATAATCATATTCTCAACTTCACTAGATGAACACTTAACTTCCATAAAAAAGGTATTCGACAGATTACGCAAAGCCAACTTAAAACTCCAATTAGACAAATGCGAATTTCTAAAAAAGGAAACACAATTCCTAGGACATATAATAACAACAGAAGGAATCAAACCTAATCTCGATAAAGTAGCAGCTATAATAAATTTTCCAATTCCCAAGACACCTAAAGAAATTAAATCTTTTCTAGGTCTTTGCGGATTTTACCGCAAGTTTATTCCAAATTTTGCAAAAATAGCAAAACCACTGACTCTAGGACTGAAAAAGGAATCCAAAATTGATATAACTAACCAAGATTTCATCTCAGCCTTCGAGAAAATGAAAGTACTTATAACAAATGATCCAATACTAATCTATCCAGATTTCAACAAAACTTTCTCTCTAACCACAGACGCAAGTAATGTGGCTATAGGAGCAGTCCTCTCACAGGACCACAAAGCAATCTGTTTCGCAAGTAGAACTTTAAATGATCACGAACTTAATTATTCAGCAATAGAAAAAGAACTATTAGCCATTGTATGGGCTACCAAATATTTCAGACCATATCTCTTCGGTCGAAAATTCCAAATCCTTAGCGATCATAAGCCACTAGTATGGTTACACAATATTAAAGAACCAAACATGAAATTACAAAGATGGAAGATTAAATTAAACGAATACGACTATACTATTAAATATCTACCAGGAAAAGAAAACCACGTAGCAGATGCCCTCTCTAGAATCAAACTAGAAGAACATCTTTTAGGAGAAGAAATTAACAGTTCCCGAGCAACCATTCATAGTGCTCAAGAAGACAATCAAGACTTAATACCTATTTCAGAAAGACCGTTAAACTTATATAATAGACAAATCGAATTCATAAAAGGTAACGAAGAAAAAATCGACATAATACATTATTTCCATAAAACAAAAATAAAAATAACATGCATAGAAATGACAGATACACTTGCCAAAAACATAATTAAAGAATATCTTTGTTTAAAAAATAATGCCTTATACTTTCATCACCTCTCAGACTTCCCAATATTCCAAAAAGCTTACGCTGAAATTATAAACCCCGATAGTAAAACGAAAACATTAAGAACTTCAACAAAATTACAAGATATCCTCACTTTTGCAGAATTTAAAGAAATAATCCTTTCAAATCATAAGAAATTACTCCACCCCGGTATTACAAAAACGACCAACTGGTTCAGATCAAAATATTACTTTCCAGACCACCAAAATCTAATACAAAATATCATTAACGAGTGCGAAATCTGCAATCTATCTAAAACTGAAAACAGAAACACAAAACTGACTTTTGAAATCACTCCAGAAGTATACAATCCCAGAGACAGATACGTCATGGACTTTTATTTAATTGACAACAAACAATTTTTATCTTGCATTGACATATATTCGAAATTCGGAAACTTAATAGAAGTAAACAGTCGTGATTGGCTCGAAACCAAAAGAGCAATCATAAAAATTTTCAATGACATGGGAAAGCCCATCGAAATAAAAGCAGACAAAGATTGAGCATTTATATGCGCAGCTCTCCAAGCTTGGCTACAATCCGAAAAAGTAAAAATCAATATCACCACTAGCAAAAACGGTATTTCAGACATAGAAAGATTCCACCGAACGATTAACGAAAAACTTAGAATTATTAATACAGAATCCGACATAGAAAACAAACAGACGAAATTCGAAACCATTCTATACATCTATAACCATAAGACAAAACACTTGACAACGAACAGAACCCCAGCAGACATATTTATATACGGAGGTACACCCGAATATGACACACAAGCAAACAAGATAAACCAAATCAAAAATCTCAACAAAAACCGAATCGACTTCGAAATAGACACAGACTACAAACACGCTCCACTAGTTAAAACTAAAACGACGACACTATTTAAGAAAACAGGACAAATAACACAAACTGACGAAAAACATTACGTAGAAACTAATAAAGGACGACAAACCACACATTACAAATCGAAATTCAAACGAAAGAAAAAGACTAACGAAAGTAAATACGACAATTAATTTCAGAAATCACCATATTACTACTATCAGTTTTATCAATGGCATCTCCCACCCTCAATCAAAGCATCGAAATACTTGGTTTAAATCAGACACAAACGAAATATTCATAATTTCGCATGTACCGAAAAAAATAAGCAAAACACCACTTTATAAGATCTTACCATACCCAGATAATCAAAATAATACATTAATAGAAAATACTTTTGCGACCTACTACATCTTAAATAATGAAGCATATATAAGAACCACAAAGAAACAAGAAACAAATGAATGTATAAGTAGCATAATAACTCAAAAATCAGCAGAATGTAAATACATATATCAAAACATTTAAAACATACCAAATCAACTATATAGAACCGAACATTATTGTAACCTGGAACTACCCAAAAACAGAAATCATTCAAAACTGTAATAAAAATAACATTAATATTCAGGGTAATAATATAATTAAAATATATGATTGTAGCCTTCAAATAAATAACATCTCAATTGTAAACACACTTTCTGACTACACACAAACTATCTACATATGTAACAAATAATATCACAAAAACAGAACCAATATCATTACTACAAACAAAGCAAATAATTTTAGAAAATACTAAATATAATAAGACATTCAATATTATAACCACTACAACTTTTATAATTACTATTATAAGTCTAATACTATTTGTAATCATTAAATTTAAGACAAAATCTAAGAAAATTATCAAGACATGAAACAGCCATAACATCAAGTAATTCAACACCAGAAGAACAACAACTCCCCGAAACTCATGCACCATTAGAAACCATACCACAACTGTACCCTACATTTTCTGCCTGAGGACAGGCTAATCTCTTTAGGATGGGGAAGTAATATATCGATCAGCACTCACCCACACTTAAACACGTCACCAAAGCCACGATCCCTTTCATAACTCAATATAAACAAATCGCCCTAGCGACCACTTATAAACAAATCGCCTCAGCAACAATCATCCCATCATCCACTATAAACGAGTCGCACTCCAACGCATCGAACCCTTCTCGTGGGAACTGCATATTCAGCATATTTAGAAGTCACCAACGATCAGGCCACTCATCTTCACCACGATCACGCCACCATCGATATATGTACATTTCTAGCTATATAAGACAAATAAATTTTCAATCACCAGTTCAGTTTTAATTCAACTCTAAGACCACTTGTATTCTGTTATAAGTTATTAAGAATAAATATTTTTTTTTTATTCGAACTATAACGTCGGTCTTATTATTATATATATATATAATAAGATTAAGATATAAAATGTAATTGTAAATATAAATTGTAAAATTGTACTACTGAGCGACAATTGCGTTGCTCGGTATAGCGCATGGCCCGTGAAGCCATGCAAATATTAGCCAGGAAGACCACTGCGTTGGTCGAATAAGGAATATTTTCTTTCTAATATATACGAGCCCTGACCATATTAACGAAAGCTGTTTTTTCCAGGGGGCGATGTTAACCCACTATATTGGCAATACTACTAAAGAAACACATACCAATGGGGTTCGGCTAAAAAGGATTTTCTCTCCCCGAGGAGAAAAAAAATTGGTGGCTCTCTTCCCCCAGGAAAAAAAAAAGGGGGATTTCCCAAAAGGGTGGGAAAAAAAGGGGGAAAAAATTGACCACTATTAACTCGAACGGTGCCTAATGTGATTTACTATCATTCTTAAAACAATAATTTAATTAATATTCGATTTGTGTTGCGTCGCCCGTGGCCTGCATTACGCATTTAACTCATTTTAGAATTGATTTTAAAAAATTTTTGCGATGTTGTGGAGTAGATGCCTCCCACTCTGGCAATCCGGTTTTCAAGGCGAAAAGTTTTTTTTTTTTCCTTCCTGGCGCGTTCCTCTTTGTGGGGGGGGCCACGCCCCCCACAATTCTGGGGGGGGGGGGCAGGCGGTAATAACCAACCCTCCAAAACCCCACCTGCTTCCCGCGCTTTTTGCGGGGGGGTGGGGCCGCGCACATGCTGCCCCGCGCTGGGGAATGGTTGTGGTGGTGGTATTGGCCCCCGCAAATTGTATAATAAAATATGAGTGTTTTCCGCCGCATCACCCGTCCTTACAATGAAATGCCCCTCCCCATCCCCTGGGGCACAACACCCCCCCACAATAGGCGCGAGGGGGACCTTCTCCTGGGGGGGGGTTGGGGGGTGCGTTCGCACGCCCGACGGACTCGCGCGTTCGCCCGTCCCCCACACCCAACCTTCATTGCTCCGTCTCGGCGTGTGGGGGGGCCGCCCCCCCCTGCGTCCGAGACCCCGTCCCCCGCGCCCCTTGCTCGCGGCGTTTGTGGAGGAGGGGGGGGAAGCGGAGTGGTGGTCCCACGAGTGAGGGGTGAGATAGGGGGGGGGGTGCGGAGGTAATAACAAAAAAAAACATATTAAAAACACTATATATTCTTTTTTGTAGGCGTGGGGGCGCTTGCGTTAGTGCGTGCGAGCTTTGGTCTGCCCCCGCGCACAAGGAGTCGATACATATAGACAGGGGGGGGCGGATCATTTTAATTAGTCGTGGGGTGTTTTGGGGGGGGGGGGGGGTGGGTGGGCGTGCGGCCGCTCGGTGCGTATTTGTCATGACTATTTTCTTATTTTTTGTTTAAATCATTTAGTACAATATATATTCCAGGTTATCTACTTGTTTTGTGAGGTGAGCTCTATATTAAGCATTATGTAATCTATAGGCTTCCCTCGTAGCATGGGGGCCACGTACGTACCACGGGGCATCGTGGGGGGTCCTGGCGTTGTAGGAATTTTAATATGTTTGTTTGTTTTTTCGTATAAACTAAAATTAAGCATGAATAAGTAATGATAACCAAAAAAAATTTTTTCTTATATTACTATTCTTTCCAAAAGCTAACATATATACAGTGTCTAACATTAATATTCGGTTTTTTTATTATTCAACTTTAACCGCCCATACAACATGTAATATTAGTTGAAATTAAAAAAGTGAAAATGCTAAATTGTAGATTGAAGAATTACCTTTCCGATGGTGTATATCAATATACTAGACTTCATATAACTAACCAAAATTATACATAAACCGGAAAACCCCAAAATTTGGCGTTACTTTAATATTCGGTTTTTTCTTTAACAACTGACTATATTCGAGTTTTATTAAAAACGGTTGACATTTAACATTTTGTATGATATCTATTATATTTTAGTGTCCCTAAGATGTTTTTGTATAGTGGTTAAAGTTTTTGTTGTGTCCTTTGAGCTGATTTTGGCCCACTCTTCTTGTAGCCATGTCTTTACGTGAGATATTGAAGATATCGAAGCTTTGTGACCTCGGCAGTCTTCCTGGCTCCAAAATTTTTTTTATAGAGGTCAGGTCTGAGGGTTTGGGAGATATTTCCAAAAGTTTTTGGTAACTGCACATCAGCCAGGACTCGATTTCGTGGGATTTCGTTTTGGGTAATTGTCCTGTAACAGCTTAAATGTGTCTAAAATACCCATTTTTTCAGGACAATCAAAGATAATCCTTGACTAATTGCTCCTGAATTAAGAGCTGAACTCATTGCTGAGCATGTAAAATCCATGGCAACACAAAAAATTCGATATATCATAAACGAAACGTGAGTGCAACGGCCTAATTATTATGAAAATGCCATTACTCACAAATCGCAACCGGGAATGGCCGATATTACTCATAACAGAGTACACCAAAGTGCACCAGATTTGGTAAGGGGACGTAATAAAAAAAAAAACACGTAAATATTTTAAATAATTGCAAGCGAGTTGCAATATATTCTGCTTATGATCAATATTATATAAAATTAGATAACAAAAAAAAAAAATGTTTTTTTTTTTTTTTTGTTCAAGAAATGAAAGGGTATATACTCATTTTTTTTTATAAACCATTAAAAAAAAAAAAAAAAAAAAATTAAATTTTTTTTTTTATTTTACATATTTATATAACCTTTTCATTTGAATTTTTGTGTTCTGGCTGACTCGATACTGTCGATTCCAGCATTGAACTTATTGTTTGTTTCGCCATAGACTATCTAGGCATAGCACCTATCATGGATATAATGATATCCAACATACAAATCAATTATGATTTAATATGTAACTAAAGCCTGTTTAGAAAAACCACCCGTGTGGTCGCGGGGCTTTAGAATACAATCAAGGTGAGAGAACGCTTGTCGTAAAAGGCGACTAAGATTCTCAACTGGCAAGATATACTTAAAGATAGACGATATGACGTCTACTGCAGAAAATCACCAGACAGTTTCGAAAATATGTATATTAAGACATAAAACTGGTCTGATTAACCAATTTAAAGATAATCAATATGAAACAAGTAAGAAAGCTCTAGTCGAGACTGCCCGACTAGGAAATCCCCTGAACCCTTCGGAGAACTGATATTTCAATAATTCTCCGCGTCTTTTTATTTACAAAACAAACACACACACACACGCACACACATACATAGACACATATAGGCACGCACGCATAAGCACGCATGGGCTGCAGTGTGGGCTTCTCATGGAAACTTAATTGTTTAATAACTTTTTTTTTGTGGACGTACGTTCTTCATGAAACTTTTAGATTATGATTATATCATTACTATGCGTCTCTCAAGTCTCTAGTATTTGAAATACGCATTTTACAAAAGTGATGATGAGGGGGTGGATATAGGGGCGGGGGGTGAATTATAACAAAAACCGAAATTCTATAAAGTCCATATGAGTCTACATTTGAAATTTGGAGACTCTAGCTCAAAAGATGTAGGAGATATAATTTTATAACTGGCTTTCGATAAGGTTTTTCATCGATAAAAAAATAATCGGACGAGTTATCGAAATTATATGATAAACTCGATATGCGCGTGCTATATACGGACATTTTAAAAAAAAGTTGAAGTCTCTAACTATTGTATCTTCGGAAATCGACGCGTTCAAACATACGGACAGACGGACAGACGGACAGACGGACATGGCTAAATCGACTCAGTTCGTCGCCCTGATCAAGAATATATATACTTTATGGGGTCTGCCACGCCTCCTTCTCCCTGTTACATACTTTTAACAAAACCATTATACCCTGATTTCCCATTTTCAATGGGTTCAGGGTATAAAAAAAAAAACAAGTAAGAAAGCTCTAGTCGAGACTGCCCGACTAGGAAATCCCCTGAACCCTTCGGAGAACTGATATTTCAATAATTCTCCGCGTCTTTTTATTTACAAAACAAACACACACACACACGCACACACATACATAGACACATATAGGCACGCACGCATAAACACGCATGGGCTGCCGTGTGGGCTTCTCATGGAAACTTAATTGTTTAATAACTTTCTTTGTAGACGTACGTTCTTCATGAAACTTTTAGATTATGATTATATCATTACTATGCGTGTATATGCCGAATCTCAAGTCTCTAGTATTTGAAATGCGCCTTTTACAAAAGTGATGGTGAGGGGGTGTATATAGGGGCGGGGGGTGAATTATAACAAAAACCGAAATTCTATAAAGTACATATGAGTCTACATTTAAAATTTGGAGACTCTAGCTCAAAAGATGTAGGAGATATAATTTTATAACTGGCTTTCGATAAGGTTTTTTATCGATAAAAAAAATAATCGGACGAGTTATCGTTATTCTGTGATAAACTCGATATGCGCGTGCTATATACGGACATTTATAAAAAAAGTTGAAGTCTCTAGCTATTGTATCTTCGGAAATCGACGCGTTCAAACATACGGACAGACGGACATGGCTAAATCGACTCAGTTTGTCGCCCTGATCAAGAATATATATACTTTATGGGGTCTGCCACGCCTCCTTCTCCCTGTTACATACTTTTAACAAAACCATTATACCCTGATTTCCCATTTTCAATGGGTTCAGGGTATAAAAATCATAATAATTATCATTATACCCTGAACCCATTGAAAATGGGAAATCAGGGTATAATGGTTTTGTTAAAAGTATGTAACAGGGAGAAGGAGGCGTGGCAGACCCCATAAAGTATATATATTCTTGATCAGGGCGACGAACTGAGTCGATTTAGCCATGTCCGTCTGTCCGTCTGTCCGTCTGTCCGTCTGTCCGTATGTTTGAACGCGTCGATTTCCGAAGATACAATAGCTAGAGACTTCAACTTTTTTTTTAAAATGTCCGTATATAGCACGCGCATATCGAGTTTATCATATAATTTCGATAACTCGTCCGATTATTTTTTTATCGATGAAAAACCTTATCGAAAGCCAGTTATAAAATTATATCTCCTACATCTTTTGAGCTAGAGTCTCCAAATTTTAAATGTAGACTCATATGTACTTTATAGAATTTCGGTTTTTGTTATAATTCACCCCCCACCCCTATATCCACCCCCTCACCATCACTTTTGTAAAAGGCGTATTTCAAATACTAGAGACTTGAGTTTCGGCATATACACGCATAGTAATGATATAATCATAATCTAAAAGTTTCATGAAGAACGTACGTCCACAAAAAAAGTTATTAAACAATTAAGTTTCCATGAGAAGCCCACACGGCAGCCCATGCGTGTTTATGCGTGCGTGCCTATATGTGTCTATGTATGTGTCTGCGTGTGTGTGTGTGTTTGTTTTGTAAATAAAAAGACGCGGAGAATTATTGAAATATCAGTTCTCCGGAGGGTTCAGGGGATTTCCTAGTCGGGCAGTCTCGACTAGAGCTTTCTTACTTGTTTTACTAATGCCATCATTTCTTGAACAACGGAATCAATTTTTTTAAATACATTGTATTTTTTTTATTAACAAAAAAAATTTAAAAAAAAAATAAAAAAAATTTGTTTAATGCAATAAAAATTTAATACACAAAAAAAAAAATGCTAAAAAAATTTGTAACTAAAAAAAAGAATGTTAAAAAAAAACAAGTAAGAAAGCTCTAGTCGAGACTGCCCGACTAGGAAATCCCCTGAACCCTTAGGAGAACTGATATTTCAATAATTCTCCGCGTCTTTTTGCTTACAAAAGAAACACACACACACATACATAGGCACATATAGGCACGCACGCATAAACACGCATGGGCTGCAGTGTGGGCTTCTCATGGAAACTTAATTGTTTAATAACTTTTTTTGTGGACGTACGTTCTTCATGAAACTTTTAGATTATGATTATATCATTACTATGCGTGTATATGCCGAAGCTCAAGTCTCTAGTATTTGAAATACGCCTTTTACAAAGGTGAGGGTGAGGGGGTGGATATAGGGGTGGGGGTGAATTATAAAAAAAACCGAAATTCTATAATCAACATATGAGTCTACATTTCAAATTTGGAGACTCTAGCTCAAAAGATGTAGGAGATATAATTTAGTAATTGACATTCGATAAGGTTTTTCATCGATAAAAAAGTAATCGGACAAGTTATCGAAATTATGTGATAAACTCGATATGCGCGCTGTATATACGGTCATTTTAAAAAAAAGTTGAAGTCTCTAGCTATTGTATCTTCGGAAATCGACGCGTTCAAACATACGGACAGACGGACAGACGGACAGACAGACAGACGGACAGGGCTAAATCAACTTTTCTCGTCGCCCTGATCAAGAATATATATACTTTGTGGGGTCTGCCACGCCTCCTTCTCCCTGTTACATACTTTTAACAAAACCATTATACCCTGATTTCCCATTTTCAATGGGTTCAGGGTATAATAAATAAATATAATATTTCGTTTTAAGAATACAACATAGCATATAAATACATTGAAAAGATTGTCAAAGAAAATGAAGCGAGGCACGACCATTTAGTTTGGAGTTTCTTTATTCATTGAATTCTTAATTCTAAGACAATTGTCGCGTACAGCTAAAATCGGTTAGTTGCGCTGCCAGTGACGCCGGCAGAGCAGCGGTCCGCTTATGTATATATGTTTATATGTGTAAGAATGTTTATGTGTATTAATGTATAAATGCATAAATGTATATGCATATAAAAGTGTACATATATGTATGTATATAATGTTTACATCAAAATATGTTTATTGTGTGCCGCCGCAGCGGGTGAGCGAGGATGTATCATATTACTTATTGCGACGGAGTCTTGCGCTGTAAGATCTGCCTAGTCAGCAATGTACTTAAAGGTCTTTTCACTAGAATGTTATGTGCATAAATATTGTAACAAAGTGATACAATATATTAATAATATTTTAAAGTGTTTCATTGAGTACAGTGGTCACTTGATAATATGGAACATGCTACTTCCCCCTCCTTAAGAAAAATAACGTAATTCTATGGAGTTATTTAAAATTATTATATATATCTATATATATATATATATTTATATAAAATTTTATTTTATTTTTTTTTTTTATATATACATATATGTTGAGTTTAAAAATTTAATTTAAATGAAAGTGAAATAAAAATCGAAAGTAAATAAATGGTATTTATTTTTGTTTTTATACCCTGAACCCATTGAAAATGGGAAATCAGGGTATAATGGTTTTGTTAAAAGTATGTAACAGGGAGAAGGAGGCGTGGCAGACCCCACAAAGTATATATATTCTTGATCAGGGCGACGAGAAAAGTTGATTTAGCCCTGTCCGTCTGTCTGTCCGTCCGTCTGTCCGTATGTATGAACGCGTCGATTTCCGAAGATACAATAGCTAGAGACTTCAACTTTTTTTTAAAATGTCCGTATATAGCACGCGTATATCGTGTTTATGCGTGCGTGCCTATATGTGCTTATGTATGTGTGTGTGTGAATTATTGAAAGATCAGTATTCCGAAGGGTTCAGGGGATTTCCTAGTCGGGCAGTCTCGACTAGAGCTTTCTTACTTGTTTATATTCTTTTATTGACGAAATTATATAACAAATTGCAAGTTGCGTGGTGGCTAAGATAGCGCGCGGTGCTTGCGGGACGGCAAAGCATTGCTTCGCAAGCACTATGCGCTACCTTTCCCTGGGACAGCTCGTCTTCTCAGTCGCTCGACTCTGCGGAGCTCCATCATCACCGTGGACGCGAAGGTGCTTGTTAGCTCCCAAGCTTCCTCCGATTCCAGCATGACGTTGACAAAGTTGTCCGCTCTGATGGAGCGGCCCACTGCCTCTTCCAGACGACGCCTCTCCTCCAGGAACCGTCCACATTCGAAAAGAATGTGGTTGGCGTCTTCCACATGCCCTCGCTCGCACCAGGGGCACTCGTCAGATTCCTCGTGGCCAAGCGCTTCAAATAGCTCCGAAAGCACCTATGACCCGAGAGGATCTGCGTAAGGTAGAAGTTAACCTCGCCGTGTTTGCGGTTAACCCATGGTTCAAGCTCCGGGATGAGCTTGTGCGTCCACCGTCCTTTAGCTGAGCTATTCCACTTTCTTTGCCATCGTGCGATGCTGTTCGCCCTGACAGCGTTGAGTCGCGCAGGCCCGTGCGAATTCCGCTCCACGGCTTCGGCGACCAAGTACTCCAATGGCACCATACCGGCTATGACGAGCGCCGCGTCATCGGAGATAGTTCTGAAAGCGCAGCTGACTCTGATTGCGCTCAGCCTGTAGGTCGCGCAAATGCCCCGGCTGTAGCTCGGCGTTGCCATCGCTCTTGCCCATATTGGCGCAGCATAGAGGATGACAGACCTAATGACGCTCATTAGGAGGAGACGTCGTTGCTGATTAGGTCCCCGCGTGTTAAGCATGATTCTCGAGAGAGCTCTACAAGAATCAGCTGCCTTTTTATGCACATACTCTAAGTGCTCGCGGAAAGTTAATCTTGTGTCTATCATGACACCAAGATATTTTATCGCCCTCTTTGACGCAATGGTGACGCTGCCGATCTTTATATTGGCAGTTTCCACTCCTTTGCGACTGCTGACTAGGACAACTTCGGTTTTTTGTGCCGCTAGCTCGAGCCCAGCTCCTGTCAACCAGCTTCGTATGCGATTGATACTTTCGCTGCACATATCCTCTGTATCTTTGAGCTCCTTTCCTATGGCTACGACAGCTACATCATCAGCAAAGCCAATGGTGTGCGCGTCTGCTGGTATTTCCAAGCGCAGTACGCCGTCGTACATGATATTCCATAGGAGAGGCCCCAGCACTGAGCCTTGGGGTACTCCAGCTGACACTGTATGAGTTTGGGGACCCTCACTCGTGTTGTATACCAGTGTTCTTCCTCTGAAGTAGCTCTTTATTATCTCTCTTAGATATTTAGGGATCTTATATTGTGACAGCGCATTCAGTATCATATCCCAACTAGCTGTGTTGAAGGCATTCCTTACATCCAGGGTCGCGATGATGCAGTATTCCTTCGTGCCGTGCCTCCATCTGGTGCCTTGAATAGCGGAAGTGGCCAGACCAACAACTTTGTTAAGCGCGTCCGTTGTTGACTTGGCCTTTCGGAATCCATATTGATTTGGTGAAAGGCCTCCGGCGCTAGTAATCGCAGCCTCCAGTCTGGAGCAGATCAATATCTCAAACACCTTTTCCATGGTGTCTAAGAAGCAGATCGGTCTGTATGAAGATGGCTCATCTGGTGGTTTGCCAGCCTTGGGTAGCAACACCAGGTTCTGGGCTTTCCATTTTGCCGGGAACGTCTCTTGAATTAGACATTCATTGAATAATTCATCGAACGTACCAGGGTGCAAGGCGAGGGCTAGCTTTAGCGCACGATTTGGGATCCCGTCCGGCCCTGGAGCAGTGTTGGTTCTAAGACCCCGGAGAGTTACTATGATTCCTTCCTCTGTGACTAGAACAATTTGAGTGCTCGTTGAGCCCTGATCAGCAGACTCGGACTCAGGGGCGTGAATGGAGCTTAAACTTTCTGGAAAGAGCGTTTCCATAATTGACTTAAGCTCCAGACGATCCGTAGGCTGCACCTGTCTACCTGCGTATAGTCCTTTAACTACTATCTTATATGCCCTGCTCCAAGGGTCATATTCGGCTGACTCGCACAACTGTAAAAAACATTCTCTTTTGCTTGCCCGAATGGCCTTCTTCAGCTATCTTCTAACTGCCTGGTAAGCTAACTGTTTCTCAAAAAACGTTGACCTACTGCGAGCCCGTTGGTAGCTTCTTCTCGCCTGGATGCATTTGCGACGAATGTCACCTATTTGCGTATTCCACCAATACGTAGGCTCTGTTGTCGCGTGAACTGCTTGCGGCGTAACATGCTGCTATTGCAGGCACTCTGTATTTGGGCTACCATTTGGCATGCTCTGGCCTCAGCATTACCAATTGTACCCAGAGACTGAATGGCCTCTGAAAAGACCGCGGGATCAAAAGTTGTGTGTGTGTGTGTGTGTGTGTGTGTATGTGCCTATGTATGTGTGTGTGTTTTTCTTTTGTAAGCAAAAAGACGCGGAGAATTATTGAAATATCAGTTCTCCGAAGGGTTCAGAGGATTTCATAGTCGAGCAGTCTCGACTAGAGCTTTCTTACTTGTTTATTTTTAATTTTTTTTTAGCCTTTCCTTATTTACTTTCTGTTTCTTATTCTTATTATCCTTAATGAAAATGTTGTCATTATTTTCTATTTTCTCTACTGTGTATGGTCCTATATACGCAGGATCTAATTTGTGGCCTGTTTCATTTCTTATTAGTACTTTATCTCCTACATGTAACTCAAAATCCTTAACATGTCTATCATATTCTAATTTCCTAAGAGCCTTGGCTTTATCTAACATAACTCTAGTCCTTTTGTATGCAGCTTCTAGTCTAAATTTTATTAATGTTTACGAATTGTCTTGGTAGTCTACCAAAGACTAGTTCGTATGGACAATATTCATGCGTTGCTGATGGTGTAGTGTTGAAACAATATGTGAAATATTGCATCCAAACATCCCAATCAGTTTTGTCTGCAGCGATGTATGAACGAACGTACTCATTGAATGACTTCGATGACTTCGTTCTATTGTCCCTAGGGTCTGGTGATGATGTGCAGTAGACGTCCGTAATGAACGTCTTCATTGGACCGTACTTCAGAATAAAATTTTCGAATATAACTTTGGCAACAGTTGTTGCACTTTTATTCGGAATTGGTATTGAAACTAAGTATTTTGTTAAATCGCATATTAACGTAACTGCGTATTCATTGCCATTTTCTGAGCGTGGTAGTGGACCTATAGTGTCTACTATCACTCTGTCAAAAGCATGTATCGAAGTCTAAGTTATTGTCTTTATGATTGTTGTTACTTTTGATTTTAGGCATTTTGGACATTTTTTAATGACGTGTCATATTTTTCCAATAATATTGTCTTTTTACTTTGGCCAAAGTTTTTGTAATGCCTGTATGACCTCCTTGAATTGGATCATCATGGTGTGTAAACAATATCGCTTCTTGATCTTTATTATTATTTATTAGGGTCACCGGCTTAAGTAGCGCTACTCTTAATGTTTTTAATATCTTATTGCCCATTTGTTTGAAAGATTCTATTGAAGTTATTTCAAAGATCTTTTCGCTCGGTGCCACTTTAAGTTGGCTGATTCTAAGTATACCGGCTTGCTTTTCAAGCCTTTGGAAGAATTGACCTAAGTCAAGGGTTCCATTGGTGTACAGATCGTCAACATCAATTCTTGCTATAACTTTCTTTTCATGCTTCAAAAAACATGTATTATTCGTTATGTGCAAGGTCACTACTTTTCGTATTTTGTCATTGCAAATGACTTCATATACGTTGGACTTAGAAGCGTTGTCAAGTGTTTGCCTAGGTAAATCTTGAACATTTCCCGCATGGGATTTTTTCTGTTTACTTTGGTTTCTTGTAGTGTCTTTAAGTATACTTTTAGTAATGTTTTTTAAATCTTCAATAGTGATGCGTGAGAGTGCATCAGCCACGAAATTGTCTTTTCCTTTCAGATACTCAACAGTAAAGTCATATTCTTCTAGTTCTAATCTCATTCTGGTAAGTTTTGAGCTGGGGTTTGTCATTGAGAACAAATATGTTAATGGTCTGTAATCCGTTTTTACAGTAAAGTGTTTGCCATAAATATATGGTCTAAAGTATGTAATTGCCCAGTGGATGGCTACTACGATAGTTCCTGTTCTGTTGTTGATTTGTTGCTTTTACCTTTGGTGAATGAGTGTGAAGCGTATGCAACTGGGAGTTGTTTATCTCCATAATTTTGTGTTAGTACAGCTCCACATGCGTATTTGCTTGCATCTGTAATTATGCTAAATTCTTTATTGAAATCAGGGTATTTCAACAAGGTGATTAAGGCTTTCTTTAAATATTCGAATGCGTTTTGGCATTCCTCGGACCATTGGAAATTGATATTCTTTTTGCATAATCTAGTTATGTGCCTTGAATGTTCGGCGAAGTTTTTAATGAATCGTCTATAATAGTTGCAGAATGCAATAAATCTTCTAGCGCTATCAGCGTCCGTGGGGACTGGGTATTTGTCGATGACATCATATTTTTTGTCATCTGGTAAAATACCATTATCACTTATGACCTAGAAATGTCACTTCGTGCATGAAGAAAGAACATTTTTCTGGATGTAGTTTTAGACTATGTTTTCTGCACAGGTCAAAAACATCTGTCAAGTTTTTGATCATGTGTTTTTCAGAACAACCGATGACAATTAATTCATCCATATATAAGAAAGCTTGTGAAGGGTTTAATCCAGAAAATGCTATAGTCATCATTCTTTGAAAAGAATTTGGCGCTCTTATTAATCCGTAAGGTAATCGTGTAAAACGATATGAACCATTGCTGGTCGAAAAGGACGTTAAATTTCTAGAGTGTTCCTTTAACTCTATTTGATGAAATCCAGACATTAAGTCTAGGCATGAAAAATATTTAGCTCTCCCTAGTCGGTCAAGAATATCGTCAATTCTTGGAAGTGGAAATTTGTCAGATAATATCTTTTTATACCCTGAACCCATTGAAAATGGGAAATCAGGGTATAATGGTTTTGTTAAAAGTATGTAACAGGGAGAAGGAGGCGTGGCAGACCCCATAAAGTATATATATTCTTGATCAGGGCGACGAACTGAGTCGATTTAGCCATGTCCGTCTGTCCGTCTGTCCGTCTGTCCGTATGTTTGAACGCGTCGATTTCCGAAGATACAATAGCTAGAGACTTCAACTTTTTTTTAAAATGTCCGTATATAGCACGCGCATATCGAGTTTATCATATAATTTCGATAACTCGTCCGATTATTTTTTTATCGATGAAAAACCTTATCGAAAGCCAGTTATAAAATTATATCTCCTACATCTTTTGAGCTAGAGTCTCCAAATTTTAAATGTAGACTCATATGGACTTTATAGAATTTCGGTTTTTGTTATAATTCACCCCCCGCCCCTATATCCACCCCCTCACCATCACTTTTGTAAAAGGCGTATTTCAAATACTAGAGACTTGAGATTCGGCATATACACGCATAGTAATGATATAATCATAATCTAAAAGTTTCATGAAGAACGTACGTCCACAAAAAAAGTTATTAAACAATTAAGTTTCCATGAGAAGCCCACACGGCAGCCCATGCGTGTTTATGCGTGCGTGCCTATATGTGTCTATGTATGTGTGTGCGTGTGTGTGTGTGTTTGTTTTGTAAATAAAAAGACGCGGAGAATTATTGAAATATCAGTTCTCCGAAGGGTTCAGGGGATTTCCTAGTCGGGCAGTCTCGACTAGAGCTTTCTTACTTGTTATACCCTGAACCCATTGAAAATGGGAAATCAGGGTATAATGGTTTTGTTAAAATGTATGTAACAGGGAGAAGGAGGCGTGGCAGACCCCACAAAGTATATATATATTCTTGATCAAGGCGACGAGATATGTTGATTTAGCCCTGTCCGTCTGTCTGTCCGTCCGTATGTATGAACGCGTCGATTTCCGAATATATAAGAGCTAGAGACTTGAACTTTTTTTAAACATGACCGTATATACAGCGCGCATATCAAGTTTATCACAAAAGATCGATAACTCATCCCGTTATTTTCTTATCAATAAAAAACCTTATCGAAAGACATCTATAAAATTATATCTCCCACATCTCTAGATTAGAGTATTCAAATTTTAAATATAGACTCATATGTACTTTATAAAATTTCGATTTTGGTTATAATTCACCCCCCACCCTTATATCCACCCCCTCACCCTCACCTTTGTAAAAGGCGTATTTCAAATACTAGAGACTTCAGCTTCGGCATATACACGCAATTTTTTGATTTAATCACAATCTTTAAGTTTCATGAAGAACGTACATCCACAAAAAAAGTTATTAAACAATTAAATCCCCATGTTAAGCCCACACTGCAGCCATGCGTGTTTATGCGTGCGTGCCTATGTGTTTGTGTGTGTGTGTGTGTTTCTTTTGTAAGCAAAAAGACGCGAAGAATTATTGAAATATCAGTTCTCCGAAGGGTTCAGGGGATTTCCTAGTCGAGCAGTCTCGACTAGAGCTTTCTTACTTGTTATACCCTGAACCCATTGAAAATGGGAAATCAGGGTATAATGGTTTTGTGAAAAGTATGTAACAGGCAGAAGGAGGCGTGGCAGACACCATAAAGTATATAGATTCTTGATCAGGGTGACGAGATAAGTTGATTTAGCCCTGTCCGTCCGGCCGTCCGTCCGTCCGTCCGTATGAACGCACAGTGGGCGAAACGGCTGATTTAGCTCCGATTAATTCAAATTTAAAGTAAATCACTAACCAGAAAACACATAGACAGGAGACGTAATGTAAAGCGTTTTGCACACTGTTTCTGAAGCATTAGTTCCCAGACCACTTCGTATTTGCTCGGCTCTTCACTTTTAGGGTCAGGCTACGAAAATATGGGAACACAAAATCATTTATCTTCATGCGCTCGGCCGAGATGGTCGACTATTGAACAAAAGAAACATCTATGCTCAATTTTTCTTCTTTTTCTCTCTCTCTCTCTCTCTCTCTCTATGCTCTCTGCTCTCTCAAAAATGTATATGTGTGTATGCATGTGAGCACAAGCAGCAGCTCACAAAAATTGAAATTTCTTCGCAGCAAGAACCCATGTCTTCCCTTCTGTGTGAAGAGTGCCATGCTCATGCAAAATGTTAACTTTTTCATGATAACTTTTGGGAAGGGTATGAAAGCGTTGGTGCACATATTAAAAATGTTTTCGCGACGAGCGTGCACACACACACACACACACTACAACCCCTTACTACATGTGTGAGCATTTGTATAAGTGTGTTTGAAGCTCTAGCTGCCTGTAGACATTTTTAAAGTCCCGAATTAGCATTTGATAGATCTTGTGAACTGCACACACATACATACATATGTATATATGTTTGATTGTGTGTACGCATGGGAAGCCATGCTCACAATTATGGGATATCACTTGTAGAAGCATTTGTATGCCTGTGTGCCTTTCCTTTGTGTGTGTGCGTGTGTGTATGCTTTGTTTGTATGAATGGGAGATGAACATTGGCGTGTGCCTACCACAACTTAGAATTATGTGAACGATTTTGGGTTCGAATTGCAAAGGCGCCCTTATATTTATTTATTTCCATGATCACCATGAAAAACATTTAGTACCTGATTAAGCTCAGTGGGCAAAATGGGATTTTCGATCCTTTGCACCTGTGCATATATGTATGTAAGTTAAGGATTTACAAAGTCGTCTTCATGACTGACTGTTGTAATCCAGGGTTCAGTTATCTTAGCCATCGTCATTTTTGTGACGTTGGCGGCTAAGTTGGTACAATACTTACTAAGTGCTGCGGAAGAAGGACATAGTGCTCAAATAATAAGTCAGCAGATTGAAACGTTATAAAGTTTTATTTCAAGAAGTTGTTAGTAGTTGTTCTGGATAATTTCGTGGTTCGTCTAAGACTGACTTTTTGGTTTTCTGGTCGTCGACTCGCCAGCTCTTCCTCCAGGCCTGGCGAGCTCAAGCCCGTGGCAGAACAGCAGCAGCGGAACAGCGGCGTCTGCAACGTCAGCGCATTATTTTGGCTGCCGTCGCATCAACAGTACTCAACAGTAAAGTCATATTCTTCTAGTTCTAATCTCATTCTGGTAAGTTTTGAGCTGGGGTTTGTCATTGAGAACAAATATGTTAATGGTCTGTGATCCGTTTTTACAGTAAAGTGTTTGCCATAAATATATGGTCTAAAGTATGTAATTGCCCAGTGGATGGCTGCTACGATAGTTCCTGTTCTGTTGTTGATTTGTTGCTCTTACCTTTGGTGAATGAGTGTGAAGCGTATGCAACTGGGAGTTGTTTATCTCCATAATTTTGTGTTAGTACAGCTCCACATGCGTATTTGCTTGCATCTGTAATTATGCTAAATTCTTTATTGAAATCAGGGTATTTCAACAAGGTGATTAAGGCTTTCTTTAAATATTCGAATGCGTTTTGGCATTCCTCGGACCATTGGAAATTGATATTCTTTTTGCATAATCTAGTTATGTGCCTTGAATGTTCGGCGAAGTTTTTAATGAATCGTCTATAATAGTTGCAGAATGCAATAAATCTTCTAGCGCTATCAGCGTCCGTGGGGACTGGGTATTTGTCGATGACATCATATTTTTTGTCATCTGGTAAAATACCATTATCACTTATGACCTAGAAATGTCACTTCGTGCATGAAGAAAGAACATTTTTCTGGATGTAGTTTTAGACTATGTTTTCTGCACAGGTCAAAAACATCTGTCAAGTTTTTGATCATGTGTTTTTCAGAACAACCGATGACAATTAATTCATCCATATATAAGAAAGCTTGTGAAGGGTTTAATCCAGAAAATGCTATAGTCATCATTCTTTGAAAAGAATTTGGCGCTCTTTTTAATCCGTAAGGTAATCGTGTAAAACGATATGAACCATTGCTGGTCGAAAAGGACGTTAAATTTCTAGAGTGTTCCTTTAACTCTATTTGATGAAATCCAGACATTAAGTCTAGGCATGAAAAATATTTAGCTCTCCCTAGTCGGTCAAGAATATCGTCAATTCTTGGAAGTGGAAATTTGTCAGATAATATCTTTTTATACCCTGAACCCATTGAAAATGGGAAATCAGGGTATAATGGTTTTGTTAAAATGTATGTAACAGGGAGAAGGAGGCGTGGCAGACCCCACAAAGTATATATATATTCTTGATCAAGGCGACGAGATATGTTGATTTAGCCCTGTCCGTCTGTCTGTCCGTCCGTATGTATGAACGCGTCGATTTCCGAATATATAAGAGCTAGAGACTTTAACTTTTTTTAAACATGACCGTATATACAGCGCGCATATCAAGTTTATCACAAAAGATCGATAACTCATCCCGTTATTTTCTTATCAATAAAAAACCTTATCGAAAGACAGCTATAAAATTATATCTCCCACATCTCTAGATTAGAGTATTCAAATTTTAAATATAGACTCATATGTACTTTATAAAATTTCGATTTTGGTTATAATTCACCCCCCACCCTTATATCCACCCCCTCACCTTCACCTTTGTAAAAGGCGTATTTCAAATACTAGAGACTTCAGCTTCGGCATATACACGCAATTTTTTGATTTAATCACAATCTTTAAGTTTCATGAAGAACGTACATCCACAAAAAAAGTTATTAAACAATTAAATCCCCATGTTAAGCCCACACTGCAGCCATGCGTGTTTATGCGTGCGTGCCTATGTGTTTGTGTGTGTGTGTGTGTTTCTTTTGTAAGCAAAAAGACGCGAAGAATTATTGAAATATCAGTTCTCCGAAGGGTTCAGGGGATTTCCTAGTCGAGCAGTCTCGACTAGAGCTTTCTTACTTGTTATACCCTGAACCCATTGAAAATGGGAAATCAGGGTATAATGGTTTTGTGAAAAGTATGTAACAGGCAGAAGGAGGCGTGGCAGACACCATAAAGTATATAGATTCTTGATCAGGGTGACGAGATAAGTTGATTTAGCCCTGTCCGTCCGGCCGTCCGTCCGTCCGTCCGTATGAACGCACAGTGGGCGAAACGGCTGATTTAGCTCCGATTAATTCAAATTTAAAGTAAATCACTAACCAGAAAACACATAGACAGGAGACGTAATGTAAAGCGTTTTGCACACTGTTTCTGAAGCATTAGTTCCCAGACCACTTCGTATTTGCTCGGCTCTTCACTTTTAGGGTCAGGCTACGAAAATATGGGAACACAAAATCATTTATCTTCATGCGCTCGGCCGAGATGGTCGACTATTGAACAAAAGAAACATCTATGCTCAATTTTTCTTCTTTTTCTCTCTCTCTCTCTCTCTCTCTCTCTATGCTCTCTGCTCTCTCAAAAATGTATATGTGTGTATGCATGTGAGCACAAGCAGCAGCTCACAAAAATTGAAATTTCTTCGCAGCAAGAACCCATGTCTTCCCTTCTGTGTGAAGAGTGCCATGCTCATGCAAAATGTTAACTTTTTCATGATAACTTTTGGGAAGGGTATGAAAGCGTTGGTGCACATATTAAAAATGTTTTCGCGACGAGCGTGCACACACACACACACACACTACAACCCCTTACTACATGTGTGAGCATTTGTATAAGTGTGTTTGAAGCTCTAGCTGCCTGTAGACATTTTTAAAGTCCCGAATTAGCATTTGATAGATCTTGTGAACTGCACACACATACATACATATGTATATATGTTTGATTGTGTGTACGCATGGGAAGCGATGCTCACAATTATGGGATATCACTTGTAGAAGCATTTGTATGCCTGTGTGCCTTTCCTTTGTGTGTGTGCGTGTGTGTATGCTTTGTTTGTATGAATGGGAGATGAACATTGGCGTGTGCCTACCACAACTTAGAATTATGTGAACGATTTTGGGTTCGAATTGCAAAGGCGCCCTTATATTTATTTATTTCCATGATCACCATGAAAAACATTTAGTACCTGATTAAGCTCAGTGGGCAAAATGGGATTTTCGATCCTTTGCACCTGTGCATATATGTATGTAAGTTAAGGATTTACAAAGTCGTCTTCATGACTGACTGTTGTAATCCAGGGTTCAGTTATCTTAGCCATCGTCATTTTTGTGACGTTGGCGGCTAAGTTGGTACAATACTTACTAAGTGCTGCGGAAGAAGGACATAGTGCTCAAATAATAAGTCGGCAGATTGAAACGTTATAAAGTTTTATTTCAAGAAGTTGTTAGTAGTTGTTCTGGATAATTTCGTGGTTCGTCTAAGACTGACTTTTTGGTTTTCTGGTCGTCGACTCGCCAGCTCTTCCTCCAGGCCTGGCGAGCTCAAGCCCGTGGCAGAACAGCAGCAGCGGAACAGCTGCGTCTGCAACGTCAGCGCATTATTTTGGCTGCCGTCGCATCAGCGGTTCTCGGCGTCGTTGAACCCATGGCGGCAGCGCGCCGGCGTAAGTGGGTTTCAATAGCCGCTGCTGAAACTGCGCATTGGTTTCCGGTGACAGCGTCAGCGTAAATGCAACTGTGTTGCAATAGCTGGGTCGATAGCCGGGTCGAAGTTGTCAAGTGGTCGAAGCGTTGTCAAGTGGTCGAAGCGTGGGTCAGATACTCTAGACGTTGAGGCAGGGGCAGGGGAAGAGAGGCAGTGCTACACACTGGCTGGTGTTAACTTGTATGTACATATACAAATATACAAGTAAAATTAAAATTTTTTAAAATAAGCATATGTTCAAACATATACAGGTCAAGATGTAAAAATCATACACGTTAAAAAAACGTATAAAAAGTATTGGGCAGTGCACCTGTCACTTTAGTTAGGCAGCTAGCAGGTGCTTAAATATAAGGGCGCCTTTGCAATTCGTACCCAAAATCGTTCACATAATTCTAAGTTGTGGCAGGCACACGCAAATGTTCATCTCCCATTCATACAAACAAACCATACACACACGCACCCACACAAAGACAGGCACACAGGCATATAAATGCTTCGACAAGTGATATCCCATAATTGTGAGCATCGCTTTCCATGCGTACACACAATCAAACATATATATGTATGTATGTGCAGCTCACAAGATCTATCAAATGCTGATTCGGGACTTTAAAATTGCTACAGGCAGCTAGAGCTTCAAACACACGCATAAAAATGCTCACACATGTAGTAAGGGGTTGTAGTGTGTGTGTGTGTGTGCACGGTCGTCGCGAAAACATTTTTAATATGTGCACCAACGCTTTCATACCCTTCCCAAAAATTATCATGAAAAAGTTAACATTTTGCATGAGCATGGCACTCTTCACACAGAAGGGAAGACATGGGTTCTTGCTGCGAAGAAATTTCAATTTTTGTGAACTGCTGCTTGTGCTCACATGCATACACACATATACATTTTTGAGAGAGCAGAGAGCATAGAGAGAGAGAGAGAGAGAGAGAGAGAAAAAGAAGAAAAATTGAGCATAGATGCTTCTTTTGTTCAATAGTCGACCATATTTTCGTAGCCTGACCCTAAAAGTGAAGAGCCGAGCAAATACGAAGTGGTCTGGGAACTAATGCTTCAGAAACAGTGTGCAAAACGCTTTACACTACGTGTCCGGTCTATGTGTTTTCTGGTTAGTGAGTAAATCTAGTTGCCAATTTCTTTTTTGAAATCGATTACTAACATATTCAATAGACCAAAAACATAATTCGCTTCGATTTTCTCTCAATATAAGCACGGTTGTGAAGCTTAGAAAACAACATATATTTCATTGGCTGTTACATTCAGCTTTCCCGGCAATTCAGATTGAATCGAAAAAAATTCAACAAAAATTGGTTTTATTGTTTTCAATTGAGCTTTTTGCTGTGAACTGAATAAAAAGGTATGTAGTTACTAACAAAATAAATGTTTGCGTCCTGTGATTGTGTTTCGTCCCAAAACGTAATTTTTTAATTAGCACTTGAATTTGTCTTAGCATTTGCTAATAACTGAACTTTAGTAGAGTAGAACTTTTAAGATTCGACTGGATTCGGTATCAATGTATTTTTTAAAAATAAGTCTGTGTATTACGAAGTGAAATCGTGTACATTGAGCTGCATATACCTGCATATTATTTTAGAAATATTTTTTTTTAGCAACAATTTCAGTGTCAAAACGAGAATTTTTGTTTACGGCTTATGGGGACTGATGCTTAAAAAAAAACTTTTGCTGTAGAAACATACATCTACACAAATATGATTGATAAAAATAAATATAACGATAGGCAATGCGCTAAAATTGATAAGAAAATAAAAAATTGCTTTATAAATATGACATGCAAATGGAGATAAAACAAAAAAAAAAAGAATTCTCGCAATAACACATGAAAGACTTGGCGCACACACTTTTTATTTCATCGGACTCATTTATTATAGTGTTAGCAAAATCTACAGTATCCTTTTCTAAACAAGATCAGTTTACAGATAGACCCATTATTAATCTTATTTTAAATAGGGACGAACAAGTTGAGTAATCGGATTGCACAATATCAGATGAATAAATTTAAAAAAACATTAAGCAAAAAAAATAAATAAATAAATAAATAAATAAAATTGTTGAAGTCGGTACTATTTACGATATATGGATTGATGAAATAAATGTATGCTTTAAGAAAAAAAAAAAGAACAAACAAACATACATATATGTATATAAAAAAAAAAAAAAAACATATTTGCTCGATTGAACATTACTCTGCAGAACATGCTCGCATTAGCGAGAAAAGACACTCCATAACTTTTTTAAAAATGTTATTGCTGTCTTATTTATTTGAATTTTTTTGATGGTTTGTATACATATTTCTAAAGTAATAGCAAATAAAAAGAAGTATTAAAAATGTATTGAAATTCCTTAAAATTGAGCGAAAATGACCAGACATCGAATAAAACGGGCTTACAATATCTTAAAAAAAAATTTTTTTAATATTTTCACTTAATGAAAAAATTTTTTTTTACATTAATTCTGATGTGTATATAATTTATCTACGAAACAAAAGTATCCGTACAAAAATAGCATCATTTTTGCAGAAGTTATTAATTAATCGCCGCTAAATCAGCCGTTTCGCCCACTGTGCAATGGGCGGAGATATATCCGCCATAGCATGTGATTTTGAGTGGTCGACGCGGACCTACATACTAAGTTTCAGCTTTCTAGGCCTTCAACTAACACGATTTCCGGAAAATGCATTTTCCGATTTGCCACACCCCTAGTGGGCGGATCGGGAAAATTTTAACACTTTATAAATGGGAGCTATACACGAGTATGTGTTCCAAATTTCAAGTCTCTAGCTTCAAAAGCGCCGAAAAAAGTTGCGTTCATACGGACAGACGGACGGACAAGACGGACATTGCACAAAACCAATATACTTATTCACGAAAGTGAAATGAGTATTCACTTTCGTGAATGAGTATAAAAATGTAAATTTCACCTGTATCTATATGTACATATGTATATGCACAGGTGCAAGGGATCGAAAATCCCATATTGCCCACTGAGCTTTATCAGGTACTACATTTTTTTATAAATTTATTCTGATAGGCAAAGTACGATCATGGAAATTAAATCAGGTGCTTAAATACACTAACCAGACAACACATAGACTAGACACGTAGAGAAATTTTTTTCAACGACGAAACTATTCTCTGAAGCGACCAGAGAACTTCGTATTTGCTCAGCTCGGTCTTTTGACGCTCAAGCAGTGAAAATAAGGCACGACAAAATCAGTGCGCTGCGAGCGCTGACACTAAATAAACCGATGCCCATATGAAGTGCGGCTATGCGCTCTTTTTCCCTCACTCTCTCTCTCCCTTTCTTTATGCTCTCTCTCCATGGTCTCTCGAATAGCAGCAGCGCACAAAAATTGAAAATTGTTGGCGACGATCCCAGCTCTTTTCTTTTGAGTGAAGGGTATACCGAAATCTTAAAAGCGTTTGCCACATTCATGCAAACAAAATGTTAGCGTTTTCAAGATTATTTCTAAGAGGGGTATGAAAGCGTTGAGGCGCATAAAGAATATGATTTGGCGACAAGCATGCACACACACACTTGCAGTCCCTAGCTACGTGTATGAGCAGTTGTATGTCAGTGTGCGAAGCTCTTGCTGCCTGTAGCAAGCCCAGCATTTTCATTTGGTGCAAATTGTATAGCCCAAAATTTACCGTTGGTCTGCCTTGGGAAGTTAGCACATGCATACATACATTTGCATATGTGCATGCTTATATGAGATTGGAAGCTAATTGTCTCTGGATTTAGTAGTTTGTAAATTTTGTATGTTTTGAATCGTAGGGTGACTATCAAATGAGCCTTTATGATTTAACCAGAAATTTTTGGCAATATTGATTACAGCTTGAGCAGAATATGACATGTGTATTTCATATATTGCAAAGCATTAAATAAACTTATGGTGTTTCACAACAACTTCATCGGTTGAAAATGCGTAAAAATAATTTTAAATTAAATATAATTTATAGTATTTTTGGATATAAACACATTTATAAACATGATTAGCAATAATAATATATAAATGTACTTATTGTAAAGTTACATTATTTTCAGCCGGGGACAGAGTCTCAGGGCCATAACTTACAAGAAATTTATAAGTTATTTCGGGACAATACGAAGTTAGAGAAATGGGAGAGGGGGGAGTTGTTATAGGTTAGGTGACCACGCGGCCTGAACTCGCCGGCGGCAGCAATCGAGTGGCGCGATCAAGCGAACTCTAGATTGCTTGGGTCGGGGTTGCGAAGGCGTGCTGTGGGAAGTTAGTGGAGCCACTACGAATGGTAGATCGCGGGTCGAGGAACGCCCAGCGTTACCGCCGGCGTTCACTCACAGACCACACGATTTTCACTGCCAGAGTTTTAACCTTCTGGCGAACGGGTCGTGAGCTCGTTCAAACTACTTGTTAGCGTTGTTATGGTCAGTTATAGTTAGTATCAGGGGTCAAAACGTTAGATGAACTAACTACAAATAAATATACAATCACTTCTATATGTGCATTCTTACTTTATTAAATCCAACGACTACTAACCGATCCTGTCTTTATACACGTCTGCTCACACCGAGAGCTCGAAACTAATTAAATTTCGCACGCAGCTTTCAAACCCTTTCTGCCGCTGTGTAGATTTCACCACGCGACCAGCAATGCAATTCACCACCGCGAGCTTTCGATCTGCACGGTTGCATTGCTGATCGCGCCCCCGCCTACTAATTTGAATTTTTGCTTACGATCTAAAACTAATTGTTACGACACTTACGCCTACTTATTAACAACTTAGCACTGTTTTACAAACTACTGCTTATTCTACTTATTTCCTAACTTACTCTCTACCAAAATATAACTTCATTTTATATCATATAACTAAAACAAGTAATAACGTTGCAGTCGGGCGTTACCGACTGCGGGATACTCATTCACATCCCATCAGCAATTTAGTAACTAAGTTTAGCTCTAGTACTGCAGAAAACGCAGTTTTTCTCGATTTGCCACGCCCCTACTGGGCGTAGACTACTCAATTTTGGCCAGTTCTTGGAACGAGCTAACGGTAACCTAACTGCAAAATTTGGATGCTTACGCTCCAAAAATGTGAAAATTACAGGGTATTTCTTGATATGCAACGCCTCTAAAGAGGCGTAAAAATTATTTTTGGGGAATCGATAGATCAGGTTATCAGTAACACAACTATCTAAATTTGAAGCTTCTAGCTCTTATACTTTAGGAGATACAAACTTTTGCGGTTTGCCACGCCCCCTTTGGGCGGAGATATATCCACCATAGCTCGTTGGACTTGGGTGGTCAACCCACGTATATATACCAAATTTCAGTTCTCTAGCATCAATAATGCCTAAGATATAGCAAAATCGGGAAAATCACTATATCTTCAGATCGGATTTGCCACGCCCCTAGAGGGCGTAGACATAAAAATTTTTCATCAGCCTTTATAGAATCATAACATTAGCTCACGTTTAAGATTTCAACGTTCTAGCTTTAAAACTCTTGGAGATACAGTTTTATCCGATTTGCCACGCCCCCAATGGGCAGAGATATATCCGCCATAGCTTGTTGAACTTGGGTGGTCAACGCGGACCTACATACCAAATTTCAGCTTTCTAGCTCTTCAACTAACATGATTTCTGGAACATCGGAAAATGCATTTTCCGATTTGCCACGCCCCTAGTAGGCGGATCAGGAAAATTTTAACACTTTATAAATGGGAGCTATACATGAGTATGTGTTCCAAATTTCAAGTCTCTAGCTTCAATAGCGCCGAAATGAACTGCGTTCATACGGACAGACGGACGGACGGACGGACGGACGGACAGCAAGACGGACATTGCACAAAACCAATATACCCAATTCACTTTCGTGAATGAGTATAATCAGTGTTTAAAAAACTGCGAACAATTTTCGCAGTTCTGTTATTGCTAAAACTGTTGCTGCGAGCATTTTCGACAGTCGCAGTCGCAGCAAAAACATATTTTGATCAGCAGCGCAGCGCTTCGGGAATCGACAGCTTCGGCAGTTTTGAGAATGCTAGAACTGTTGCTGCGACCATTTTCGACAGTCGCAGTCGCAGCAAAAGCAAAAACATTTTTTGATCAGCAGCGCAGCGCCTCGGGAATCGACAGCTTCGGCAGTTTTGAGAATGCTAGAACTGTTGCTGCGAGCATTTTCGACAGTCGCAGTCGCAGCAAAAGCAAAAAACAATTCTTGATCAGCAGCGCAGCGCTTCGAACTGCGTTCACTGGCGACAGTCGCAGTCGCAGCTAGAGCAAAAACTGTCGACAGCCGAACAGCACAGCAGACAGCTTCCACAGTTATTGCTTTGCTTTGTTTTGGTAACTTTTGTAACTGTAATTGCCGAAGTCACTTGCGGCATACTTTGTAGCAATAAACAATGTGATGTTTGGAAGTATTTTGATACCAATGAGGAAGGAGACTTTGCTACATGTAAAACATGCAAAAGCAAACTTAAAACCAATCGTATTTCAAATTTAAAAGCTCATGTTGTCAATGTACATCATTTGAAAACGACTCTACCTTCCGAACTGTCGGAAATCTCTTCTATTTGTTCGTCGTCTAAAATTATACGAAAACAAGTAAGAATGTTGCAGTCGGGCGTTACCGACTGCGGGATACTCATTCACATCCCATCAGCAATTTAGTAGCTAAGTTTGACTTTAATACAGTAGAAAATGCAATGTTTTTTTCGATTTGCCACGTCCCTGCTAGGCGTAGACACCTCATTTTTGGCCAGTTCGTAGAACGAGCTAACGGTAACGTAACCTAACCTAACCTAAGTTTAGATGCTTACGCTCCAAAAATGTGAAAATTACAGGGTATTTTTTGATATGCCACGCCCCTAAAAAGGCGTAAAAATTATTTTTGGGGAATCAATAGAAGAGGCTACCAGTAACTCAGCTATCCAAATTTAAAGCTTCTAGCTCTTATACTTTAGGAGATATAAGCTTTTGCGGTTTGCCACGCCCCCTTTGGGCAGAGATATATCCACCATAGCTCTTTGGACTTGGGTGGTCAACCCGCGTATATATACCGAATTTCAGATCTCTAGCATCAATATTGCCAAAAATATAGCAAAATTTGTAAAATCACTATACCTTCAGGTCCGATTTGCCACGCCCCTAGTGGGCGCAAATATATTATTTTCCATCAGTCTTTATAGAATCATAACATTAGCTCACGTGTAAAATTTCAACGTTCTAGCTTTAAAACTCTTGGAGATACAGTTTTATCCGATTTGCCACGCCCCCAATGGGCGGAGATATATCCGCCGTAGCATGTGATCTTGAGTGGTCGACGCGGACCTACATACCAAATTTCAGCTTTCTAGGTCTTCAACTAACACAATTTCCGGAAAATGCATTTTCCGATTTGCCACACCCCTATAAATGGGAGCTATACACGAATATGTGTCCAAATTTCAAGTCTCTAGCTTCAATAGCGCCGAAATGAACTGCGTTCATACGGACAGACGGACGGACGGACGGACGGACGGATGTACGGACAGCAAGACGGACATTGCACAAAACCAATATACTCAATTCACTTTCGTGAATGAGTATAACAATTCACTTTCGTGAATGAGTATAACAATTCACTTTCGTGAATGAGTAAAAAAAATTAAAATTGAAATGAACAAAAAGCAACTAATAAGGTCATACATTGGGCTCGTTTCGGTCATGACGCACAAAGCAAAGCAAAAACTGTGGAAGATGTCTGCTGTGCTTAAATATAGACGCGATTCTGCAATTCGAACCCAAAATCCAAAATGAACAAAAAGCAACTAATAAGGTCATACATTGGGCTCGTTTCAGTCATGACGCACAAAGCAAAGCAAAAACTGTGGAAGATGTCTGCTGTGCTTAAATATAGACGCGATTCTGCAATTCGAACCCAAAATCGTTCACACCATTCTAAGTTGAGGTAGGCACATGCCAATGTTCATATCCCATGCCAACACACATGCACATACACGCACACACACATGTAAAGTCATACAGGCATACAAATGCTTCTACAAGTGTGAGCATCGCGACACCAGCGTACACACAATCAAATGTTTATGTATGTATGTGTGTGCAGCTCACAAGATCTATCAAATGCAAATACGGGGCACTAAAATTGCCACAGGCAGCAAGAGCTTCAAACCACGCATATAAATGCTCACACATGTAGCAAGGGGTTGTAGTGAGTGTGTGTGTGTGTGTGTGCACGGTCGTCGCGAAAACATTTTCAATATGCGCACCAACGCTTTCATACCCTTCCCAAAAATAATCATGAAAAAGCTAACATTTTGCATGAGCATGGCAAACAGCTTAAAGAGTTCGGTATAATCTTCACACAGAAGGGAAGACATGAGTTCTTGCTGCGAAGCAGGGCTGCCAACTTAGCCTTTTAATGGCCAGATCTGGCCTTTTTCAAGTGCGAAATGCAGGAAAAATTGTAAACTAGCTGGTGGCGGGAAATGTGTCATTTTTTTAAATCAAACTGGCACTTTAATATTATCGGCACAAACAATTCATACACTGTCGAGGAGAACATTGATTTTATTGAGCTCGATAATTATGCGTCCATTTTCGAATAAAAATATAATTCATGACAAGTAAGAAAGCTCTAGTATAGACGAGAAAGTTAAATTTCAATAATTTTTCGCGTCTTTCTGCATTGTGGAGCTACTATTGGAATTTAATTGCTTAATAACTTTCCTTATGGATGGACTTTTCATTAGATAAACTCAATATCCCCGCTATATATACGAAAATTAAAAAAATTCAAGACTAGTTTTATATCTTCTGAGATCGACTCGTTCATACATACGGACGGACATACGGGCGGATAGACAGATGGACAGAGTTAAATCGACTAAGCTCGTCGATCTGATTAGGAGTATATATACTTTTATCCCCTGATTTCCCATTTTCAATGGGTTCAGGGTATTAAAACTAAAGTGACTATTCCTTAATGTGATTTTGCCGTTTCTAGCAGGTTTGAAAGTTTAATTTAGCATTTTCTTGCCCGGAAGAGTTGGCAGCACTGGCTGGGACCGTCGCGAACAAATTTCAATTTTTGTGCGGTGCTGAGCTTGATGATTTAAGAGCCCATAGAGAGAGAGTGTGAGAGAGAGTAAGACGAAAAACGCCAAGCGTATACATGACCATTTCGTTTGCGTGCTTGGAGCGCACTGATTTCGTCGTGCTATCTTTCATTACCCGAGCCAGGCTATACCAAGCCGAGCGAATACGAACTTTCGGCGTGGAAAAAGTTTGTTCTACATGTCGAGTCTATGTGTTGGTGAAAATTATTGAGTATTTTTCGATGTGCCACGCCCCTAAAGAGGCGTAACAATTATTTTTGCGGCACCGATAGAGGAGGTTACCAGTAACTTAACTATCTAAGCTTTAAGCTTCTAGCTCTTATAGTTTAGGAGATATAAACTTTTGCGATTTGCCACGCCTTCTTTGGGCAGAGATTTGTCCACCATAGCTCGTTGCACTTGGGCAACCCGATCCCACATTTTGCTTTGCTTGCTGCAATATTGCGACTGAAAGCAAACAACGCATGCAAACAAGCAAGCAACTGACGCAATCAAGTTCACAGAAAAATTCTGTATTCAGACGACAAGCAAAAAAAGTTGCCGCAAACAGTTATTGCAAATTTTTTATTTGCAGCAAACTGTTTGCACTCGTCTTCAAACGTGCAAATTTGATTGCAGCAATCAACTTGCTGCAAATTGTTTGCATCGTGTATACCAAGCTTTAGGCCGAGCAAATAAGAAGTAGAAAATGCATGCACAAACTCGAGTGATTCGACCCCTTTACGCTCTGGCATCTTTTTCATTCAATTTTAAGGCTTCATTCATTCTAGCTCATTTTATTGACGGCCTTAAGCTATGACGCCTTGACCGCACTCCAATGTGAACACACTCAAGTCGTATTTCGCCAATCACGCACTCATTCACTTTTCGTTAAGTATCGATTTATTTACTTTTGTTAATTAACATTTATGATCAGTTCTGAATGACAATAAAATATATATGGTTAAAATCTATCAAATGAATATATTAGCGTTAGGACTTTTGAAGCAGTTTATAGTTATTGCAGTGGTATTTTAGTATTTTTGCTTAAGCCAATATTGTTAGAGTTTAAGATATAAAGAATTCATTCAAAACCTAACTCTACAATATCAATTATGTTATTTTACGGTAGGGTTCAGGGTATCTCCTAGTCGAAAAACCTCGATTAGAGCACCCTCGTTTTTATTGAATAAATGATTTTCCGTACGTATTTTAATCTTAATACTACATTTTCGTTACAGGTTTTAAGCCCAATATATGGAAACATTTTCGTAGTACGGCCGCAGTTGCCTCACATATTAAAATTCTACTGTGGTTAACACTTATAATTTGACCAGCATCGTTTTTTTCAATGCAATAGCAGCAGTCATAAAATTCAGTAAATACAACGGAAACTTCAAAACAAAACTCACAAAGAAAGTGTAGAAATAAACCATTTGCACATTTAATTAATACATCATGCAATTTTAGTAGTGTTTTTGCAAGTTTCCATTCTTTTTCGTGAATCAGTTCTATCTTAAAATTATCTAAAATATCTCCCATATTGCTAAAATCTTTTCCGGAACTACGAGCAATAGAACAAATACGACTGTACGTATATAATAAGTATACCGCCGTATTTCCACGGTCATCGAGCATTTTATCAAAAGAAAATATATAATCGCTTATACGGTTATGACACAAATCAGTATACTTTATACAGCCATATGCCACTGCTTCTTGAGCTTCGAGCAGTTCTTTAGGTGTCAATATCTTATCACGACCTCTCTGCTGTAATTGCTTTAAAGAATATTTCATCCCCTCGTCCAACAGGTCTGATAATTTGACAGTATCACCAGATCGTGTCTTAAATTTTTTGCCATCATCTCCTAGGACCACTCCAAATTGAACATGATCAACACGATGAACTTTTGGATTTAAAATACCGCAACGCTCCGCAGCCTTGAATATTGCGTTAAAGTGGGTGCTTTGTCCAGAATCCACAACATAAATTATCCAAGTGGCATGGTCTTCTTCAATTCGATGTCTAATGGCTGCCATATCAGAGGTATCGTATGTAAATCCACCATCCGATTTCACAATGGTCAATGGAATGCCACTTTTATTGTCATCAGGCCACATGATTTCCCGGCCGTCGTCTAATTCCAGGAAACCCTTGTTTCGCAGAAATTCAACTACTGACACCATACGTGATTGATAAAATGATTCGCCACGTTCATTAATTTTTACGTCTAAACGATCATAAATTTTCTGAAATTCTTTACGCGAAACATCACAAATGAGTTTCCAAGCTTTAATTGATTCTGTTTTTCCATTTTGGAGTGTAACAACTCGGTTGTAAGCCCTCTTTTTGAAATTGTCATCAGTATCAAAACTTAAAAAAAAAAAATTAAAATGAAATAAATAAATACATTATGAATTTTCAATATATGTATGTATGGGAGCATCTGAAGGATCAATATATGTATATGTATATGTATATGTACTTAAATATTTTTGTGTTACATATACATACATATGTAAAATACTAATAGCCTTTACAATAAAAAAAAAGTAAATCAACGAATATTATGAACGAGTATTCAAATTTTTGAATCTATTCTATAACTATGCGTACATGCTGTGCGCAAAACTTTGGTGGTAAAAAAATGACTTGAAGGTGTGCTGTTGACAAAATTATATTTATTGATGAATAACACATTCATTGTGAACCGTTTACAACAAATTATATGTCGCTATGACATTTGGTTATTTTTCTATAATTAAAAGACTAAAAAAACATCGGATTTCGGACCAGAAAAAGTATGCGTACACCCTAAAATCACAACAAACAAATAAGAAAACTCTAGTCGAGACTGCTCGACTAGGAAATCCCCTGAACCTTTCGGAGAACTGATATTTACATAATTCTTCTCGTCTTTCTGCTTACAAACGAAACACACACACAGGAAGACACACATACACATACACACAAGCACGCACGCATAAACACGCATGGGCTGCAGTGTGCTCTTACATTGGGAAATTAATTGTTTGATAACTTATCTTGTGGATGCACGTTCTTCATGAAACTAAGATTGTGATTATATCATTATGCGTATATTTGCCGAAGCTCAAGTCTCTAGTATTTGAAATACGCCTTTTAAAGAAGTGAGGGTGAGGGGGTGAATATAGGGGTAGAAGGTGAATTATAACAAAAACCGAAATTCTATAAAATACATATGAGTCTACATTTAAAATTTGGAGACTCTAGCTCAAAAGATGTAGGAGATATAATTTTATAATTGACTTTCGATAAGGTTTTTTATCGATACAAAAATAACGGAATTAGTTATCGATCTTTTGTGATAAACTCGATATGCGCGTGCTATATACGGACAGTTCAAGTCTGTAGCTCTTATATCTTCGGAAATCGACGCGTTCAAACATACGGACAGAAAGACAGGGCTAAATCGACTCATCTCGTCGCCCTGATCAAGAATATATATACTTTGTGGGGTCTGCCACGCCTCCTTCTGCTTTTTACATACATTTCAACAAAACCATTATACCCTGATTTCCCATTTTCAATGGGTTCAGGGTATACAAATAACGGGAGGAGTTATCGATTTTTGGTGATAAGCTGGATATGTGCGCTGTATATACGGACATTTTAAAAAAAAAATGCAAGCCCCTAGCTCTCATATCTTCTGAAATTGACGCGTTCGAACAAGCGGACAGACAGACGGACAGGGCCAAATCGACTCAGTTCGTCGCTCTGATTAAGAATATATGTATATACTTTGTGGGGTCTGCCACGCCTTCTTCTCCCTGTTACATACTTTTAACAAAAGCATTATACCCTGATATCCCAAATTTCAATGGGTTCAGGGTATAAAAAAAGAAAGAAAATAACAAAATTCAATGCCAAAGAGATTGACAGAGACTATTAAAAGAAAGGGGTAACCCACGGCTTACTTAATTTAGTTTTATTTTAATGAAAAAGTTCTCTTTTTGTTGTGATTTTAGGGCGTACGCATACTTTTTCTGGTCCGTTCTGTTTTTATACCCTGAACCCATTGAAAATGGGAAATCAGGGTATAATGGTTTTGTTAAAAGTATGTAACAGGGAGAAGGAGGCGTGGCAGACCCCACAAAGTATATATATTCTTGATCAAGGCGACGAGATAAGTTGATTTAGCCCTGTCCGTCTGTCTGTCCGTCCGTCCGTCCGTCCGTCCGTCCGTCCGTCCGTCCGTCCGTCCGTCCGTATGTATGAACGCGTCGATTTCCGAAGCTACGATAGCTAGAGACTTCAACTTTTTTTTAAAATGACCGTATATACAGCGCGCATATCAAGTTTATCACAAAAGATCGATAACTTGTCCCGTTATTTTTTTATCGATAAAAAACCTTATCGAAAGACAGTTATAAAATTATATCTCCCACATCTTTAGACCTAGAGTCTTCAAATTTTAAATGTAGACTTATATGTACTTTATAGAATTTCGATTTTTGTTATAATTCACCCCCCACCCTTATATCCACCCCCTTACCCTCACATTTGTAAAAGGCGTATTTCAAATACTAGAGACTTGAGCTTCGGCATAAACACGCATAGTAATGATATAATCACAATCTAAAAGTTTCATGAAGAACGTACATCTACAAAAAAAGTTATTAAAGAATTAAATTCCCATGGTAAGCCGACACTGCAGCCCATGCGTGTTTATGCGTGCGCGCCTATGTGTGTCTATGCATGTGTGTGTGTGTGTGTTTTGTGTAAGCAGAAAGACGCGAAGAATTATTGAAATATCAGTTCTCCGAAGGGTTCAGGGGATTTACTAGTCGAGCAGTCTCGACTAGAGCTTTCTTACTTGTTTTTTTTTGGTCTTTTAATTATAGAAACAAGTAAGAGAGCCCTAGTCGAGGCTGCTCGACTAGGAAATCCCCTGAACCCTTCGGAGATCTGATATTTCAATAATTCTCCGTGTCTTTTTGCTTACAAAAGAAACACACACACATACATAGGCACATATAGGCACGCACGCATAAACACGCATGGGCTGCAGTGTGGCCTTCTCATGGAAATTTAATTGTTTAATAATTTTTTTTTGGATGTACGTTCTGCATGAAACTTAAAGATTGTGATTAAATCAAAAAATTGCGTGTATATGCCGAAGCTGAAGTCTCTAGTATTTGAAATACGCCTTTTACAAAGGTGAGGGTAAGGGGGTGGATATAGGGGTGAGGGGTAAATTATAACAAAAACCGAAATTCTATAAATTACATATGAGTCTCCATTTAAAGTTTGAAGACTCTAGCTCTAAAGATGTGGGAGATATAATTTTATAACTGTCTTTCGATAAGGTTTTTTATCGATAAAAAAATAACGGGATAAGTTATCGAAATTTTGTGATAAACTCGAAATGCGCGTGCTATTTACGGACATTTTAAAAAAAAAGTTGAAGTCTCTAGCTATTGTATCTTCGGAAATCGACGCGTTCAAACATACGAACAGACGGACGGACGGACGGACAGACGGACATGGCTAAATCGACCCTGATCAAGAATATATATACTTTGTGGGGTCTGCCACGCCTCCTTCTCCCTGTTACATACTTTTAACAAAACCATTATACCCTGATTTCCCATTTTCAATGGGTTCAGGGTATAAAAAAACCAAATGTCATAGAGAATATAATTTGTTGTAAACGGTTCACAATGAATATGTTATTCATTAATAAATATAATTTTGTCAACAGCACACCTACAAGTCATTTTTTTACCACCAAAGTTTTGCGCACAGCATGTACGCATATTTATTCTGGCAAGTGTATATATACAGTAGAATCTGGTTATAACGCCTCCGCTTATAGCGTCCGTTCGGCTATTACGACGAAAATTCTGGTCCCCAGACAAACTTTTCTGAGCCAACTTATACGGTTATAGCGACTTCCGGCTATAACGACGCTAAAACGACGGTCCCTTGAGCGTCGTTATAACTGGATTCTATTGTATATACATATATGTATATTTATTAAATTGATTAAAAAATTTTGAAATAATTCATACAACCACCACTTACCGTTTCTTAGATTCTTTGTAAAATTCTTGGAGATCTCCGATCGGTGGGCTCTCGTTTTGAAAGTTTGGAAAACGATCTTCTAGGTGCGCTATAAGCATGCCAAATTGCGTTCCCCAATCCCCGAGATGATTGATGCGAATAACATCATGTTGTAGAAATTCAAGAAGCCTACAGATTGACTCGCCAATTATCGTGGAACGCAAGTGACCAACATGCATTTGTTTTGCGATGTTTGGAGAAGAAAAGTCAACTAATACGCGTTTTTTTGGAACCTTTGGTGGCTGAATTCCATACCGCAAAATATTTGTTAAATAGAGCACAGCAAGCTTCCTGAAAAATTTTGACATTATACATACAGTGACGAACTAAATTATTGGCACAGCAGGCTTTTTATACTTTATAGCGATTTTTAAAGTGTTTTTTAACGCTTTTTTAGTAAAACAAAAAATGTACTACACAGAATAGGGTATTTATTAACGTATACAAAAAAAATATTGTAAAAAACTTCAACGTACATTTTTTAAAAATTCAATAACCAAGAAAAGACCTCGATTTTCCTGAACAAAATTATTGGCACACCAAAAAAAAAACTTAAAAAACATAAAAATATTATGAAAAAAATGGATAATAACTATAATTAACATTTGGTATGTAACCCTTTAGCTTTAATAAGAGGTTTGGCATCGAAAAAAATTATTTTTGAGTGACGTCTTCACTCATTTTTAGCCATTCTTCGATAAGAGCTTGTTTTATACCGGTCTATTTGTTATTGCTCGTTTTGAGATCCACCTATCCAATTCTTTCCAAAAGTGTTCGGTTGGATTTAGTTCTGGATATTGTGGTGGGTGCAGTAGCACATAGGCGGTATTATACACCAGCTACATTTTGACGATATGGGCAGAATGCTTGTGGTCGTTGACATGTTGAAATATGAACGTGCTTAGCAGTTGCAGCTTTTCGACACTTTTTTAAAGGTTATCTTTCAAAATATTTGGTCACAAATGTTTGTCCATTATACCGTCTACAAATACCAACTCGCCCACACCTGCAGCAGATATGCAACCCCAGACCATCACCCTACAACCACCATGCATAATTCTTGGCGTAGTATTGTTTTTTGTGAAATTCAGTTTTCGGCTTCCTCCAAACAGTTTTACGCCCACCAGAGCGAAATATATTAAATTTTCACTCATTACAGAACAAAACTTGACTCCAATAACCAGATGGCTTGCTCAAATATTCTTTAGCGTAGTCCAAACGCTTCTTTTCATAAGCATCTTTGATGCACAGCTTTCGTCCAGCCACACGCGATTTGTATTTGGCCTTGTGCACTACTCTGCGTATTGTAATCGGGTGCATATCCCTTCCTATTCCTTTTGTAACTTCAGCAGCAATCTGTGTTGATGTTATTTTGAGATTCGCTTGCACCTTTCGAACGATTTTCCTGCATCTATGGCCGTTCAACCACTTAAGGCTACCTGTAAGTTTATGAACTTTGCAGATTGCGGGCTTCCTTGGAGCGGTGCACGTAGCTTCGAGTAGTGAGTCGGCTTCCTTCCATTACCTCTATAATATCTGCATAAAAGTTGCCTTGATCGTGCAAATGCAGGATAATTTTCCTCTGAGCTACTGATGTTTCTTTTAGCTTAGGTGCCATTATTAAGAAAAGTTAAAATATATACTCAATTGTTAAAATTTTTTTGAAATATAAATTTAAATTTGCGAAGCTTTAGATAAAGGAACATAAAATATTGTGAAATTGCCAATATATTTTGTCTAATCGGTTTAATTCTTAAAAAAAACCAAAAAAATACTAAGTGTGCCAATAATTTTGTTCAGGAAAATCGAGGTCTTTTCTTGGTTATTGAATTTTTAATAAATACCCTATTCTATGTAGTACATTTTTTGTTTTACTAAAAAAGCGTTAAAAAACACTGTAAAAATCGCTATAAAGTATAAAAAGCCTGCTGTGCCAATAATTTAGTTCGTCACTGTATGTATTTGAAAAAAAAAAAAATCGGTTTTAACTTACTTGCTGATAAAAATGTTGATGAAGCCGGCACTTGAAACTTCCACTTTCTCTATTATTGGAGACTCTGGAACACACTTTTGAATATCTAGAGCAATATCTCTTGGAGTTTTTAGAATTCCTTGTTCCTTCATTTTCTTGGCTAGTCCCATAGCGTTATTACACTGGTAGTCTCCGAATTTTGAAGACACATTCACAGCCGCAATAATAGTTGGAGCGTTAGAAAACCGGGGATATGCATTGGCAATCGCTTTTGTAAAAACGTTTTCCAAATATCCCGTAATAGAAATAGTATTATCTTCATGCATTTTTACATTTGTACCGTCTTCTTCAGTTATTGACTAGAAACATTAAATACTTCAGTATACGTTGTATCATAGTTACATATGTGTGTATAAACTAACTTTTATGATAATGGCGAACCGATGTTTAAGTTTAGTATTTTCAATTTGCAGATTGATGAGATCACCATAATCTTGAAAACACGTGGTCTGTTTCGCTGTAGACTGCTTTATTTTCACTTGTAGATTTTCCGCCACGTGTTCCTGTTGGCCGTTTAAATCATATACATATGTAAGTATACATATGTACACATATATCGCATTTTTTCAAGAGTTATGGCAAAACATTGAGATACATACCAGACTTGCAAGTGTATTCAACTCAGTTTTTAATTCAGAAATCATTCCAATAGTTCTATTTGTAATTGTAGACATTAGGAAAAAATCTAAATGAATATACATATAATACGTAAATGTTAATATCGTAGACTATCGATATGATATTGAGGTGTAATCGATAAACTAAGTTACAACAAATTATCTGGGAAAACTAAAAGGAAAATCAAAACTATTAAAAACAATAGAAAGTTGCAAATACATATGTATTAGAGGCCTGCATGGGTATGCTTGCTTGTAGTCGTCTTCCAAATATACTGATATTTGCAAGTGTTTGAGCATACCAAGCAGTGCTGCAAAACGAAACGAATAGTATCCGAAGTTGTCAAGTATTCTGTTTTACTTTACTTCTTACGCTTTGGGCAGAGTAAAACGAAAACCTTGGCAAACGAAACGAAACAAAACGAAAAGCGAGTAATGTCAAAAAAAATCGTACGGTACTTTTATTGTGCGTTGACCGCCGTTGCTGAGCAAAAATCAGGCTAGAATTGGCTAAAAATTGAAAATAATATGCTGCAATAGAAAGTTAAATTATAAAAAACTAACTGATATGTTTTTTTTTTTTTTTCTTTTTGGTAACATGATGCAATATTAAGTACTACATGAAATTGAAAAGATTTATGAATGCTTGATTTATGGCTATAGGCTATAACGAATTTGATAGTAATATGCTAAATCTAGCTTGAAATAGTCTAACCCATCACTAGCTGATAGCTAAAACGATAACAATACTTGAATTATGCTTTATCGTTTCATTCCTTCGTTGCTTCTTTAGAGTACGAGCAGCTGCATACCGAACTTTTCGGTATGTGAGCAATGCTCGTTTTGTTTCGTTGGAACATGATGCTCGGGCTTACACTATTTGAAAAAAACGAAACAGTGTGAAACCAAGCACCACCAAGACACGGGTGTCTCGTTTAGCGTTTGAGACGTATTCGTGCAGGCCTCTAATACATATATATGTATATACTAGAGGCCTGCACGAATACGTCTCAAACGCTAAACGAGACACCCGTGTCTTGGTGGTGCTTGGTTTCACACTGTTTCGTTTTTTTCAAATAGTGTAAGCCCGAGCATCGTGGACGAACGAAACAAAACGAGCATTGCTCACATACCGAAAAGTTCGGTATGCAGCTGCTCGTACTCTAAAGAAGCAACGAACGAAAGAAACGATGAAGCATCTTTCAAGCATTGTTTTCGTTTTAGCTATCAGCTAGTGATGGGTTAGACTATTTCAAGCTAGATTTAGCATATTACTATCAAATTCGTTATAGCCTATGGCCATAAATCAAGCAATCATAAATCTTTTCAATTTCATGTAGTACTTAATATTGCATCATGTTACCAAAAAGAAAAAACTAAACATATCAGTTAGTTTTTTATAATTTAACTTTCTATTGCAGCATATTATTTTCAATTTTTAGCCAATTCTAGCCTGATTTTTGCTCAGCAACGGCGCTCAACGCACAATAAAAGTACCGTACGATTTTTTTGACATTACTCGCTTTTCGTTTCGTTTCGTTTCGTTTGTAAGAAGTAAAGTAAAACAGAATACTTGACAACTTCGAGTACCATTCGTTTCGTTTTGCAGCACTGCTTGGTATGCTCAAACACTTGCAAATATCAGTATATTTGGAAGACGACCACAAGCAAGCATACCCATGCAGGCCTCTAGTATGTGTGTGGATTATGATTAAATTCGAAACTGTATCTGGAGCATCGCTCAAATCTCTCGACGCGTGACTTTACAACACATTTCTGACGATTTCATTACGTTTAAAGCAATTTCGGAAATAATAAATAATCCAAAACAAATTTTATCGTCTCAGTTTTTAACAAATACAACAAAATTTTACTTTTAGGCACGCGTCACACTTACAGAAAGTTAACGATGAATGCTTGTGAGGTGCAGAGTTGCCATTTTAGCCTATTTAAGGCTAGATCTAGCCTATTTTGATATCAAATAGCACTAACCAGAGAACATATAGACGAGACAACTAGTGTAAAGCGTTTAGCACACTTTTTCTCGGCGTTTAGCACCCCAGACAATTTCGAATTCGAAATTTTCCTTACTTTTAGATTCGGGGTTCGAAAATATGCGTGAGCACCAGGGCTCCAACTTAGCCTTTTACTGGCCAGATCTGGCCTTTTTCAAGTGCGAAATGCAGGAAAAATTGTAAACTAGCTGATGGCGGGAAATGTGGCATTTTTTAAAATCAAACTGGCACTTTAATATTATCGGCACAAACAATTCATACACTGTCGAGGAGAACATTGATTTTATTGAGCTCGATAATTATGCGTCCATTTTCGAATAAAAATATAATTCATAACAAGTAAGAAAGCTCTAGTATAGACGAGAAAGTTAAATTTCAATAATTCTTCGCGTCTTTCTGCATTGTGGAGCTACTATTGGAACTTAATTGCTTAATAACTTTCCTTATGCATGGACTTTTCTAAACTCAATATCCCCGCTATATATACGAAAATTCAAGACTAGTTTTATATCTTCTGAGATCGACTCGTTCATACATACGGACGGACATACGGGCGGATAGACAGACGGACAGAGCTAAATCGACTAAGCTCGTCGATCTGATTAGGAGTATATATACTTTTATCCCCTGATTTCCCATTTTCAATGGGTTCAGGGTATTAAAACTAAAGTGACTATTCCTTAATGTGATTTAGCCGTTTCTAGCAGGTTTGAAAGTTTAATTTAGCATTTTCTTGCCCGGAAGAGTTGGCAGCTCTGAGCCCGACCATTAAAGTGAGGGGCCGAGCAAATACGAAGTTGTGTGGGACGCAGCCCTTCAGAAAAAGCGTGCACAAAGCATTACACTACGTGTCCGGTCTATGTGTTGTCTGGTTAGTGGTATAGTAAATTTCTTTTTACAATAGATTCACTTTATTAAAGTGTGTTCTTTTTTATCTATTCTCGTTAACGATACCATGACGGAAGTAATAACTTTTTTGATTAACAGTGAAACGTAATGAACATGATCATTTCTCAAATATAAAATTTGTTAAATATTTCGGTAATATTTTATTGGAGTATTTAAAGGATTCTGTATCTGGAATCACATAATGGAAGGGATAAACACTTCAAACTGTGAACAAATAAATAATATTTATTATGGACAGCCAAACGACGATGAGCTATTTGAAATCATAAAAGACTTTTCGATAAGTCTTGATAATTTGGAAAACGATTTGATATATGCTATAAAAGCGCATAATAGTCCAACGTTAGCTACCGAGGAACAAATCAAACTTGACACATTTTTTACTTATTTAAACAGCACCTTATTTTGGATGTACCTTAAACTACAAGGAAGTGATATAAATAAGGTATATTCAATCATTATTTTTCTATGTATGATTGCAAGATTATTAATCAACGATGGTTTGAGGGTTGGAAAAACAATTTGTAATTTACCATTGAAAGATACCTTTGAGCAGTGTATCCAGTAGATTTTATAAAATATTGCATACATCAGAATTATTTTTATTTAAAAATACTTAAACGCATAAAAGATTAAAGGTGTATATAAAACTGGATATTGAATACTGGATATACATAGATATAAAGGTATTGTAGAAAACTGGAATAACTGAAAACACAAATACATATGTATTTACATGCATATGTATGTACATACATACATATGTATTCTTTTGTGTACATCTACAGTGGCGAGCACGTAAAGATACATGTTGGCCAAATTTACGTTCAAATGCCTGCAAAAACTTATAAAATATAAATAAGATGGTAAAATCATTTGTTTCACTTTTTGATTCTAAATTTCTGTTCTTCAGATGGATACATAAAAAGAGCTACATATGTATTAACTTTTGCTAGTTTTAAACTTTTTATACTCATTCACGAAAGTGAAATGAGTACATTGGTTTTCTGCAATGTCCGTCTTGTCCGTTCGTCTGTCCGTATGAACGCAACTTTTCTCGGCGCATTTGAAGCTAGAGACTTGAAATTTGGAGCACATACTCGTGTATAGCTCCCATTTATAAGGTGTTACAATTTTCCCGATCCGCCCACTAGGGGCGTGGCAAATCGGAAAATGCATTTTCCGATATTCCAGAAATCATGTTAGATAAAGAGCTAGAAAGCTGAAATTTTGTATGTAGATCCGCGTCGACCACCCAAGTTCAACAAGCTATGGCGGATATATCCCCGGCCATTGGGGGCGTGGCAAATCGGATAAAACTATCTCCTAGAGGTTTAAAGCTAGAACGTTGGAATTTTGCACGTGAGCTAATGTTATGATTCTATAAAGACTGATGAAATTTATATGTCTTCGCCTACTAGGGGCGTGGCAAATCGGACCTGAAGATATAGTGATTTTGCTGTATTTTAGGCACTTTTGATGCTAGAGACCTGAAATTCGGTATATATACGCGGGTTGACCCCCCAAGTTCAACGAGCTATAGTGGATATATCTCCGCCCAAAGGGGGCGTGGCAAAACGCAAAAGTTTATACCTCCCAAAGTATAAGAGCTAGAAGCTTCAAATTTAGATGGTTGAGTTACTGGTAACCTCCTCTATCGATTCCCCAAAAATAATTGTTACGCCTCTTTGGTGGCGTGGTATGTCAAAAAATACCCTGTTATTTTCACAATTTTGTAGCGTAAGCATCCAAATTTTGCAATTAGGTTATCGTTAGCTCGTTCTACGATCAAAAATGAGGTGTACGTTCAGTAGGAGAAAAACTGCATTTTCTACAGTATTAAAGTCAAACTTAGCTAATAAATTGCTGATAGGATGTGAATGAGTATCCCGCAGTCGGTGACGCCCGACTGCAACGTTCTTACTTATAATTTTTTTTTTTTTTTAATAAATATTTACTATTTTTAATATTTTCGTCAAAGATCTTTAAAATTAATCAAACTGGCAATGTACTAAGACATATGTACTTTCCACCACTTTTCCAAAAGAGGCACGCAGAATTTCAGTCAACTCCGCCGATCCGACTCCATAACCCCTCGTTCACAGTCGATCTCAACCATTGGGTCGATGCTCCACCATGTGAAGCAGCTCCATACCATCAGGCACACTCCACTATGGTTTTTACATTTTAACGTAAATTTGGCTATGTATCATTACGTGCATACAGTGGCTTACAGCGGTATAGTAAAATCTTAAAGCCGTATTCCCGTAAAACCTGTAAAGATATAAAAATTTAAATGATCTCATATACATATCTGTCATTCCTTATTTATTAAGGCACTTCATTATTTTTCTATTCTAACATTTAAAACTAAATAAACTATAATTACTGGTTTATTTCGTGCACTGCACTTTCAACAATTTTTATATTGACCTCGTTTTGTTTAATAAACTCTTTTAAGAGTGATTCCATCGAGTTCACTGATTTTCGGATGACTTCGTCGGATATTTTTGCCTTTCTTCCAATAGAGCCGCTTTGAGGTCATTTTTATTGTATATTGACCATTTCCGAATGTCCAATATTGCCTCACAAAATTTCTATAGCGATTAGGTTCGGCCACTGCACTATGGGCCAGTGAGCCGATTTTTCGACGAAAATTAAAGTTTTAATGCTAGGTTCTTGAAATTGGGTACATATGATAGTGTCGATGCACATAAAAATATATCTAAGTTTCAAACTAAAGGTGGGCACGGGCCGACTTTTTTGCACCCGGTCCGCTCCGCCCACGGTCAGAAGTTCAAAATTTTATCCGTACCCGAAACAATTACAAAAAATTGTATTCTCAAAAATTACAACAAATTTTTTTTCTCAAAAATAACAACAATTTAAATCTTAAAAATTACAATATTATTTACAGAAATATTATACGTTTTTATATAAAAACAAGTAAGAGTGCTCTTGTCGAGACTGCTCGACTAGGAGATACCCTGAACCCTCCAAGCTGATATTCTAATCATTCCGCACTTCTTTTATGCACACATATATACACATGCATCCACCTGCACGCATAAGTCCGCGCTCTGCTAACTGCTCAGTAAGCAGCGACTGCGCTTGGGCTGCGCTGCAGTGTGGGCAATATCATGACAATTTATTTGTTGAATAATTTCTTTTGTAGACGTACGATCTTAATGAAACCTTCAGAACGTAATTATAATGTGTAAATGTGTGTACATTTCAAAGCACAAGTCTCTAGAGTTTGAAATACGTTTTTTACGGATTGGGGACGAAGGGGTAAATCTGAAGTCTCCAGGTCTAAAAGTGTTCAAATTAGGTTAAAAAAAACCATACAAATTTAGCGATTATCCTCGATAAAAATATATCGAATGAGTTATCGAAAAAATATGATAATCTTGTACTGCGTATGGTATACACTAGTCTACATACAAAATTTCAGCTCTCTAGCTCTTATAACTTCTGAGATCCTTTTGCTCATACGGACGGACAGACGGACAGGGCTAAATCGACTCAGTTCACCGCCCTGATCAAGAATATATATAATTTATGGGGTCTGCCACGCCTCCTTCTGGCTGTTACATACTTTTCACAAAACCATTATACCCTGATTTCCCATTTTCAATGGGTTCGGGGTATAAAAAAAGGAGCATATCAAGATTTGTGCTTGATTGCCTTGTTCGCCTTTCATTTCAAATTTCTACAGTAGAGGAGAATACTCGCTCGCTTTTTGCGGAGCTTACCGGAATACATAAAATATTTTTGCCACCACTTGCAATAATTTAAGGTCCGTTGCTTCCTGCCAAAAATCTAAGATTAAAAAGTTTGAATTATAGCGTGTGGCATAATATTTATCGATTTCTAAGTCAATTGCATTTTTGTCAGGTTCGTCAAGTTACAAGTACAATTTAAATGCATAATAAATTGCTTATTTCGCAAGCACCCACAATGTTATCGATGTCTAAAGCAACCCTGTTGTTGCAGGCGTGCGCAGTTAAAACAAATTAGACAATTTATTATGCATTTTAACACTAACCAGACAACACAAGCGTTTTGCACACTGTTTCTTGGGGCTTAGCACCCCAGACAATTTCGAATTCGAAATTTTCCTTACTTTTAGTTTCGGGGTACGAAAATATGCGACAGCACAATCATTTCGCTTCAAACGCTAAACGAGACACCCGTGTCTTGGTGGTGTTGGTTTCACACTGTTTCGTTTTTTTCAAATAGTGTAAGCCCGAGCATCGTGGACGAACGAAACAAAACGAGCATTGCTCACATACCGAAAAGTTCGGTATGCAGCTGCTCGTACTCTAAAGAAGCAACGAACGAAAGAAACGATGAAGCATCTTTCAAGCATTGTTTTCGTTTTAGCTATCAGCTAGTGATGGGTTAGACTATTTCAAGCTGGATTTAGCATATTACTATCAAATTCGTTATAGCCTATGGCCATAAATCAAGCAATCATAAATCTTTTCAATTTCATGTAGTACTTAATATTGCATCATGTTACCAAAAAGAAAAAACTAAACATATCAGTTAGTTTTTTATAATTTAACTTTCTATTGCAGCATATTATTTTCAATTTTTAGCCAATTCTAGCCTGATTTTTGCTCAGCAACGGCGCTCAACGCACAATAAAAGTACCGTACGATTTTTTTGACATTACTCGCTTTTCGTTTCGTTTCGTTTCGTTTGTAAGAAGTAAAGTAAAACAGAATACTTGACAACTTCGAGTATCATTCGTTTCGTTTTGCAGCACTGCTTGGTATGCTCAAACACTTGCAAATATCAGTATATTTGGAAGACGACCACAAGCAAGCATACCCATGCAGGCCTCTAGTATATACTATATATGCATGTGAGCACAAGCAGCAACTCACAAAAATTGAAATTTCTTAGCAGTGTAAAGAAGTTATTTCTACGGCCGGGGTACAACTCTCAGTCTTCCCCAGAGTCACTTACAAGAAATTTGTAAATTTGCCGAGACCACGGAATGAGAGCGGATAGTGGGCCGAAATGGCCGAGCTATCCGTGTTTGGGGCACCAGACACCTTACTAGAGAAACTACAGTTGGAATGGGGGCCTGGTAACGCTGCGGTCCAGCTCTGGCGTATAACGCTCAGAAGCGGGATAGCAGTGCCTGCCGTGTGCTACCTAGTGTGCCTAGAGTACGCTGACCCAGCCTCGAGAACAGCCACGTGGATCGCCACCTCGACTATGCCCTGGCGTATAACGCTCAGAGCAGCGTCGCGTTGCACCCGCTATGTGCTGGGGCGCTACTCTTGGTATTCACAAGAACCGATAGCCAGTCCTCGAGAACCACAACCGACCACCGTTTCGACCCAGCTATGGTGTATGACACTCAGAGCTGGATCACCACGAAGCCCTAGCGCTAGCCTGCCTAGCACACAGCCAAACTGACTATCGCCACGATTCAGCTCCGGTGTATAACACTCGGATTTGAGTCGGGCGATCCGTGCTGTAGGCTGTGGCGAAACACCAGTGACGAGAAGAGCCGCTCTGCCTAGCACACAGCCAAGCTGACTATCGCTACGATTCAACTCTGGCGTATAACACTCAGATTTGTATCGCGCGATCAGTGCTGCGGGCTATGGCGAGACACTTGTATCCCAGAGAGCCAATCTCGAGAACAAAATAGCCGATGGCCGCCAGAACCAACTCTGGTGTATAACACTCAGAGTCACGTGTGTTGGCCACCGCGCATTCAATCTCGAAACCGGCAACTCTGGCCCACTTCACGATATTTCACAGTCACTCGCTTTATGTTTTATTTTTCACTATTTATTTCACTTTTCCACTTAATTTAGCCCTATTTCATTCTTCTAACCTAGCACTCGCCCTCACTAAGAAAATAAACACGTGTCCTATGAAAATTCGTCGGCTGTCATGTCAAAGTCGTTGTGTCCCGCGTGTACGTCTGTCAGCTTCCAGAGTCCAAGTTCAAGTCATCCAGTTCCAATTTTGCAATTCGCGCTGAGCCTCCAGCTTAGAACGCTGCAGCTTTTAATTCTGCTCGGCGCGGCGTCGCTGCTTCGATTTGCATTCTATTGTGCGAGAGCATTTCTTTCTCTTAGCGTCGCTCTGCACTCTTATTTCTACGCCGCTGCATTGCGTGGTATGCGTTTTGCATCGCGAAAGCTTTTGCCTCTTTGCGTAGCTATGCGCCGCTGCGTTGAGTCGTATGCGCTTTGGCGCGCTCTCTTTGTTTCGGCTGCGCTGCTGCGCCGTTAGATTACTTTTCGTCGTCGTCCGATGCTGCGCTGTTTCGTTTTAGTGCTCGCCGTTGTTGTTGTTGTTGTTGTTGTTGTCTCTATGCTGCGCTGTGTTAATTGCCCGTCGATGCAGACTGTACTTGGTTGATCGCAGTTAGATTTCTTCGTGTCGTTTTCTGTCGCTGTCCGTTTTAGTGCTCGCCGTTGTTGTTGTTGTTGTTGTTGTTGTTACTATTTTCAATTGCGTAGCCTGCGAGCAATGCAAGTTGTGCGTTTGCTGAGCGCCGTTAAGCTTACGCTGTTGCGTTTTCTGTCCTCGTCCGTTGTGTCATGCGTCCGTCTGCTGTTGCGTCGCCCTGTTGCTACCCTGCACTATAAGAATATAATGGGTATATCTACTTTGCTTAAATTATGACTCCATGATTTTCTCTTAATTCTAACAAGTGTACTTAAAACTATAGTATTACTGGGGCGTAAAAAATGTGATACTTCACAGCAGCAAGAACTATCAAATGCAAATACGGGGCACTAAAATTGCCACAGGCAGCAAGAGCTTCAAACACACGTATACAAATGCTCACACATATAGCAAGGGGTTGTAGTGTGTGTGTGTGTGCACGCTCATCGCGGAAACATTTTCAATATGCGCACCAACGCTTTCATACCCTTCCCAAAAATAATCATGAAAAAGCTAACATTTTGCATGAGCATGGAAAACGGCTTAAAAAGTTCAGTATACTCTTCACACAGAAGGGAAGACTTGGGTTCTTGCTGCGAAGAAATTTCAATTTTTGTGAGTTGCAGCTTGTGCTCACATGCATACATACATAAATATTTGAGAGAGCATCTAGAGAGAGAGAGAGAGCAGAGAAACATTGAGCATAGATAGATCTTCCGTTCAAAAGTCGACCATCTTGGCCGAGCGCATCAAACGAAATGATTGTGCTGTCGCATATTTTCGTACCCCGAACCTAAAAGTAAGGAGCCGAGCGAATACTAAATTGTCCGGGGTGCTAAACCTCAAGAAACAGTGTGCTAAACGCTTTACACTAGTTGCCCGGTATATGTGTTGTCTGGTTAGTTATATTAAATAAAAAAAAAAAAAGCACTAAAAATTTTTTCGGATCAAACAGATTAAGCCGTCTACCCCACAACCGCCCGCACCCAGCCCGAAATTAGATTTTTCAACCCATACCCACGGGTAACCGCGGGTGCCCACGGGTACCCGATAAAAACCCGGCCCATGCCCACCTCTATTTCAGACTAGAGGCTTGCACGAATACGTCTCAAACGCCAAACGAGACACCCGTGTCTTGGTAGTGCTTGGTTTCCCACTGTTACGTTTTTTTCAAATAGTGTAAGCCCAAGCATTAGTGCTGCAAAACCATCGAGTTACCGTCCATCGATTTTGTTTGAGTCCGATGGTTTAAAATATCGATAGTATCGATGGTTCCATCGAAAATAGCTCCAACATTCAAAAATTGTCGAAATTTTAGAGAAAAAAGAATCAGTTTTATAAACTTGGTACTTAGTAAATTAAAAAGAATCCACGATTTTTTGTCCCAATTTTTAAAAGTAATATTTATTTGTATTTCAGTTCATCATAAAAATCTTATCCTTAAACTAAAAAACATAAACTTTGTATTGAATTCAAAAAGGTTCATATTTATCTTATAACTAAACAAGTAAGAAAGCTCTAGTCGAGACTGCTCGACTAGGAAATCCCCTAAACTCTTCGGAGAACTGATTTTTCAATAATTCTTCGTGTCTTTTTGCTTACAAAAGAAACACACACATTGGCACGCACGTATAAACACGCATGGGCTGCAGTGTGGGCTTCCCATAATAATTTAATTGTTTTATAACTTTTCTTGTGGGTGTACGTTCTTCATGAAACTTTTAGATTGTGATTATATCATTACTATGCGCGCATATGCCGGTGAGGTGAGGGTGAGGGTTTGGATATAGAGGAGGGGGTAAATTATAACAAAAACCGAAATTCTATAAAATACATATGAGTCGACATTTAAAGTTTGCAGACTCTACCTCTAAGGATGTGGCAGATATAATTTTATAGCTGATTTTCGATACGGGTTTTTATCGATAACAAAATAACGCGAGGAGTAATCGATTTCTTGTGATAAACTCGATATGTGTTCTGTATATACGGTCATTTAAAAAAAAAGTTCAAGTCTCTAGCTATTATATCTTCGGAAATCGACGCGTTCAAACATACGGACGGACGGGGCTAAATCGACTCAGTTCGTCGCCCTGATCAAGAATATATATACTTTGTGGGGTCTGCCACGCTTCCTTCTCCCTGTTACATACATTTCAACAAAACCATTATACCCTGATTTCCCATTTTCAATGGTTTCAGGGTATAAAAACAAAAAGATCGACTTTGATTAAAAAGAGTCTTAATATTTAACTTATAATTAAACAAGTAAGAAAGCTCTAGTCGAGACTGCTCGACTAGGAAATCCCCTGAACCCTTCGGAGAACTAATATTTCAATAATTCTCCGCGTCTTTTTGCTTACAAAAGAAACACTCACACACATACATAGGCACATGTAGGCACGCACGCATAAACACGCATGGGCTGCAGTGTGGGCTTCTCATGGAAACTTAATTGTTTAATAATTTTTTGTGGATGTACGTTCTTCATGAAACTTTTAGATTGTGATTATATCATTACTCTGCGTGTATATGCCGAAGCTCAAGTCTCTAGTATTTGAAATACGCCTTTTACAAAGGTGATGGTGAGGGGGTGGATGTAAGGGTGGGGGGTGAATTATAACAAAAACCGAAATTGTATAAAATGCGTATAAGTCTACGATTAAAGTTTGGAGTTTCTAGCCCTAAAGATGTAGGAGATATAATATTATAGCTGTCTTTCGATAAGGTTTTTTATCGATAAAAAAATAATTTGACAAGTTATCGACATTTTGCGATAAACTCGATATGCGCGCGCTATATACGGACATTTAAAAAAAAAAAGTTGAAGTCTCTAGCTATTGTATCTTCGGAAATCGACGCGTTCAGACGGACAGGGCTAAATCAACTTTTCTCGTCGCCCTGATCAAGAATATATGTATATACTTTGTGGGGTCTGCCACGCCTCCTTCTCCCTGTTACAAACTTTTAACAAAACCATTATACCCTGATTTCCCATTTTCAATGGGTTCAGGGTATAAAAAACAGAGCTTGACTATCATTCACAAAAGTCCTGAGCTTAAAACTGAAAATAATTAATTATCGCGAGATCCATTGTGTAGACAATTATTATGCTTTAAGAAAATTAGCATATCGAGAGCTTTTGGCTTTAGACTGCTCCGTTTGTGCGCAGAGATATCTCAAATTTCTTCCGCTTATTCGGAGGCGCAATATTTTCTGTGTCTTCTGCATCAGCAAATGAAGGTTTATCATTGGCGTCTGCAGGCGAATAAGCACTTTTCTCTAAAATTCAAAACAATTAGAAAAACGTATGTATTTGCTATTAATTGTATGAGTCTTACCAGATGGGATCAACAAATTTTCCATTTTGCGTGGAGAAACCGCCAACAATTAAATAATGTAGTAAATAGGTATCTATGTGCTATCTGTCGACATCGAAAAAAATCCATCGATCTATCCCACAAAAAAATGTCCATCGATACTATCGATATCTCCATCGCTGGAATTTGCAGCACTATGTCTTGCTGTCCGGTAGTATTTTAAAAGTACCTGTATGTATGTGCATAATTCGTGAATAGAGTGTGCCTGCGACGGGCGTTTAATTGTGGTGTGATCTGTTTTGCTGAGGCAGTGTTTCACGACTTTTTTAACTCATTCACGAAAGTTAAATAGAGTATTGGTTTTGTGCAATGTCCGTCCGTCTGTCCGTATGAACGCAGTTCATTTCGGCGCTATTGAAAGCTAGAGACTTTAAATTTTTCCGATCCGCCCACTAGGGGCAGAAAAATTCCCTATACCTTCAGATCCGATTTAGTAGGCGTAGACATATAATTATACCCTGAACCTATTGAAAATGGGAAAATTAGGGTATAATGGTTTTGTTAAATGTATAAAACAGACAAAAGGAGGCGTGGCAGACCCCACATAGTATATATACTGCGCGCCATCAGGTTAGCGCACCCTTTACACTCAACTTCAATGCTAAATAAAATCTAAACCATAAGAGCTCCATCTTTAAAATTTTTTTTATATTGTTCTTCATGTATTTCTCTTCAAAATAAAAAATGGGTACTGTAACAATGAGGAATATAATAATAAATTAAATTTTCTTAATTAATAATTAATTAATAATCACAGCTGTATATTCATTTATTGTTATTTTTAAGTGATATTAGTTATGCGTAGTGCACCGTAGGTTAAAATATTTTCAAAAAATAAATTAGAAATTAAATTACAAAGCTGTTCAATATTATTTATTTATAACTTAGAGCTATTGACATAAATAGAGTCAATTTAAATTAAAACAAGTAAGAAGGCTCTAGTCGAGACTGCTCGACTAGGAGATACCCTGAACCCTCCAAACTGATATTCTAATTATTCTGCACTTCTTTTATGCAGACATACATACATACACATGCATCCACACGCATGCATAAGCCCTCGCTCTGCTAAGCAGCGACTGCGCTTGGGCTGCACTGCAGTGTGGGCAATATTATGAGAATTTATTTTTTGAATAATTTCGTTTGTAGACATACGATCTTGATCAAACTTTTAGAACGTAATCATAATATGTAAATGCATGTACATTCCAAAGGTCAAGTCTCTAGTACTTGAAATACGTCTTTTACAAATTTTGGGCGAAGGGGGGGTATCCAAAATCTGTAAATGACAAAATGTGTGTATCCATCTAATGCATGTACACAGTAAATCTGAAGCCTCTATGTCTAAAAGTGTTGAAATTAGGCTGAAAAAACAATATAAACTTATCGATTATACTCGATAAAAAAAGATATCGAATGACTTATCGAAAAAATATGATAAACTCGTACTGCGTATGGTATACACGAGTCTACATGCAAAATTTCAGCTCTCTAGCTCTTATAACTTCTGAGATCGACGCCCTCATACAGACGGACGGACAGACGGACAGGGCTATATCGACTCAGCTCGTCGCCCTGATCAAGAATATATATACTTTATGGGGTCTGCCACGCCTCCTTCTGCCTGTTACATACTTTTCACAAAACCATTATATCCTGATTTCCCATTTTCAATGGGTTCAGGATATAAATAGCCTAAACAAAGTACAGGATATAATATCACTAGTAACACCGACCCGATGGGGGTATTTTATTTGTCAGCCCGGCCAGCTATGCCCACGTTTCACAGCCAAATATGGTCAGTGATACTAATGAAGCTATGAAAAGAAAGTGTTAGTAAGAAAACTTAAAAAATATATTAAATGTAGATATATTAACTAAAGCTAACATAATAATTAAAATAATTCTTAAAAGAAAAATAATAATAATATTAATTAGAAAAAAAAAGTAAATTAAACAAGTAAGAAAGCTCTAGTCGAGACTGCTCGACTAGGAAATCCCCTGAACCCTTCGGAGAACTGATATTTCAACAATTCTTCGCGTCTTTTTGCTTACAAAGGAAACACGCACAAATACATAGGCACGCACGCATAAACAAGCATGGACTGCAGTGTGCGCTTCCCATGGGCATTTAATTGTTTAATAACTTTTCTTGTGGATATACGTTCTTCATAAAACTTTTAGATTGTGATTATATCACTATGCGTGTATATGCCGAAGCTCAAGTCTCTAGTATTTGAAATACGCCTTTTACTTGTTTTTATTTTAGAAAGAGAGAGCTCTAAGGAAAAATCGTAATAATATTTATTAAAATTAACGCAAAGGACATGAAACGCACTGTGCAAAGAATAATCCCTAGTGCACACAGGTAAATGAAGGGGACGATAGTGTCTAGTTGTTCGGGACGGAACCGAAAAACTTAGACGACCCAACAAAGAGGATGAATCAATATCACCACTAATCCATTTATGCAGACAAACAATTCCTAGAATTGTTCTGCGATTGGTTAGCGATGGAAGATCAATAAGCTAGAGCCTACTATGATAAGACGGTAATCGTACATTACTGTCCCATCTAAGGTCTCTTAAGACAAATAGAAGAAACTGTTTTTGGACCGATTCAATACGATCCTGATACAGTTTATGCTGAGGAGACCATACAACAGAGCAGTACTCTAAGATAGGACGCACAAGCGAAGTAAATAATCGCTTGGTGGTAAAAGGGTCTTAAAATTCCTTAGACCACCGTTTAATAAAGCCAAGCACACTTTTGGCTTCATTAACGATGGTAGAAACATGGAGATTGAAGTTAAGTTTACAGTCAAAGAGCACACCTAGATCTTTGACTGTATAGATGCGTCTTAGGGAAATGTTGCTAATTTTATAATCAGCAATTAGGGGAGCGGTACGACTGAAGGTCATTGTCATACACTTTGAACAATTTAAGTCCAGCTGGTTTGCCACACACCAAAGTTGAAATGCATTTAGGTCATCTTGAAGGATATGATGTCCATTTCCATTGGAGTATGGAAGGCAAAGTTTTACATCATCAGCAGACATAAATATAGTAGAAAAAGAGATACAGCTAGGAAGGTCATCTATAAAAAGGGAAAAAAGCAATGGACCCAAATGGCTATTAGAGGCCTGCACGAATACGTCTCAAACGCTAAACGAGACACCCGTGTCTTGGTGGTGCTTGGTTTCACACTGTTTCGTTTTTTTCAAATAGTGTAAGCCCGAGCATCGTGGACGAACGAAACAAAACGAGCATTGCTCACATACCGAAAAGTTCGGTATGCAGCTGCTCGTACTCTAAAGAAGCAACGAAGGAATGAAACGATAAAGCATAATTCAATTATTGTTATCGTTTTAGCTATCAGCTAGTGATGGGTTAGACTATTTCAAGCTGGATTTAGCATATTACTATCAAATTCGTTATAGCCTATAGCCATAAATCAAGCAATCATAAATCTTTTTAATTTCATGTAGTACTTAATATTGCATCATGTTACCAAAAAGAAAAAAAATAAACATATCAGTTAGTTTTTTATAATTTAACTATCTATTGCAGCATATTATTTACAATTTTTAGCCAATTTTAGCCTGATTTTTGTTCAGCAACGGCGGTCAACGCACAATAAAAGTACCGTACGATTTTTTTTGACATTACTCGCTTTTCGTTTTGTTTCGTTTCATTTGTCAAGGTTTTCGTTTTACTCTGCCCAAAGCGTAAGAAGTAAAGTAAAACAGAATACTTGACAACTTCGGGTACTATTCGTTTCGTTTTGCAGCACTGCTTGGTATGCTCAAACACTTGCAAATATCAGTATATTTGGAAGACGACCACAAGCAAGCATACCCATGCAGGCCTCTAATGGCTACCCTGAGGTACACCACACGAAACTAAGATAAGTGTAGAAATAGTTGTTCTCAACAAGACTATTTGAGTTCTACCCATTAAATAGGATGAAATCCAAGACACAAGTCTAGGTGAAAATCCTAAGCGTTCAAGCTTAAGAATTAGTATGCGATGATGTACTGAGTAGAATGCTTTAATGAAGTCAGTATAAATAACATCAGTTTGCATTTAGAAAAGCTGTCATTTACAAGTGAAGTAAACTCAAGTAAATTAGAGGATGTTGATCGATTTTGGACAAAACCATGTTGAGATGGTTGAACAATCGATTTGCAAAAATGCTGCAAATCCGATATTATAATTTTCTCAAATAACTTCGGAATAGCAGATAATTTCGCAATGCCTCTATAATTGGAAATATCAGATATTACACCTTTTTATACCCTGAACCCATTTTCAATGGGAAATCAGGGTATAATAGTTTTGTTAAAATGTATGTAACAGGCAGAAGGAGGCGTGTCAGACCCCACAAAGTATATATTCTTGATCAGGGCGACGAGATAAGTTGATTTAGCCCTGACCGTCTGTCCGTATGTTTGAACGCGTCGATTTCCGAAGATACTCGTGTATAACTCCGATTTATAAAGTGTTAAAATTTTCCCGATCCGCCCACTAGGGGCGTGGCAAATCGGAAAATGCATTTTCCGATATACCAGAAGTCATGTTAGTTGAAGAGCTAGAAAGCTGAAATTTGGTATGTAGATGCGCGTTGACCACCCAAGTCCAAAAAGCTTGGGGGATATATCTCCGCCCATTGGGGGCGTGGCCAATCGGATAAAACTGTATCTCCTAAAGTTCTAAAGCTAGAACGTTGAAATTTTGCACGTAAGCTAATGTTATGATTCTATAAAGCCTGATGAAAAATTTATATGTCTACGCCCATTAGGGGCGTGACAAGTCGGACCTGAAGATATAGTGATTTACCCGATTTTGCTATATTTTAGGCATTATTGATGCTAGAGACCTGAAATTTGGTATATATGCGCGGGTTGACCACCCAAGTCCAACGAGCTATCATGGATCTCCGCCCAAAGGGGGCGTGGCAAACCGCAAAAGTATATATCTCCTAAAGTATAAGAGCTAGAAGCTTCAAATTTAGATAGTTGTATTACTGGTAACATCCTCTATCGATTCAACAAAAATAATTTTTACGCCTCTTTGGGGGCGTGGCATATCGAAAAATACCCTGTAATTTTCACATTTTTGGAGCGTAAGCATCCAAACTTTACAGTTAGACTACCGTTAGCTCGTTCTACGATCTGGCTAAAAATGAGATGCCTACGCCCACTAGGGGCGTGGCAAATCGAGAAAAACTGCATTTTCTGCAGAACTAGAGCTAAACTTAGCTACTGAATTGCTGATGGGATGTGAATGAGTATCCCGCAGTCGGTAACGCCCGACTGCAACGTTCTTACTTGTTTTTAAAATGTCCGTATATAGCACGCGCATATCGAGTTTATCACAAGAAAACGATAACTCTTCCGATTATTTTTTATCGATAAAAACCTTATCGAAAGTCAATTATTAAATTATATCTCCTACATCTTTTGAGCTAGAGTCTCCAAATTTTAAATGTAGACTCATATGTACTTTATAGAATTTCGGTTTTTGTTATAATTCATCCCCCACCTCTATATCCACTCCTCAACCTCACCTTTGTAAAAGGCGTATTTCAAATACTAGAGACTTGAGCTTCTACACGCATACTATTGATATAATCACAATCTAAAAGTTTCATGAAGAACGTACGTCCAAGAAGGGTTCAGGGGATTTCCTAGTCGAGCAGTCTCGACTAGAGCTTTCTTACTTGTTTATTTAAGGGAATGATAAAAGATTCTTTCCAAATTGACGGGAACACAGAAGTATTCAAGAACAAGTTAAACAATTTTAGTAGTTGTGACTGAAGAGAAACACTGCACTCTTTAATCACACAACTTGGAATATTATCTGCACCAGGAGAGAAAGATGATTTCAATGTCCTAATGGTTGCAGCCAGAGAGGCTGCAGTAACTTTAGGAGTATTTATAGACCCATATTCAGGAAGTGAATATGGATATGAGTTGCTGTAGAGATCAGCAGAAGAATAAGTGGATTGAAAAAAATCAGCAAATAGATCAGAGGAATCCTGGTCATTGCAAGTTCTTACCCCCAAGGATAAATGAGGACGTCAAACCAGAAAATTCACGCTTCGAGTTTACAAATGAGTAAAACTGCTTGGGATCTCGAGCAAACTGACGTTTGCAACGTATAAGATAATTCTCATAACAACTAGAATTCAAAAGATTGAAGTTTGACTTGGCAATGGAATATTTGGACCAGTCAACACTTGAACCACATTTTTTATAATTTTTAAAACATTTGGTCTTCATGCAAACCCAGGTGGCTTATTTGAAACTGGCGAAATACGGCAGAGAGGAAACACAAAAATCCAGAAAAGAGTTTAAGGTAGATTAAAAAAACGATGCTGCCAAATTAATATTGTATCAACCAACTCATATAAGGATATGATTGATTCAATACTTTCGATTGACTCTGTCTTTGTACTATACAGCTTCCCGGACTCATACACTTTCCTGACCAACCATCCCCAGACTTTTTCAATGATGTTAAGGTCGGGTGAGTATGGTGGCCACTCCATGAGATCAACTTTTTTGCCCTGAATACAGGACTTCACGGTGTGAATTGGAGCATTAACGTGCTGGAAAGTCCACTGCAGGTTTTGAAAAAGGTTTTGGAAATGTGGAAAAACAGTTCTTAATACAGCGTTTTAGTCCTGTGCGTTCATACGCGATGTCAAAAATTGAAGCTTGTAAGTGCCGTAGTAAGATATTGCTACCTACACCAATGCCACACCAACCCCCCACCGCCCCGGCTGGGCAACCGTTCCAAGTGATGTTCTTCTATGCGTAGGTCATGGAAATAATAATTATAGCCATCAGTTCCTTCGAAATTCAATTTTTTGTTTTGTCATAAGAAAAGACAACATGCTTCTATTGGGTAGACCACGTCATGTTCGCCCGGGCAAAATTAATGCGTATTTCTTTTCTGAGCATATTAACTGTTTTTTTTTTTAATATTTTTTTTTTTTATTTCTGTCTCTTTAAGTAATTAACTTTCTTAATCACTCTTTGTATCGTTGATAAGCTCTCCTTAACACCAGTTTTATCCCTAATCTTGGTGGTCGATTCGTGGGAATTCGAAGCTTCTCGAACTAATACTCTTCTATCTGTTTGTGAAATCACTTGAGTATTGCAGCCTTTATAGTTTTTTTTTCCTGTCTTTTCAGTAATTTTATGGTGGAATAGTTAAAGTATGCTTCAATCTTTGATTTTTCAACCAAAGATATAATTGTTTCTTTACCCATACTGTACACATATTTAAAGATATTGAGTACTTTGAGCTTCACAAAAAATTTTGTGACTGTAATTGCCAAAATAAACAATATAACTACAATTGCAGTTGGGGGCGCTAATCTGATGACGCAAAAAATTCTTTGCGAAAAGTTAGAATAGAAAATAAAACATAACGATTTTTCTCTTGCGCCTTATTTTGTTATGAGAGACTTCTGATATGATGGTAATAAAATCAACACAAAAACTAACAAGTAAGAAAGCTCTAGTCGAGACTACGAGATCCCCTGAAACCTTCGAGCAACAGCAATTTTTAGCGTATTTCTGATTATTACAAACACACACACACGCAAACGCACATCCATAGGCACAAATAGGCACGCACGCACTAACACGCATGGGCTGCAGTGTGGGCTTACCATGGGAACATAATTGTTTAATAACTTTTCTTGTGGATGCACGTTCTTAATGAAACTTTTAGATTGTGATTATATCATAAATATGCGTGTATTTGCCAAAGCTCAAGTCTCTAGTATTTGATATACGCCTTTTACAAAGGTGTTTGTTAGGTGGTGGTTATAGGAGTGGGGGGTAAGATTTAACAAAAATCGAAATTTTTTAACATACATATGAATCTACATTTAATTTGGAGCTCAAAAGATGTAGGAGATATAATTTTATAACTGGTTTTCGATAAGGTTTTTATCGAGGTTTTTATCGCTGTGTGGAGCAACATATACAGTGGGTAACATTAATATTCGGTTTTTTTATTTTTCAACTTTAACCGCCCATAAAACATGTAATATTAATGGGAAATAATCGGTTAAAAAATGGGTATTGTAGACACATTTAAGCTGTTACAGCACAATTACCCAAAACAAAATCCCACAAAATCGAGTCCTGGTTAATGTGCAGTTACCAAAAACTTTTGAAAACACCTCTCGAGCCCCCAGACCTGACCTCTATACAAAAATTTTGAAGCCAGGAAGATTTCCGAGGTCACAAAGCATCGATATCTTCAATATCTTACTTAAAGACATGGCTACAGGAAGAGTGGGCCAAAATCGGCTCAAAGGACACAACAAAAACTATAACCACTATACAAAAACATCTAAGGGATACTCTAAAATATAATAGATATCATACAACATGTTAAATGTCAACCGTTTTTAATAGAACTCGAATATAGTCAGTTGTTAAAGAAAAAACCGAATATTAAAGTAACGCAAAATTTTGGGTTTTTCCGGTTTATGTATAATTTTGGTTAGTTATATTAAATCTAGTATATTGATATATACATCATCGGAACGGTAATTCTTCAATCTACAAATTTGCATTTTCACTTTTTTGATTTCAACTAATATTACATGTTTTATGGGCGGTTAGAGTTGAAAAATAAAAAAACCGAATATTAATGTTACCCACTGTATATGCACGTATATGCATATAAACGAACAGCAAATACGTACGTTTATATACATTGGCACGTGCATACCTATATTGCTTCTCACAACATACAGCAAAACTGTAACACGAATTCAATGCTGCAACTTCAAGGGTCTGTATTTTCGCTTCTACGCTATGGATTGTTATGATCTTAATTTTGTTTTGTTAGTACGATATTTAGCTATCTTATCTGAAAATTTGAAATAATTCGGTTGGCTGGAAGATTTATAAGAATTAAAAATGTAAAGAAAGTCAAATGTTACAGTTTTGCACGTAGGCCATTTTGCAACAAATATATTTATTAATAATATTTTAATAATTAATCCATGACTTTTTTATTTTTTTAGTTCATTAATGTCATTTGCCATCATTTTTGTATACCATCGCACCATTTCAGGAGGAATCGCGTACCAAATGTCCTTGTTCCTCTCGCGCAGCGCTAGCAGTCCACTTGGCGCCACCAATAATTCGCAGGCTGCGATTTCTCAAGACTCCATTTATTTTTAATGAAATTCATGTCTGAACATTGCTCAGGACACTTCCGGGACTTAAATCCTTTCCTACTTTTTGACCAAATAAGTCGTTGTCTTCGGATCATTGTCCATCATTTGACAGCACTAAGACCCATATGTTCAGTCAATTCTACCAAATTCTTTTGTAAAATGTCAGGTATTGCTCCTCAAATGATATTCCATCAATTAAAGCCAAGGGTCCAACACAATCTTTGTTCATGCGCCCCTAAACCATAAGAGAGCAGCCACCGCGCTTGACAATTTGCCTTACTGTGCTGTTACAGTCAACAGACTGGACTGTGGGATCTCTAGGTGAATGCAAGGATTGTCCATATGACTCAAAATGGTTGTTTATAGTTTCATTTGGCCGTATTAACCGTTTCATGTCATATGGACAAACCCGACATAGGTTTAACGCTTCCACAGAGATCTTCAGATAAGACAGCTAAATATCGTACTAACAAAACAAAATTAAGATCATAACAATCCATAGCGTAGAAGCGAAAATACAGACCCTTGAAGTTGCAGCATTGAATTCGCGTTACAGTTTTGCTCGTCACTGTATATGATTACTAACAAGAGCTTCTGCGTGTTGTTCTTGAGTAAGTTCTTTTTGATACTGCCGGTCACACGATCTCTTTCAAGAGATAAAGCTTGCTCATCTCTTTCAAGAGATAAAGCTTGCATATCGTAAGACTTTTGCATTTCTACCAGGCGCGTAGCCAGAAAATTTTTTCGGGGGGGGGGGTTTTCAGCAAATATTAAATACACATATTCGTACTTAATAATATAATGGATGACCTTTATTTCAAATTTTTTTTTCTATAAAAGAATGTCTATTTTCCGACTTGTTTTCGCCATTTCGTTCAAAATATCCTCTGGAGTGACTTATATTTTAGAGTGGATGTTGAGCTTCCGACTATTTCGGGGGGGGTTTGAACCCCCGAAACCCCCCCCTGTATACGCGCCTGATTTCTACCAATAATCAGAAGCCACTTCAGTAACCATATGGAGATTTGACGGTTTCGCTATCAGCTGAGCATAGCTTTGTGGGAACAAAGCTTCAAGTGATATCATTTAAGCCTCTGTATCGAATGTTCTGATAAAGCTTTGGCGTTACAAAGCTTTACATAATAACTTATATATAAATATATATATTTATTACCAAAAATAATTTTTATTCATGTATTCCTAGCATTATATTTTACACGACTTGAATCGAGCGAAGGAATTACTAGCTCGTGAAAAGCAAATCAATGGTTCTTTATTGGCACATCGTTTGGATATAGATGCAACGAAGCGTTTTATTGCAGCTGGAATACATACACATGTGGATATGGACGGTGTATAGTGACCGAAGCTCAATATAACAGTACTGTAGGTGACACAGGAAGTATTGAGCCAACAAAAAATGAATCAACGCAATAAATCATACTTGGGACAAAAAATGCATATATATATTTATATACAATGTACTATAAATGTATAAAATAAATGTGTAATACAAATAAATAATTAGGAAATATAAACAAAAATATAGTCGAGTCTCTATAATTCGTAATGGCAAGGGAACCGAATTTTTACGAATTATAGAGGTTTTCGATTTGTAAGAATTCAAAATATGAATTGAAGGGATTTTTATATTAAATTTCATTTCAACAATTTTAACTTATTAACAAGTAAGAAAGCTCTAGTCGAGACTGCCCGACTAGGAAATCCCCTGAACCCTTCGGAGAACTGATATTTCAATAATTCTCCGCGTCTTTTTGCTAACAAAAGAAACACACATACATACATAGGCACATAGAGGCACGCACGCATAAACACGCATGGGCTGCAGTGTGGGCTTCTCATGGAAACTTAATTGTTTAATAACTTTTTTTGTGGATGTACGTTCTTCATGAAACTTTTAGTATTTGAAATACGCCTTTTACAAAGGTAATGGTGAGGGGGTGGATATAGGTGGGAGGTGTATTATAACAAAAACCGAAATTCTATAAAGCACATTTGAGTCTACATTTAAAATTTGGAGACTATAGCTCTAAAGATGTAGGAGATATAATTTTATAATTGACTTTCGATAAGGTTTTTTATCGATAACAAATAATCGGACGAGTTATCGTTATTCTGTGATAAACTCGATATGCGCGTGCTATATACGGACATTTTAAAAAAAAAGTTGAAGTCTCTAGCTATTGTATCTTCGGAAATCGACGCGTTCAAACATACGGACAGGGCTAAATCAACTTTTCTCGTCGCCCTGATCAAGAATATATATACTTTGTGGGGTCTGCCACGCCTCCTTCTGCCTGTTACATACATTTTAACAAAACCATTATACCCTGATTTCCCATTGAAAATGGGTTCAGGGTATAAAAATAAATAAAATACACATTCATTTCAATATTATCTAGCTAAAAACAAAATTAAACATAAAATCATATTAACGAAAAATTTATATATTATATTTTTTATATTTAACGAATCGTCTGCACGCCTCAAATATAATGAGCAAACTAATGTAAATCTTATAGAGAGAACAACGAAATTTCGCACATGAAGCGACATAAAGGCGTCATGCATAATATGCTGTGAGGTCTACATACATTGCGCGCTACATACATTGGCTGCAAACATTGCGCGCTGAGACGAACACGAAGATGAAGACAAAGCTGATGACAAGACAAGTTGCATAGTGCAAAAAGAATTGGTTGTCGAAGCAGCAGCGGTTGAAACTTGCTTTTCGTCTTCATATTCATCTTCGTCTGAGCTCGCACTGTAAACAAGGATTACGAATTACAAGAGGTTACGAAACGAAATTATGAATTATAAGAGGTTTCGAAACGATTCATAAGAAGCAATATCATGGCCGAGTAGGCAGAAAAATTACGAATTAACGAGTGGACGAAGTTTTTTCAAGGGACCAGCAATTTCTTACGAATTATTGAGGTTTTAGATTTAGCGGGGTACGAATTATCGAGACTCGACTGCATATGTGTTTAGGTGACTAAGAGTAGCACACGATGCTTGCGGGACGGCCGTAAAGCATTGCTTCGCAAGCACTTGTGACAGCTCGCCTTGTTCGCTCGATTCTTCGGAGCTCCATCATGATTGTGGCCGCGAAGGTGCTTATTAGATTCCAAGCTGGCTCCGATTCCAGCATTGCGTTGACCATATTGTCCGCTCTAATGGAGCGGCCCATTGTCTTTTCTAGACAACGCCTTTCTTCTAGAAAGCGTCCACATGCGAATAAGACGTGTTTGGCGTCTTAAGTCAGACCTCGGTCGCACCGGGGGCAAAAGTCGGTTTGCTTGTGGCCAAAGCGCTTCAAGTAGTTTGGAAAACATCCATGTTTCCGAAAGAATATGTGAAATACAGAAATTAAGCTCGCCGTGTTTGCGATTTACCCAAGGTTCAAGCTCTGGGATGAGCGTGTGTGTCCACCGCCCTTCAGTTTAGTTTAATTAATAACTTGAAAACTAAGCAAGATTTCTTGATTCAGTTTTTTATTAATTAATATGTATACCCTCAGAAATATGTTTTAGAAAAATGGGCGTGTCACCGCCCACAAAAAAAAAATGTATAAAAATTTTGTATTAAAAAAAATGTTTGTTTAGAGAAATTTTGCTTGTTAATACATATTTTAAAATAATTATACTCATTCACGAAAGTGAAATAAGTACATATATTGGTTTTGTGCAATGTCCGTCCGTCTGTCCGTATGAACGCAACTTTTTTCGGCGCTATTGAAGCTAGAGACTTGAAATTTGGAACACATACTCGTGTATAGCTCCCATTTATAAAGTGTTTCCCGATCCGCCCACCATGGGCGTGGAAAATCGGAAAATGCATTTTCCGATATTCCAGAAATTTGGTATGTAGGTCCGCGTCGACCACTCAAGATCACATGCTATGGCGCATATATCTCCGACCATTGGGGGCGTGGCAAATCGCATAAAACTGTATCTCCTAGAGTTTTAAAGCTAGAGCTTTGAAATTTTGCACGTGAGCTAATGTTATGATTCTATAAAGACTAATGAAAAATTTATATGTCTAGGGGCGTGGAAAATCGGACCTGCAGATATAGTGATTTTACAAATTTTGGTATATTTCACGCACTATTTATGCTAGAAACCTGAAACTTGGTATATATACGCGGGTTGACCACCCAAGCCAACGAGCTATGGTGGACAAATCTCCGCCCAAAGGGGGCGTGGCAAACCGCGAAAGTTTATACCTCCTAAAGTAGAAGAGCTAGAAGCTTCAAATTTGGATAGTTGTGTTACTGGTAACCTCCTCTATCGATTCCCCAAAAATAATGTCAATGCCTCCTTGGGGGCGTGGCATACCGAAAAATACCCTGTAATTTTCACATTTTTGGAGCGTAAGCATTAAAATTTTGCAATTAGGTTAACGTTAGCTCGTTCTACGAGCTGTCTACGTCCAGTAGGGGCGTGGCAAATCGAGAAAAACTGAATTTTCTACAGTAGTAGAGCTAAACTTAGCTACTAAATTGCTGATGGGATGTGAATGAGTGTCCCGCAGTCGGTAACGCCCGACTGCAACATTCTTACTTGTTTTAATTAAATTAACATTCTTCAGTTTCGGGTTCCACATCAGCCAGAAATATGAATTTTTGTTCCTGCAGCATTTCTTCCATTTGGAATTTATATTTTGACAAAAAAGCGGCGTTTGCTTTTATAATATGATTAATAAGTTGAATCCACAATAGTCGTATTTAGTTTTGCCTTAAAAAAATTTCATAATTACGGTTTCTTGGTTATATAGCCCTTTTCATTAGGCCAAACATCACCTGCTGAAAATTGATTTGCGCCGGTTGTGCGCAAAAGTGCACATTGAGATTTTTGCCATGAATTCACAATTAATGGCTCTACGACATACTTTTGAAATTACACTTATGCGCCCTTTTATGGCTGTTTTATATGTCTAAAGGTGCCCATCCACTTGCGAACATGTTGTGTTCGAAGTGGTCTGGGAGATTATTCTTCAAAATAAGTGTACAAAACGCTTTACACTTGTTGTCCGGTCTATGTGTTGTCTGGTTAGTGACTCAAGCTAGCGGCTCACAAAACGGAAGTCGCCCTAGTCAGCAGTCGCAAAAAAGTGGAAACTGTCAATATAAAGATCGGCAGCGTCACCATCTTGTCAAAGAGGGCGCTAAAATATCTTGGCGTCATGTTAGACACAAGATTAACTATCCGCGTACACTTAAAATATGTTCATAACAAGTAAGAAGGCTCTAGTCGAGACTGCTCGACTAGGAGATACCATGAACCCTCCAAGCTGATATTCTAATCATTCTGCACTTATTTTATGCACACATATGTACATACATACACATGCATCCATCCACACGCTCGCTTAAGCCCGCGCTCTGCTAACTGCGCAGTAAGCAGCGACTGCGCTTGGGCTGCACTGCAGTGTGGGCAATATTATGAGATTTTATTTGTTGAATAATTTTGTTTGTAGACGTACGATCTTAATGAAACCTTCAGAGCGTAATCATAATGTATAAATGTGTGTTCCAAAGCACAAGTCTCTAGTACTTGATACACGTTTTTTACGAATTGGGGGCGAAGGGGGCGTGGTATCCAAAATCTGTAAATTACAAAATGTGTGTATCCAAGTGTATATACACAAAAAATCTGAAGACTATGTTTAATAGTGTTAAAATTAGGCTGAAAAAACAATATAAATTTATCGATTATCCTCGATAAAAAAGATATCAAATGAGTTATCGAAAAAATATGATAAACTTGTACTGCGTATGGTATACACGAGTCTACATACAAAATTTCAGCTCTCTAGCTCTTATAACTTCTGAGATCGACGCACTCATACAGACGGACAGACGGACGGACGGACGAACAGGGCTATATCGACTCAGCTCATCGTCCTGATCAAGAATATATATACTTTATGGGGTCTGTCACGACTCCTTCTGCCTGTTACATTTTTTTCACAAAACCATTATATCCTGATTTCCCATTTTCAATGGGTTCAGGGTATAAAAAGGCAGCTGATTCTTGTATAGCTCTCTTTAACACGCGGGGGCCAAAACAGCGACGACGCGACAGTAGGGCCTCTGCCGGCAGAGCGTGGCAAAAATAAGTAAAGTCATAATCACCGATTTTGGATTTTTTGATGCCATTCGATTGGAAATTAATCATAGGGACAGGTTCCAAACGATTTTTGAATATAGTTGAATTTTAAGGGTAGTTATTACCCCTCAAAGTTGGGTAAATTTGCAAACTGAACCGAAACATCGAAATTTTGTAAAAAAATGTTACAGTTCGCGAACGAACTGTACGGATTGTTGATTTCTTGGTATCGTTGGAAAGATTGGTTTATTCCCAACAAAATAAAAGAGGATAGAATCATTCTAGGTAACGTCCAAATTTTGCCTTTTTTTTTTAAACTAAAATGGATTAAATATATTCGATTCCCGGCGATTCCTGAACTTCGGTTTATACACACGTGTTAAGAAATGTATAATCTACAAGATTCATAAAAGATTGGCTGCAAGAATTTGCAACTTTGGTTTTCTATAGCAAAAAACTAATCCAAAATTGGCATAAAAACGCACAAAATGTACTAAAAAAGGTCAAATTTGCATGCAGTACACAGTGGGCGAAACGGCTGATTTAGCGGCGATTAATTAATAACTTTTGCAAAAATGATGCTATTTTTGTACGGATACTTTTGTTTTGTAGATAAATTATATACACATCAGAATTAATGTAAAAAATTTTTTTTCATTAAGTGAAAATATTAAAAAAAAATTTTTTTTTTAAGATAGTGTAAGCCCGTTCTATTCGATGTCTGGTCATTTTCGCTCAATTTTAAGGAATTTCAATACATTTTTAATACTTCTTTTTATTTGCTATTACTTTAGAAATATATATACAAACCATAAAAAAAATTCAAATAAATAAGACAGCAATAACATTTTTAAAAAAGTTATGGAAAGTGTCTTTTCTCGCTAATGCGAGCATGTTCTGCAGAGTAATGTTCAATCGAGGAAATATGTTTTTTTTTTTTTTTTATATATATATATATATGTATGTTTGTTTGTTTGTTTGTTTTTTTTCTTAAAGCATACATTTCATCAATCCATATATCGTAAATAGTACCGACTTCAACAATTTTATTTATTTATTTATTTATTTTTTTTTTTTTTGCTTAATGTTTTTTAAATTTATTCATCTGATATTGTGCAATCCGATTACTCAACTTGTTCGTCCCTATTTAAAATAAGACTAATAATGGGTTTATCTGTAAACTGATCTTGTTTAGAAAAGGATACTGTAGATTTAGCTAACACTATAATAAATGAGTCCGATGAAATAAAAAATGTGTGCGCCAAGTCTTTCATGTGTTATTGCGAGAATTCTTTTTTTTGGTTTTATCTCCATTTGAATGTCATATTTGTAAAGCAATTTTTTATTTTCTTATCAATTTTAGCGCATTGCCTATCGTTATATTTATTTTTATCAATCATATTTGTGTAGATGTATGTTTCTACAGCAAAAGTTTTTTTTAAGCATCAGTCCCCATAAGCCATAAACAAAAATTCTCGTTTTGACACTGAAATTGTTGCTAAAAAAAATATTTCTAAAATAATATGCAGGTATATGCAGCTCATTGTACACGATTTCACTTCGTAATACACAGACTTATTTTTTAAAAATACATTGATACCGAATCCAGTCGAATCTTAAAAGTTCTACTCTACTAAAGTTCAGTTAATAGCAAATGCTAAGACAAATTCAAGTGCTAATTAAAAAATTACGTTTTGGGACGAAACACAATCACAAGTCGCAAACATTTATTTTGTTAGTAACTACATACCTTTTTATTCAGTTCACAGCAAAAAGTTCAATTGAAAACAATAAAACCAATTTTTGTTGAATTTTTTTCGATTCAATCTGAATTGCCGGGAAAGCTGAATGTAACAGCCAATGAAATATATGTTGTCTTCTAAGCTTCACAACCGTGCTAATATTGAGAAAAAATCGAAGCGAATTATGTTTTTGGTCTATTGAATATGTTAGTAATCGATTACAAAAAAGAAATTGGCAACTAGATTTACTTTAAATTTGAATTAATCGGAGCTAAATCAGCCGTTTCGCCCACTGTGCAGTAGGTAGAAATGCCGACGGCAAATCAAAGGGCTTGGGTTTTTTGGCAAAAGAAAAATAAAAATTATTTTTCCAATTTTGTATTGTTTTTTTGTTTAAGTAATCATATTTACTGTAATTAATTTAAATAAAATCATTTTCAACATAAAATATTTCAGTTTTTCATGCAAATGCAGGTATTTTTGGTAACAAATCATATTTTTTAACTTTGAGGTAAAGCTGTGAAGCCACCTGTTACCGCAGTACCTTGTGCTTAGATTCATTTTAAAGATTGAAAAATTCTCTGCCTAATGCCTTTTAAATTTTTTAAATATATTGCTAGGCTCCAAAGTTATGGTTTTCGCAACGCAAAATGAGCAAAGGTCCCACTGTGCGTCGCGACGTCTCCCTCTAATGAGCGTCATTATGTCCGTCATCTTCTATGCTGCGCCAATCAAGTCAAGAGCGATGTCAACGCCGAGCTACAGCTGGGTCATTTGCGCCACCTTTAGAGTGTGCGCAATCAAAGTCTGCTACGCTTTCAGGACAGTCTCCGATGACACGGCGCTCGTCATAGCCGGCATGGTGCCCCTGGAGGAATTGGACGACGAAGCCATGGAGCGGAATACACACGCCTATACGATGCAACGCTATTAGGGCGAACAGTATGGAACGATGGCAAAGACAGTGCACTGTGGGGAATTTTGCCGTTTTTCGGGTATTGAGTCATTTTTTCGAAGTATGAAAATTTATAATTCAGTTATGTTAACATATTAATAAAACTCCAAACTTTAAGACGGACAGACGGACAGACGGACGGACGGACAGACGGACAGACAGACAGACGGACAGGGCTAAATCAACTTATCTCGTCGCCCTGATCAAGAATATATATACTTTGCGGGGTCTGCCACGCCTCCTTCTGCCTGTTACATACATTTTAACAAAACCATTATACCCTGATTTCCCATTTTCAATGGGTTCAGGGTATAAAAAGGAACAAAAGTAACAACAATAATAAAGCTCGCATACGAAAGCTCATTCCGTGGCTTGTGTCGCGGAGCTTTCTGTGTGTGGATCGTCTTCCACAGAAAGCTCTCTTGGTACGGGTCTCCACATCCCTCCAATATTTTTCAGCTTCATCTTCAACCCATTGTCCTGCGCGCCGGCTCCAGTTTCCGGTACTTGAGGTGTTTGCCCAGGTGTGCCCGTGTCCTGGACACTATCGGTTGACGCTGCAGCTCCGTGCGTACCTGTAACTAAAATCTTTTTTAAATGACTCACGTCCCTTGTTAGTGTTTTTCCTCCTCCTTGCACTTGAACTATATTCCCCTTTCTGTTGATCACCACGTACTCGGTTGTATCGAACGTGGGCGTCAGTTTATGTGGGCACAGGACATTCTTCAGCACGATTTTGTCGCCGGGCTGGATATCCGATGTTTTGGCGCCTCTTCTCTTGTCTGCTCTCTCTTTTCCTTTTTGTTTGTTTAAGCAATCTAAGTCTCTTTCCGAGGATTCACCAACATCACCTATCAAATCCAGAACGTCTGGTATCTTGTCTCTAATGATTCTGTTAAACATCAATTCCGACGGGGCTGCTCCTGTGGTCCCATGCGGTGTTACGTTGTACATCATGACGAAGTTTTGAATCTCTTGTTTATAGTCTTTCCCTTTCGACCACGCGATTTTTAGGCGTTTTACTAAAGCCCTGTTCATATTTTCTACTTCGCCATTCGCCTGTGGCCAATATGGTGGAGTCGTTATTTGGATAATACCGCTGTTCCGGCAAAAATCTTGAAATTCGAGACTTACGAATTGCCGACCGTTGTCGGTTCTCAGTGTTCGTGGTATTCCCAAACGAGAAAATATCTCCTGCATTTGTTCGATTAATACTTTCGAAGAGATAGTTTTAATAAATTTAAATTCCATGTATCTGGAAAAGTAATCGATTAACACCAGTACATGGTCGTTGCTTGGCAAAGGGCCCAGTAAGTCAGATGCGACACATTGTCAAGGGCCAGCTGGAAACGCATGTCGATCCATTGGTGCTGGTTTATTCGCCAACGATACGGATATGCAATCTCTGCAGGCCTTGACAAAACTTTCTGCTTCTCGGTCGATCCTTGGCCACCACACCTTTGATCGTAGTCTCCGTTTCATAGCGGATTCGCCCGGATGACCCTCGTGGGCTAGCTCGAGCACTTGAGATCGTAGCATTGTTGGTATGACTATTTTGGTTCCGCGTAAGAGTACATTGCCAACTGCCGATAGCTCCCATCGGAATGGATAATATGGACTGGATGCGTGTGCCTCCCATGAGTTGGTGCTAAGGCAGGTCATTGTATCAATTATTTCCTCGTCCTGCATACTTTTGTCCATGATTTCCGATATGGTTAGTGACTTTGGTACCCCTTTTTCTACAATTTGAAAAATATTCTGCTCATCTTGCCAATCAAAAGCTTCCGCGTTAGTTATTTGGCAAAGACGCGACACGGAATCTGCGATATTTTCTTTCCCGGCTTTATAAATGACCCGAAATCGGTAAGACTGCAGACGTAGCAACCAGCGTTCGATCCGTGCCGGTGGTTTCGAAGTTGGTTTGAAGATGGACTCTAAAGGCTTATGGTCTGTTATCAGATCAAATTCCAGTCCCGCTAAGTAGTAGTAGAATTTCTCCACTGCCCACACTAGTGCCAAACTTTCTTTCTCCGTTTGTGAATATCTTTTTTCCATGTCAGTTAGGCTTTTACTGGCGAACGATACGATATGATGCACGTTGCTGTCATCAATCTGCACTAGAACAGCTCCCAATGCAACTGGGCTTGCATCGGCTATGAGACACGTACGAAAATTGTTATTAAAATATGACAGATTTGTTACCTCGCCGACTTGCTTCTTCAAGATATCGAAAGCTCGTTGTTCCTTGTCGCTCCATTCGAATGTGGTGTTTGCCTTTATTAATCTTCTCAATGGTTCAGTCGTGTTGGCTAGATCTGGTATAAATTTTCCAACGTATGTTACAAGGCCTAATAAACTTCTTGTCTCCTCCTTAGTTTTCGGGGCCCGGAAGCCTGCGATCACCTTGACCTTCTCTGGATCCGCTTCAATACCGTGGTCCGACAGAATGTGACCTAGGAACTTGAGTTTATTAGTTTTATACACACATTTCTGCTCATTCAGCACCACGTTGTGGGCATCAAAGATTTTCAGAACTGCTTTTAGTGCCTTGTCGTGCTCCTCTTCGGTTTTGCCAAATACGATGACATCGTCAATATAGTTAAGAGCATTTGAACAGCCTGCTAGTAATTCTTCCAGCCGCCTCTGAAATATTTCTGGGGCCGAGTTAACCCCAAAGAATAGTCTTTTGTAACGAAATAGTCCCTTGAGTGTAATAAATGTAGTGATCTGCCGACTCGATTCGTCGAGCTCCAATTGGTGATAGGCATTTCTCAGATCCAGCCTTGAAAAGTATTTTGCCTCTCGAAGCTTGGTCATAAACATGTCGAATGTTGGCAGTGGGTGATTCTCTCTTGAGATAGCTAGATTCGCTCTTCTCATATCCAAACATAGCCTTATTTCTCCGTTCCCTTTAAATGCAACTACCACTGGCGAAATCCATGGGCTCGGTCCACGAACTGGTTCTATGATATCTTGCTGCACCGCCTGGTTTATCCTTTCTGCGATTTGGTCCTCTAACGCAGTCGGGAATCTGCGCATTGGCTGCTGAACTGGTCTCACATTGTGGTCAATGGCCAGCCTCACAGGTGATGCTTTCCATTTGGGAAAACATGTGTGAGCTTCCACTCTATTTACGTTTAAGCCAAGTTTTAGAACGTTGAGTTGCACGGCTGTGTCTCGACCCAGTAACGATTGTCTCCCATTTTCGATTACATAAAATGTAGCAATCATTTCTGGTCTTTCTTAAACTCTAATCGGGGCTTCAAAGACGTTAACCACTTTCAGCGTCTCGTCCGACGCATAAGCTTTGAACTGGGTAGCTGAAGTGGTGCGAATATTAAACACCGTCGCCTGTTTACGATTCAATCGCAGCCAATCGCCGTGGCTTATCAGGTTGTACCGCGATCCTGAGTCAATGATCATCTGTAGCTGGGATCCCCCAACTAGGCATGACACGGTTTCTTCTCCTCCTGGTTCGCTAATCACCTTAAAACAGTTTGACCAACCTTGGCCGCCCTGACTTTTAGTCTCTTCTTCATCGATGGCGTGCACGTGGGACTGCGAGGTTCGCGGTCGCTTGCGTTGATACTCATATGGTGTGCTACGCTGCCTCTTTAACGTGGTTTTGCACATACGAGCATAATGTCCGAACCGGGAACACTTATTACATTTCGATTTCCTTGCCGGGCATGCCATATTCCGTTCGTCATGGTCTTCTGCTCCACACCGGCCACACACGACACCTACTTTGTCTTGCCTCCTTGGCTGAACCGCGATTTTCTTTACAATCTCGGTATCCGGCGGGATCAGCATTGCCTCTGACTGCTGGTTCACTTGTTCTTCAATGGTGCACATATTTATTATCTCCTCCAGCTTCAGCTCCGATTCCAGTAGCTTCTTTTTAAACGAGGCCTTAGCCCAGGCATCAATTATTTTGTCAGAAATGCAGATCTCCTGGATTTCAATCTTGGTTGTTCCGAACGAGCACTTGCTGGCTTGTTGTCTTAGACGCAACAAGAACTCGGCAAAGCACTCACCTTGACGAGGCGTCATGCTGCGAAACATGTGTCTCTCGAAAACTGCGTTACGTTGTGGTGAAAAGTATTCATTCAGTTTGTCCACCAGCGGAGTAAATACGTCATTTTCGATGTTCGCATCGTATGGTACCAACGCGCCTGGAAGACTGTACACTACCTCTTGTAGCTGTGGTCCCCCTAGATGGAGTAATTTATTTCGCTTTTTGACTACTGACGAAATTTCTTCTGTGTCTATGTAGATATTAAATGACCGCAGCCACTTCTCCCATTCATTGCGCCACAATGATTTTTCTATGTTCGCGCACAGAAATGGTTTAATTTCTGTCATTCTGCCGATCTGTTTTAGCTTGCACTTTTTGATATATATATATATATATATATATATATATATATATATATATATATATATATATATATATATATATATATATATATATATATATATATATCTGTTTTGTGCCCAGCCTCTGACTTTTCAGATGATTTATTTGGCTTGCACTTTTTTGTGCCCAGCCTCTGATTTGTTTTTCAAATATATTTGTGTTCTTTCTTTAATCAGCTTGCACGGGCGTTTGTTTTGCCTTGCTCAGCTGTTTTGTTTTCTTTTTTTTTTTTTTTTTTTTTGGCTTGTCTTAGAGTCGCCTTTGCGCTCTCTCAACTCAGCTCATGTACTCTTGTACTTTTTGCGATTGCTTTTTTTTTGTGTGTGGCTTGTCTTAGAGTCGCCTTTGCGCTCTCTCAACTCAGCTCATGTACTCTTGTACTTTTTGCGATTGCTTTTTTTTTTGTGTGGCTTGTCTTAGAGTCGCCTTTGCGCTCTCTCAACTCAGCCTACGTATGCACGTATTATTATTACAATGATTTTGATTATTTTTGTTTTATTTATCCTCTTTTTTTTTTTTGTTTTGTTTATGGCGGTGCTGGCTGGGTATATTCGTGTTTAACCTCACTTTTTTTTTCAATTGGTAGGCCGCGTTTTCTTTATGTTCTCTTTCTTCTTTTTTTGTGTTTTCACCTCGTCGCCAATGTATCAACCCGTGTTTACCCGTGTTTAAGTAAACACAATTATCGGTTAGTTAATTTGCAAAGTAATCTTTATTTATTCACGCGTCGTTTTCAATGATCAGCCACGCTCGCTGGCAAGAAGAATAGAATAAGTAAAAAGGAACAAAAGTAACAACAATAATAAAGCTCGCATACGAAAGCTCATTCCGTGGCTTGTGTCGCGGAGCTTTCTGTGTGTGGATCGTCTTCCACAGAAAGCTCTCTTGGTACGGGTCTCCACACTAATAGCACTAACCAGACAACACATAGACTAGACACGTAGAGCAATTTTTTCAACGACGGAATTGTTCTCTGAAGAGACCGGAGAACTTCGTATTTGCTTGGCTCGGTCTTTTGAGGCTCAAGCAGTGAAAATGCTGCCCGACAAAGTCAGTGCGCTGCTAGCGCTCAATCGAAATGGTTCCGTTCCCATATGAAGCACAGCTGTGTGTTATTTGTCCTACTCTCTCTCTCTCTCAGTCCCTCTCTCTCTCGCTCACTATGGTCTCTGAAATCATCACCCTCAGCAGCGCACAAAAATTGAAATTTCTGTTCGCGACGATCCCAGCTCTTTCCTTTTGAATGAAGGGTATACCGAAATCTTAAAAGGGTTTGCCACGTTTATACAAAATGTTAGCGTTTTCATGATTATTTCTAGGAAGGGTATGAAAGCGTTGAGGCGCATAAAGAATATGATCTCGCGATGGGCATGCACACACACACTTGTAGTCCCTTGCTACATGTATGAGCATTTGTGACCTGCGTGCGTTACTCTTGCTGCTTGTAGCAATTTCAAAGCCCTGCATTTGCATTTGGTCGGTCTTACGGACTGTCATAACCACTTCACACAGATGTACTATGTATGAACATACATACATATGTACATAAGTACATTTATATATTATTATAGCTAATCATGTCTCAAAATATGTGTATATCCATCCATAAAATAGTGTAATTATATATAATTTAAATTATTTTATACACATTTTCAACCGAAAAAATTATCGTAAAACACTAATAAGTTTATTAAATGCTTTGCAATATATGAAATACACATGTCATATTATACTCAAGCTTTACTCATTATTGCCAAAAATTTCTAATTAGTCATAATGGCCCATTTGATAGTCACCCTACGATTCAAAACATACAAAATTTACAAACTACTAAATCCAGAGACAATTAGCTTGCCATCCCATACAAGCATACACAAGCATACCATACACACATACATATGTATGTATGTACATATGCAGCCCGTGGCAGGCACAAGCCAATGCTCACATATTATGAGCATACACGCTTACAATATTCCAAAGGCAGCAAGAATAGTTTCCTACACTCACACAAATGGCTCATACATGTAAGACGGGACTGTCACTGACGATTGACGAAAATACTTGTGAAGTGAGCACATGCATACATACATTTGCATATGTGTATGCTTGTATGGGATGGCAAGCTAATTGTCTCTGGATTTAGTAGTTTGTAAATTTTGTATGTTTTGAATCGTAGGGTGACTATCAAATGGGCCATTATGACTAATTAGAAATTTTTGGCAATAATGAGTAAAGCTTGAGTATAATATGACATGTGTATTTCATATATTGCAAAGCATTTAATAAACTTATTAGTGTTTTACGATAATTTTTTCGGTTGAAAATGTGTATAAAATAATTTAAATTATATATAATTACACTATTTTATGGATATACACATATTTTGAGACATGATTAGCTATAATAATATATAAATGTACTTATGTACATATGTATGTTCATACATAGTACATCTGTGTGAAGTGGTTATGACAGTCCGTAAGACCGACCAAATGCAAATGCAGGGCTTTGAAATTGCTACAAGCAGCAAGAGTAACGCACGCAGGTCACAAATGCGCATACATGTAGCAAGGGACTACAAGTGTGTGTGTGCATGCCCATCGCGAGATCATATTCTTTATGCGCCTCAACGCTTTCATACCCTTCCTAGAAATAATCATGAAAACGCTAACATTTTGTATGAACGTGGCAAACCCTTTTAAGATTTCGGTATACCCTTCATTCAAAAGGAAAGAGCTGGGATCGTCGCGAACAGAAATTTCAATTTTTGTGCGCTGCTGAGGGTGATGATTTCAGAGACCATAGTGAGCGAGAGAGAGAGGGACTGAGAGAGAGAGAGAGAGTAGGACAAATAACACACAGCTGTGCTTCATATGGGAACGGAACCATTTCGATTGAGCGCTAGCAGCGCACTGACTTTGTCGGGCAGCATTTTCACTGCTTGAGCCTCAAAAGACCGAGCCAAGCAAATACGAAGTTCTCCGGTCTCTTCAGAGAACAATTCCGTCGTTGAAAAAAATTGCTCTACGTGTCTAGTCTATGTGTTGTCTGGTTAGTGCTAATAGCTAATAAGCAATACAAATTTGTTATACTATAGTGAATAAATGAAATATATATTTGTATGTAGTATATTTAGGCATATTCTGATATGAATACATATAAAGGCTCTTTAAGCTAGTTTTATTACAATTACATATTTTACACGATTTTGTATGCAAGTTAATTTAAATTGTTATACTTAGATGCATTGTATTAATTAAATAAGTAAAAATATTATTATTACTGTCTATGATATATTGTTGTAAGTTGTTTTGTACATTAAACTCAAAGGTATTTACAAAATACTGCATGTATGAGAACAGCAACGTCCAGATCCACTTTTACTCTTTAGCCTCTGATCTGCAATAAGCAAAATAGATACATACTTTAGTTTGTTTTAAGTTTGTTTAATTTAAGTATGTAATCATAATATTAATATTTATATGCTTTGAACCCACTAAAAACAGGGTATAACGTTTTGCTAAAATGTATGTGGGAGTCCTAAAAGTTACGACATCCCTGGCATAGGTACACAGGTACAGGATTGAACGCGAGCCTCGAGCTAGATTTTTATCTTGAACCCATTGAAAATGGGAAATCAGGGTATGTTTTTTTTTTTTAATGTAACAGGCAGGAGGCGTGGCAGATCCCATAAATTACAATATATACATACATATATTGTTGATCAGGGCGATCCGTCCGTCCGTCCGTCTGTCCGCGTCGATCTCAGAAGATATAAGAGCTAGAGTCCTCATTTTTTAAATGTCCGTATATAGCGCGCGAGTTACCATCTCTGCTCCCCTCGAGATGTCACCCCAGAAGCAGCCCCGCCTTTTAGCTGAGTCGGCACTTGGCTATCGTGTGGGCGATGTCGGCTAGCAGTTCTTCTGAATTGCTAAATAAAATTACAAGGTATCGACATTCTGCCGACGAACAAGCTGGCTTGGGTTAGAGCAAGGCATTTCATTTTTGTACAGTAGTTTTAGTCTTGATCTGAAGACAGCAGAAACAAGTTGATTTAAAATAAATTAAGCTTTGAACAACAAACTCGACTATATTGTTATTATTCAACTATAACTAACTAAATCCGGAGGATCCAACCACACCCTGATCACCAAACCAGCTACAATGAGAAGCCTTCTACTACTTATAACCATGAAAGTTGCAGATAAGTAACAAAAATCAAATAAAAATAAAAAACAAAACAAAAATTAAGCGTCAAAGTGCTAAGGTGGATCTAAGAAATAAAATGTTAAAGAAGAAAAAAAAAAAAATGAGTGAATAAATGCAAAAGTTATATATACATACATTTGTAGATTGGCCACTGTGCGTAGCCTATTATTAAATTATTTAGAACTTCCAAGAATTGTAAATATTGGTGGCACCCTTTGAGCGAAGCGACGGCGATGTCGCTGAGTGTAGACCAACTTGCGTTGGAAAAGCAACAGAAGCAGGTACTGATGCGAGAATAGCAAGTTCACTTGAGTTCAGACAGTGTTAAATTTAAATTCGCTACGTTCTTAGAGGACAGATCGGCCAAACAGTGTAAAGGTGTCCCCGACATATACATACAGTGGCTCACAGCTTATTTCGTGCAGCGCCATAGTACAATTTTAAAGGCGTATTCCCGCTAAACCAGTAAAGATATCCAAAAAATTTAAATGGGATCTTATTTATTAGTAATTCATTATATATTAACGCATTTCATTATTTTTCTGTTCCAACAAATAACATTTAAAACTAAAGAAAACTGAAACAACTGGCTATTTCCATGTCACAGCTTATTTCGTGCACTTCACTTTCAATGACTTTATTTCCCAAAAATTCTTAAATTATGATTTTTGTTTTCCCCTTTTTTGTTTAATCACCCCTTTTAATTATGATTCCGTCGAGTTTAACAATTTTCGGGTGACTTCGCTGGAGATTTTTGGCCATTCCTCCAATAGGGACGTTTTGAGGTAATTTTCATTGGTTATTGACCTATTTCGAATGGCCACGCCCAATTTTGCCCACAAATTTTCTATAACGGCTAAGTATGACCACTGGGCTAGTTGATTGACCACATTTAGACAGTTCCAGATCAACCAGGACTGGGTAATGCCCGGTTTATGTTTTTGGTCATTAGCCTGATCAAAGCGGCATCGCGCTTCTATACCCAGCTCTTCGGCATTTTGGAGCAAATTTTCTCTTAAAAAGTATTGGTACATATTATTGTTCAAATTGCCATCAATGAAAACTAAGAATCCAACTCCCGAACCCGACCTGCAGGTCCAACCATGCAACAGCCTTTCAAAGTTTGGGAAAGTGGCAAAGTTGTGAAGAGCAGCGTGTTTTTGTGAAAAATATCCCACTTGTCAATTGAATTGTAGGAAAAATCTTGCACCAATTTTTGCAGTGTTGGTTGCGATTTTAAGAATGAATTATTACTAATAGAATACAAAAAAAATTATGTTAATACGACTTTTCATTGCAGATCTGGTTTAAATTTACTAAACCTCTAAATTTGACCATTTTTTTTTTACCTAAAGTAGTCTATATCTTTGTGAGTTCCGCCGAGTTCCGAGCACCGGTATATATACACGTGTTAAGGAAGATGTCCTCTTTAATATAAATAAAACTTTGGGTGCCACCAGATGCCACCCCGGATTTCTATAGCAAAAAACTAACCCAAAGTCGGCATAAAAACGCACAAAATGTACTAAAAAAGGTCAAACTTGCATGCAGCTGCATGCAAATCGAAAATTTTTTTTTTTTTGGTAATTTTTTTCTTCTTTTTTTTACAAATTTTTGTTTTTTGTTTGTTTAAATATTGCAAATAATTAAAAATAAATCAATTTCAACAAAAAATGTTGTAGTTTTTCATACAAAAACATGCATTTTAGGACAAAAATCACATTTTTCAGGTTTGAGGTTAAACTGTGAAGCACCCTGTTAACGCATCACCCTGTATTTTAGCTTATTTATAGCTTGAAGAATTCTCTGTCGAATGCTTTTTAAATTTTTTAAATATCTTGCTTGGTTCAAAGTTCAAAGTTCAAGTTATGATTTTTGCAACGCAAAATGAGCAAAGGCCCCACTGTGCGTCGTAGACTCAGGGCACGTGAGCAGTACGTAAGCAACATGAGGTTTGCGCAGACTTGTGCGTTCCAAGCTTGTCGGTCGAACCAGTATTGGACGACTTACGACTCGTTGCACAGACATTACCATACATACACTCACACATAATTTAATATCCTAAAATTTATGTCGACTATCGGCAAAGTTAAAAAACTGATTCCAAATACTAGAAGCAGGGCAACGATTAGTACTAGTCTGACGGACATTAGGAAACTCGAACAGTTGCTAATACTGAGGACATTACACCTATGACTGCTATCTCCAGCTCTCCCCCACCTAACCGAATGATGGCTAGTCAAGCCGATATAATGAATATTTTAAAAATTCCAGATGCCATACTTTTTCTGCCATCTTATGATGGAAACCCCAAAACACTTAGCGAATTTATAACCAACGTAGAAGAAATCGTTCTACTCATTAGGGCCATTAGGAATAAAATTGAGGGAAAGGCCAACGAAACAATTATAGAAGAAGGGGCTAGCCTCAACTGGGATGAAATTAAAGAGGCACTCTTGCTGCATTGCACAGACAAAAGAGACGAGCCCACCTTAATGTATGAATTACATAACCTACTACAAAATCCACTCCCAATTCAAACAGTCTACGACAAGGTTTTCGAGATTAGACTCGCATTATTTAGACTAACCGACACCAAAGAAATAGACCCAATGCTGATAAAAACAAAGAAAAAACTCTTTGCAGACGTTTGTCTGAACTCATTTTTATCAGGTATCAAGGGACCTTTAGTCACAGCAGTCTAGGCTATGAAACTTACAAATCTTCGAGAAGTTTTAGAGTGGGCTTTGAAAGAAAATGAGATCTATTTCACCCAGAACACACAAAAAAGACAACAACAGAACCGTAGAATCTTCAATTCTACTTCTAGACAATAAAGTCACTTTAATAATCTTAGGATAAGTACTTAATTCATGAAATTAATTGGCAAGACTCATTAAATAATATCAAAAATCTGAAATATCCGTAGATGAACACATATATAGATTGTTAAATTTAGAAACTAAAATCAAAGATACAATTGTAAACTTTAGAATTAAGATACCAATTTTTGATAAACACAATTATACACTATTACACATTGTTCCATTAGCCGTAAATAATTCTAAGATACTAATTGTACCAAATTTCGCCATCCAAGGCCAAGCCGGCCAATCAAAATACTTTAACAACAAATGCTCTAAAATACATAAAACATTCAGGGGTTCGAGTTGCGTTTTCGTGGAGTACGGTCGACGTCATCGTGATCCATCGTGGACAATAGCTTGATCTGTGTTTTTCCCTGTGAAAATGGAAAGAACTGTAGACAACGTGGTGGCTGTGGGCGCGGCACACCCAGCGACGGCAAAAAATATCAAAGACTTACTTCGCGGCGGCCAGTGGTACAATCCGGTGGTGCAAGAGAGGGGGCAATAGCGTCACTGTTTTTGGCGTCAGGGCTTTCCTCTTTCCCTTTCTTTTTTTAAGCGCGAAAAGATTTGTCACATTAGGCGTCACATTTGTGCAAATAATAAAAAATCAGGTGCATTCACTCTAACAGCTGTTAATAGTGGTGAGTTGCTAAGTCTTAGCAAAGACAGCAACCTAGCTGTTGGTGTGAGGTAGGAGGTATTAAAAGTAATGCATACTTTCGGGCTCTCGCTTTAGTTAAGTTGAGTTTAAGTTACTGCGGTCTCTAAACTCAAATTATATTAGTAGGCAGTGCCCACTACAGGCTTCACGCCGTGGTAGTCGGAGCAATATGGAGGCCATGATGGAGGAGAGGCTGCAAGCTTTCGCGCGCCGTTCCTCGTTGCAGCGATCGCCGCAGCAACAACAGAGGGCGTTGCCGCAGCCGTCGACTAGTAATCAGTCTGCAGTGGCTGAGTGCCAGGCACCCAAATCTTTAAAACAAGCGTTAGCTCAAATAGGAGTTACGCTAGAGGGTTTATCTGCCCTATTTGGGTCCGACCGGTCAAAGACTGCGAGGTGCAGACCACGCTGGTTAAGAAAGTAGCTGAGAAAGCTAAAACAGCGAGTGTTAGTGCTACAGCAGGTAGTAATATGCCCAAGCGGTCGAGGGAAGTTGCCACTGAGCAGAGAAAAACTCCCTCGAAGCTGAGACACAATAAAAGCGCAGCAAATCCAATAGAGCCAATGGCTCTACGGGCTGCAGCCGATATAACCAACCAGGCAGGTCGACAGACGAATTCGAACAGCTGGATGGTTGTTAAGGGACGCAAGCCGCTGCAAAAACGTTCCAGAAGTGATGCCATCGCGGTTTCAGGTGTAGGTGGTTGCAGCTATGCGGGCATGCTTCGTGTAGTCAAGAGCGACCCAAATTTAAAGCATCTGTGCGGCGACGTCCAAGGTATTAGGAAAACAGCTAAGGGGGACCTTTTGTTGCAACTGAGTAGGAAGCCGGAGCATAGCGCTGAGGCTCTGCATGAAGCTGTAGGCAAAGCCTTGGGTGACCGAGCGGTAGTTAAAACACTTACCGAATCGGCTCAAATTGAGATTCGCGACCTAGATGAGTTAGCAAAGAGGAGATCTTGGAGGCAATTAGGGTGGAGTTGAAGGATAGCTCACTCCCCATTGAGGCTATCAAATCGCTTCGGCAAGCTTTTGGTGGACAGCAAAGGGTTCGGTTGCTCTTCCAATTGGGAAAGCTGAAACTCTGCTCGAGCTGTCCAAAATTAGAATACGATGGGTAGTATGCCGTATCCGAGCCGTGGAACAGCCTAAACGCTGTTTCAAGTGCCTCGATTACGGTCATATGGCAGCAAACTGTCGCAGCGACTGTGACCTAAAGGGCGCCTGTTTCAGGAGAGATGCGTCACAGTGCAAAAGCATGCACCAAGCCACCAAAATGTAGCCTTTGCATCCGGAAAGGTGAAAAGCAGACGGACCATTCAGCAGGCAGCTTCAAGTGCCCATCCTACCGTGAGGCTGCTCGTAAAATGAAATGTTAAGGTTCTTGCAGCTTAACTTAAATCATTGTATTGCTGCCCAAGATCTTCTAGAGCAGACCATTAGGGAAAAATGTATAGACGTGGCTTTTCTCAGTGAGCCCCTCCACTGTAGAACCAGCTGCCCTAGGACATGGTCAACAGACGTTAATGGCAAAGCTGCGTTGTGGGTATGCGGCAACTCATCGAACGTACTTTCGAATTTTAAGTCATTCAATGGGTTCGTACGCGGCCGAAGTTACCATAACTTATGGCTTTACAGTTGCTAGCTGGCCCCCAGCATGCAGCTCAGTGAATTCACGACGGTGCTCGACGAGCTTGCCGAGGATGCTGGGGGTCGGAAGGCCATCATAGCTGGAGATTTTAACTCCTGGGCGTTAGAATGGGGTAGCCTCACAACAAATGCCAGAGGTCGTATCCTACTGGAGATCTTCGCGACACTAGATGTTGCACTGCTCAACACTGGCCACGAGTACACCTTCAGTCGGGCGGGATCCGGATCTGTTATCGACATTACTTTTGTAACTTTATCCCTCTTTCGGGGAGCAACATGGAGCCATTGCGATAGCTATACGGGCAGCGATCATACGGCAATAGATGAGCCACCTGCCTTGTGGAGGGAGTCGTATCGGCTAGATACTTTTGATCCCGCGGTCTTTTCGGAGGCCATTCAGTCGCTGGGCACAATTGGTAATGCTGAGGCCAGAGCATGCCAAATGGTAGCCCAAATACAGAGTGCCTGCAATAGCAGCATGTTACGCCGAAAGAAGTTCACGCGACAACAGAAAGCCTACGTATTGGCGGAATGCACAAATAGGTGACATTCGTCGCAAATGCATCCAGGAGAGAAGAAACTACCAACGGGCTCGCGGTAGGTCTACGTTTTTTGAGAAGCAATTAGCTTACCAGGCAGTTAGAAGACAGCTGAAGAAGGCCATTCGGGCAAGCCAAACGAGAATGTTTTTTAGAGTTGTGCGACTCAGCCGAATATGACCCTTGGGGCAGGGCATATAAGATAGTAGTTAAAAGACTATACGCAGGTAGACAGGTGCAGCCTACGGATAGTCTGGAGCTTAAGTCAATTATGGAAACGCTCTTTCCAGAAAGTTTAAGCTCCATTCACGCCCCTGAGTCCGAGTCTGCTGATCAGGGCTCAACGAGCACTCAAATTGTTTTAGTCACAGAGGAAGAAATCATAGTAACTCTCCGGGGTCTTAGAACCAACACTGCTCCAGGGCCGGACGGGATCCGTGCGCTAAAGCTAGCCCTCACCTTGCACCCTGGTACGTTCGATGAATTATTCAATGAATGTCTAATTCAAGAGACGTTCCCGGCAAAATGGAAAGCCCAGAACCTGGTGTTGCTACCCAAGGCTGGCAAACCACCAGATGAGCCATCTTCATACAGACCGATCTGCTTCTTAGACACCATGGGAAAGGTGTTTGAGATATTGATCTGCTCCAGACTGGAGGCTGCGATTACTAGCGCCGGAGGCCTGTCACCAAATCAATATGGATTCCGAAAGGCCAAGTCAACAACAGATGCGCTAAACAAAGTTGTTGGTCTGGCCACTTCCGCCATCCATGGCACAAGATGGAAGCATGGAACGAAGCAATACTGCATTATTGCGACTCTGGACGTAAAGAATGCCTTCAACACAGCTAGTTGGGATATGATACTGAATGCTCACAATATAATATCCCTAAATATCTTAAAGAAACAATAAAGAGCTACTTCAGAGGAAGAACACTGGTATACAATACGAGTGAGGGTCCCCAAACTCATACAGTGTCAGCTGGAGTACCCCAAGGCTCAGTGCTGGGGCCTCTCCTATGGAATATCATGTACGACGGCGTACTCCGCTTAGAACTACCAGCAGGTGTGCACACCATTGGCTTTGCTGATGATGAAGCTGTCGTATTCATAGGAAAGGAGCTCAAAGATACAGAGGATATGTGCAGCGAAAGTATCAATCGCATACGAAGCTGGTTGACTGGAGCTGGGCTCGAGCTAGCGGCACACAAAACTGAAGTTGTCCTAGTCAGCAGTCGCATAAGAGTGGAAACTGCCAATATAAAGATCGGCAGCGTCACCATTGCGTCAAAGAGGGCGATAAAGAATCTTGGTGTCATGATAGACGCGGCGTTCATCATAGCTGGTATGGTACCACTGGAGTACTTGGTAGCCGAAGCCGTGGAGCGGAATTCGCACGCGCCTGCGCGACTCAACGCTATCAGGGCGAACAGCATTGCACGATGGCAAAGAAAGTGGAATAGCTCAGCTAAAGGGCGGTGGACGCACAAGCTCATCCCGGAGCTTGAACCATGGATCAACCGCAAACACGGCGAGGTAAACTTCTACCTTACGCAGATCCTCTCGGGACATGGATGCTTTCGGAGCTATTTGAAGCGCTTTGGCCACGAGGAATCTGACGAGTGCCCCTGGTGCGAGCGAGGGCAATTGGAAGACGCGAACCACATTCTTTTCGAATGTGGACGGTTCCTGGAGGAGAGGCGTCGTCTGGAAGAGGCAGTGGGCCGCTCCATCAGAGCGGACAACATTGTCAACGCCATGCTGGAATCGGAGGAAGCTTGGGAACTAACAAGCACCTTCGCGGCCACAGTGATGATGGAGCTCCGCAGAGTCCAGCGAATGAGAAGACGAGCTGTCCCAGGCTAAGGTAGCGCACAATGCTTGCGAAGCAATGCTTTACGGCCGTCCCGCAAGCATCGCGCACTATCCTAGCCACCACGCAACTTGCAACTTGTATTATAAAGATTGTCAATAAACGAATATAAAAAAAAAATAGAACGTTGCAGTCGGGCGTTACCGACTGCGGGATACTCATTCACATCCCATCAGCACTTTAGTAGCTAAGTTTAGCTCTAGTACTGCAGAAAACGCAGTTTTTCTCGATTTGCCACGCCCCTACTGGGCGTAGACATCTCATTTTTGGCCAGATCGTAAAACGGTAACCTAACTGCAAAGTTTGGATGATTACGCTCCAAAAATGGGAAAATTACAGGGTATTTTTTGATATGCCACGACCCTAAAGAGGTGTACAAAATATTTTTGGGAAATCGATAGAGGAGGTACCAGTAACTCAAATATCCAAATTTGAAGCTTCTAGCTTTTATACTTTAGGAGATATCAGCTTTCACGGTTTGCCACGCCCCCTTTGGTGGTCAACCCGCGTATATATACCAAATTTCAGGTCTCTAGCATCAATATTGCCAAAAATATAGCAAAATCGGAAAAATAACTATATCAGGTCCGATTTGCCACGTCCTTAGTGGGCGTAGACATATAAATTTTTCATCAGCCTTTATAGAATCATAACATTAGCTCACGTGCAAAATTTCAACGTTCTAGCTTTAACCCTTTATACGGCCTTGTTGCATATCTGCAACATACCGTTTAAATTGAGTTATTTCGCAATGGGTATCAAGAAAGTGGTATGGCAAATTTTTTTGTAAGTCAGAAATATGTGTTTTTTCGATTTTTGTAGCTGGTCACAATTGTCCACATGTCTTGCCATATAAATATTAAAAATTCCCGCCAATTTAGTGAATTGTGTATATGGTGTCCAAATCAATTTTATATTTGCAAATTTTTCTAATAACAAAAATTTTTAATTTGCGAACAACTACTTTTTAAATAAGGTAACTATATTAATAATGCGCTTGTAATCAAGTTTTTGGGTTTGTTGTTGTTTATTGTAACTATTGAATATCGGTATGTTGCAGATATGCAACAAAGTACTATTAGGACTTCTTTTTTGCACTCTCAATTTTGTTGCATTTATGCAACATACCATTTAATGTGCTTATGTTTTATATGTCACTACGAGCCCAAACCACTATTAATTCGAACAGCATGTTTTTTTCACAGTGCGCAATGTTTAACACACTATATTGTCAATACTACTAAAGATAACACATACCAATGCATTTCGTCTTAAAGAGAATTTTATTCTCTTCACGATGAAAAAAAAATTGTTGCTCTGTTTCCAACAGCAACAAAAATATGAGTAATTTACTAAAACGCTTGGCTTATGAGATAAGAAAAAATTGATCACTATTAATTCGAACGCTGCGTAAGCTTACCTTTATCTCAAAATAAAAGCAAAAAAAAGCAACCAATGAAACAGAATAACTATTTAATTATAGTCTGCGAATAATATCGCAACACACTGGTAAAAATTTTAAAATTGCTGCAGATGCAAGGATGCCACCACGATGGTACGTGGTAAGCTTATTTGCAACGAAATCCGAGTTTTGCTTAGAGATTATTTTAAATCTTAAAGAGATCACCAAGCAATTAAATTGGTCTAAATCGTTTATGCATTGGGTGATACAAATTTTAAAAAAAAATTGGGAATATTGACGTGAACATTGCGAATAGAGGCCGAACATCAGCAATAACACCCCGCGACAAAAGACAACTAGCCAAAATTGTTAAGGCTGATCGACGCCAATCTTTATGAAATTTGGCTTCTAAGTGGTCGCAGGAAATTTCCAAAGCTGTCAAGCAAAAAAGGACGCGATTGCATTTTAAAAATATTGGATATGGTTTGTATAAAATATGTTTTGTTATTACCTATGCATCGTACCCAATAACTTATCTTACTCGTGGGCCAAGGAAACACCTTTGCTTACGCTTCCTCAAAAAAGAAACGCTTGCAATGGGCTCGGGAAAGGATGTCTTGGACTCAAAGGCAATGGGATACCATCACACTTAGCGATGAAGCAAAATTTGATGTTAGTGTCGGCGATACGAGAAAACGTGTCATTCGTAAGAGTGCAGGAACATACCCTCAATACTGCCTCTAAGAGTAAAGTTACCTGCGAGCACTATGGTATGGGGATGTATGTGTACCAAAGGATAAGGAAAGCTTCAGTTCATTGAAAGGACGGTTAATGCTGAACAATACATTCATATTTTAAAATGTAATTTGCGGACATCAATACCAGAACCAAAACTTTTCAGCAGGGCGGAGCATCATGTGCACAGCCAAACGCACCAAAAATGGCTGAATCAAGTGGAGGTTTTAGATTGGCCATTAATTAGCCTAGACTAATCCCAACTGAGAATATTTGGTGGCATTAGCCACCATCATTAAAGAGCAAGCTTCGAAATGAAGCAAAAATTAACATTTCTGACTTGAAAATCGAATTGCAAGAGATGTGGGGCTCAATTTCTCAAGAGCATTGCAAAAATTTTTTAAAATCAATTCTAAAATGAGTTAAATGCGTAATGCAGGCCATGGGCGACGTAACACAATTCGAATATTAATTAAATTTTTGTTTAAGTATGATAGTAAATCACATTAGGCAGCGTTCGAATTAATAGTGGTCAATTTTTGCTCATCTGTTAAGCCAAGCGTTTTAGTAAATTACTCATATTTTTGTTGCTGTTGGAAATAGAGCAACAATTTTTTTTTCATCGTGAAGAGAATAAAATTCTCTTTAAGACGAAACGCATTGGTATGTGTTATCTTTAGTAGTATTGACAATATAGTGTGTTAAACATTGCGCACTGTGAAAAAAACATGCTGTTCGAATTAATGGTGGTTTGGGCTCGTATATACTTCTTATGTTGTTTTGTGTCATTATGTGTTGCTATGAATTTATTTTGGATTGTCTTATGTGTTTTATGTTCTTCTTTGAGGCCGACCTACACATATGTAGGTATATTTTTGTAGACAGTATTTCTTACTTAGGAATAATGTCCACAAGGGGATTGACACCTTCGGAAATCACAAGATTTTTTAATAGTTTGGAGAGCGAGGACGAGTTCGATTTTTCTGCCAATGAAGAAAGTGATTTCGAGCCAGACAAAGAACAAGCCTCATAAATGGGGATATAGAATTTATGTACTTAGCGGTCATTCAGGCTTCTGCTATAAGTTTGAGATAGATTCAGGAAATGAAAACAAAGTTTTGCCTAACGAACCAGATCTAGGTGCGGCATCAAACTGTGTTGTTAGAATGGTCAGAGAAGTGCTCAGGCATCAGAACTTTCGAATTTATTTTGAAAATTTTTTCAATTCATTGCCCCTTTTGAAATACTTAGCGGATGAAGGAATTTTAGCTTTGGGTACTATTCGAAGAAACAGAATTCCAAATAACAAAACAATTGATAATATTAATTTGAAGAAGCATCCAAGGCGTACGTCTGTAGAATATGTCGCTGATTTTGACGGAGTTGACATATCAGTAACATCATTGGTGGATAATAAAGTCGTATCATTGGCATCCAACTATGCTGGAATACTACCAGAGGACAAAGCACGTCGATTCAACAAAGCCAAAAAGGAATACGTAGAGATTGACCGACCCTTTGCAGTAGCACAATACAATAGTTATATGGGAGGTGTTGATCTGATCGACAGCATTATTGGAAGATATAAAATTTTACTAAGAAGTAGACGCTGGCAGGTTCGCATTTTTTACCATCAACTGGACTTGACAGTGAGTAATGCTTGGCTTTTGTAGAAACGCGTTCATAAGGCGAATGCATCAAGCACTAAACTCTTAGGATCTTCCGAGTTTCGGATAAATATTGCAGAGGTGCTAACAAAAATTGATACCAAATTAATAATGGGAAAAAGAAGTTCTATGCTCGAGAGCGAATTGCAGCAAAAAAAAAAAAACAAAGAGGTCCTACGCAACGCGTGCCAAATCGAATGGTACGGCAGGATGAATTTGGACATTGGCCTTTGTGGTGTGAAAAACGAATAAGGTGCAAGTACCCGAAGTGTACGGGATTCTCGCAAGTAATATGTGGGAAATGTGAAGTGGCCTTATGTTTCAACAAGAGAAACAATTGTTTTAAAAATTTCCACTTTAATTAAAATTTAATAAATATATTATTGAGAGAGTTCTCAGTGAGAGTTAACAGACGTGTTTAATTTTGTGCTCTGCAATTATTATTGTTTTCTTAGTTATATGGTAATGTTAAATTTCACATAATTGCGTTTCGGTTGAATATTGCAAATATCTATATTTCCTGTGCAAGGTTTGATCCGTGGTTCGCTGTGTTTTTAATAATTTGCCTTTTTATTTTGTGAAGTTTGTGTGCAGCGTCGGTTCATTAGTTTCATTATCTGCATTTTTGCTTTAGTGTTTCTATTTGTTGGCGCTCTCCCCAGTTCACTCTTTCTAAGTTTGTTAGTGTTGTGTGTGCATAATTTGCTCTCACTATCTACTGTTGTTGTATTTGCCTCTCTCGAATTTTTGATTTTTGTGTTGTGCAAGTATACTCTCTCGCTGTGTACTTTCGATCTGCTCTGTAACGACTGTTTTGTTGTTGGACTCGCTCTCGACACATTTATACCTCTCTTTGTTTTTTTCATTTGTGTTTACATTCAGTAATTTGAGTTTGATCCCAATTGCCAATATGAGCTGCTGCAAAAAAGCTTGCAGTTACAAGCAGGCAGTTGATTCTACTCAACCGCAATTTATTAATTGCTGGTTGTGTGATAATATGATGCATACTAAGTGTGCAGGTCTTACTGGGCGTGAGTATGACAAGATTATGTCCACTACTAAAGCTGGTAGTGGAGGCGTACGCTGGTCTTGTCCGACTTGCTTGGAAAAACAGATCAACTTTTCTAAAATGTATAGTGCTGTGAGGGCACAATTTTTGAAACTGAAGAAGATTTCTATGCAGTTGACCAGTGACATGGCTGCTGCTGAAGAAATATTAAATCAGTACGGCCTTGAAAATCCTCTCTCTCAATTGGATACTCCTTTGTTGTCGGTAACTCCTTCTATATTAGTACCGTCACCTAATTCGCTTGCTCCTCCCTCACCTTGCGCCTCTGTTTTGTCATCGGCTCCTAATTCACTTGATCCTCCTTCACCTGGTCCCTTATCTGTTTCTCCTGTTGATGCTTTTATTGAAACCCAAGCCCCTGTTCCAAATTGGGATACTACTTCTATTGTTGCTCAAACGAAGAGTGACAATAAGTCGGCCACTCGGGGCATCACCTTATCTTTCGTCTCTCCTCGAAAGCAAGTATTTTTATCTAGGCTTTCATCTGATACTATATGTGAGGCAGTATCTGCTTTTATTTCTAGCAAGATATCAGCCAATGTTTTTATATCGAAGTTTAGTTTCGCAACTCCGCGAGAAATTGCTTCATTTAAGATTAATGTGCCGATGGAATATTTTACAACCATATGTGACCCTAAATTCTGGCCACCTCACGTAGTCGTGCATGAATTCAAACCTAAGAATCGCAACAAATCAACTCCTGTTTCCTTGAATCCTCCTTCGGTGCAATCAACATCAAACATTACACCAAAAAACTAAATGGTTTACATTCCTCTTCTCATATGTCCCTGGTTTATCAAAATGTACGCGGCCTAAATACTAAACTTAAAAATTTATTCTTACATAGTTTTAGTGTTCAATATGATATTATTGCTTTCACTGAAACATGGTTGTGTAAAAATGTTTATAGACTTGACCGTGCTATGCGTAGAGGGGGTGGGGTGTTAATTGCTGCTAAATCCTGTATTCTCTCCGAAGGGTTTAGCTTTTCGTCCCTTCATGATGCAGAGATTATAGGTGTTAAATTAACTCTCCCATCGTGCTCCTTATTTATCACTTGCTCTTACATCCCTCCATCGTCTGATATACAAGTTTATGTTCAACATATAACTTGTATTAAAGAAATTTATGATCATGTAAATGATAAAGACTTGTTTCTGGTTTTGGGTGATTTTAATATTCCCAACACTTCTTGGTCATCAATTTTTAATATAAATTACTTTATTCCGACTATCGATCACTATCTCTTTGATGAATTGTTTAACTTGTCTATGTTTCAGATTAACTCTATTTCAAACCATCTAAATCGCACTCTAGATCTTGTGTTTGTTAATAATGATTCGCTCATAAATGTCGCGAGATCAACTCCTTTCTGCTTACCAGAGGATACACATCATCCCACTTTAGAGGTTTTATTCAGTGTTGATAATCCTCCCACTAATACTCCAATGCCTTCCAAGCTTAGTCGCTGTTATCGTAAATGCAATTTTGTTCTGCTTAATGAATTAATTAATTCAACAGACTGGTCTATTTTATATGAGTCGGTTGATATTAATTTGGCAGCATCGTTCTTTTATTCTACCTTAAACTCTATTCTGGATGTTTGTGTCCCTCTCTGCCGTATTTCGCCAGTTTCAAATAAGCCACCTTGGTTTACCAAAACACTTTCGAACTTAAGAAACATTAAAACCAAATGTTTCAGAAATTTTAAAAAATCTGGTTCAAGTGTTGACTGGTCCAAATATTCCATTGCCAAGTCAAATCTCAATCTTTTGAATTCTAGTTGTTATGAGAATTATCTTATACGTTGCAAACGTCAGTTTGCTCGAGATCCTAAACAATTTTACTCATTTGTTAATTCGAAGCGTAAATCTTCTGGTTTGCCATCCTCATTTGTCCTTGGTGGTGTAAAAACTTGCAATGACCAGGATTCCTCTGATCTATTTGCTGATTTTTTTCAATCCACTTACTCTTCTGCTGATCTCAACAGCAACTCATATCCATATTCACTTCCTGAACTTGGGTCTATAAATGCTCCTAAAGTTACTGCAGCCTCTCTGGCTGCAGCCATTAGGACATTGAAATCATCTTTCTCTCCTGGTGCAGATAATATTCCTAGTTGTGTGATTAAAGAGTGCAGTGTTTCTCTTCAGTCACATCTACTAAAATTGTTTAACTTGTCCTTGGATACTTCTGTGTTCCCGTCAATTTGGAAAGATTCTTTTATCATTCCCTTATATAAAAAAGGTGGAAGATCTGATATTTCCAATTATAGAGGCATTGCCAAATTATCTGCTATTCCGAAGTTATTTGAGAAAATAATAACGTCGGCCTTGCAGCATTTTTGCAAATCGAATATTCAACCATCTCAACATGGTTTTGTTCAAAATCGATCAACATCCTCTAATTTACTCGAGTTTTCTTCGCTCATTAATGACAGCTTTGCTAAAAAAATGCAAACTGATGTTATTTATACTGACTTCAGTAAAGCATTTGACTCTGTACATCATCACATACTTATTCTTAAGCTTGAACGCTTAGGTTTTTCACCTAGACTTGTGTCTTGGATTTCTTCCTATTTAATGGGTACAACCCAAAGAGTCTTGCTGAGAACAGCTACGTCTAAAGAGATCTTTGTATCGTCTGGTGTACCTCAGGGTAGCCATTTGGGTCCATTGCTCTTTTCCCTTTTCATAAATGACCTTCCTAGCTGTATCTCTCATTCCACCATATTTATGTATGCTGATGATGTTAAACTTTGCCTTCCCTACTCCAATGCAAATGGTCATCATCACCTTCAAGATGACCTAAATGCATTTCAACTTTGGTGTGTAGCAAACCAGCTGGACTTAAATTGTTCAAAGTGTATGACAATGACCTTCAGTCGTACCGTTCCCCTAATTACTGATTATAAAATTAGCAACATTTCCCTAAGACGCATCTATACAGTCAAAGATCTTGGTGTGCTCTTTGACTGTAAACTTAACTTCAATCTCCATGTTTCTACCATCGTTAATGAAGCCAAAAGTGTGCTTGGCTTTATTAAACGGTGGTCTAAGGAATTTTAAGACCCTTTTACCACCAAGCGATTATTTACTTCGCTTGTGCGTCCTATCTTAGAGTACTGCTCTGTTGTATGGTCTCCTCAGCATAAACTGTATCAGGATCGTATTGAATCGGTCCAAAAACAGTTTCTTCTCTTTGCCTTAAGATACCTTAGATGGGACAGTAATGTACGATTACCGTCTTATCATAGTAGGCTCCAGCTTATTGACCTTCCATCACTAACCAATCGCAGGACAATTCTAGGAATTGTTTTTTTGCATAAATTGATTAGTGGTGACATTGATTCAGCCTCCCTGTTGGGTCGTCTAAGTTTTTCGGTTCCGTCCCGAACAACTAGACACTATCGGCCTCTCCACTTACCTGTCTGCACTAGGGATTATTCTTTGCACAGCGCGTTTTATGTCCTTTGTGCGAATTTTAACAAATACTATCACGTTTTTCCCTTAGAACTCTCTCTTCCTAAACTTAAATCTACTCTATCAGCTTATCTTAGGGAATTCACGCACAATGCCCAGGCATAAGCATTGGTACACATTTTTCGTTGCCAATGTTGTGTTGTGAATTCTCAATTCTATTCTATACTCTTTTTCGACTATTCCTTTACACTTTTCTTTTTTGATTTCTCATTATCTGTATTTTCTCTTTCGCAACTTCTTTTAATCATTTTCCTTTTTCTGTACTAAATCTTTCTTAATTTTTTTTTTCTATGTAATTTTTTTTTAAATTTTTTTTTTGTTTTTTATTTATTTATATTATTATTATTATTTATTTATTATTATTTTTTTTTGTTTGTTTTTTTTTTTTATTTTTTTATTTTTTTTTTTTTTTTAATATTTAATTTCATATATATACAATTTCATATAGTTAATATATATGCCTTTAATATGTTGTTTAAGTTTTCTTACTAACACCTTTTTTTCATAGCTTCACTAGTAGCACTGACCATATTTGGCTGTGAAATGTGGGCATAGCTGGCCGGACTGGCAAATAAAACACCCCCATCGGGTCGGTGCTACTAGTGATATTCTCTGTACTTTGTTAGGCTTTTTTATTTTTAGCTGACTCTATGTTTGTCAAGTACCCTTAAGGAAAATAAATAAATAAATAAGATAAATAGTCGTAAAGTCATTAAATAAATATAATAATATGTTGAATAGTTTAAGAATATCCAAATTAAAACTCTAGTTTTATCCGATTTGCCACGCCCCCAATGGGCGGAGATATATCCGCCATAGCTTGTTGAACTTGGGTGGTCAACGCGGACCTATAACAAATTTCAGCTTTCTAGCTCTTCAACTAACATGATTTCTGGAATATCGGAAAATGCATTTTCCGATTTGCCACGCCCCTAGTGGGCGGATCTGGAAAATTTTAACACTTTATAAATGGGAGCTATACACGAGTATGTGTTCCGAATTTCAAGTCTCTAGCTTCAATAGCGCCGAAATGAATTGCGTTCATACGGACAGACGGACAGACGGACGGACAAGACGGACATTGCGCAAAACCAATATACTCAATTCACTTTCGTGAATGAGTATAAAAAGAAACATAAGACATTCATTTGCGAAGATTCTCTAGCACCAAGCAACTTACCAGACCATCAATGCCTAGAAGGCATATTACACAACCAAACTTCCACATGTAAAGTCAGGGACATCGGCAACACGGAGGTCATCCAAGATGTAGAAACAAACAATATTCTAATTCTCAACACGAAAAATACCACAATAGTCCCAACATTTGCGAATTGCTCTGTTAACATCAATCACTATATCAACACCGATCCTACAACACATTGAAATCAACAACACATTAGAGAAACAAGTAAGAAAGCTCTAGTCGAGACTGCTCGACTAGGAAATCCCCTGAACCCTTCGGAGAACTGATATTTCAATAAACCTTCGCGTCTTTCTGCGTCTTTCACACACACACATGCATAGCCACACATAGACGCGCACGCATAAACACGCATGGGCTGCAGTGTGGGCTTACCATGGGAATTTAATTGCTTAATAACTTTTTTTGTGGATGTACGTTCTTCATGAAACTTTCAGATTGTGAATATATCATTATTATCAAGTCAAGTCAAGTCTCTAGTATTTGAAATACGCCTTTTACAAGGTTGAAGGTGAGGGGGTGGATATAAGGGCTGGGCGTGAATTATAACAAAAATTCTATAAAGTACATATGAGTCTACATTTAAAAATTGAAGACTCTAGCTCTAAAGATGTGGTGAAAATGCAATGCTACAACGGAGTATTTTTTCTTGCTCTCGCTATTGCTCTGATTTCGAACGTCTACGTAGCATAGCAGAGAGCACAAAAACAAAACGAATGCTATTCTGCTCTGCTCCACAGCTTAGAACATCGGAGCAAAGAGCAATAGCAAAAGCAAAAAACTTGCGTTCCGTTATTTGTAGTTGTAGCAATAGCACAAGCATTGAAAGCGAAATGAGGAACAAAATTGTTGTTGCTTCTGCTACGGAGCATTCGCATTGATTTTCTCTTTTCCTTTTCTGTTGCTCTCGTAGCTGCTCTCATATTTGCATTTCGCACTTGAAAAAGGCCAGATCTGGCTAAGTTGGCAGCCCTGCTTCCATAGCAGCTCTGTACGAAATATTGCCCTTTAAGACGTTAATTTCAAATTACAAGAATTCATTTATTTGCACATTGTGCTATAAAATATATACGATTAAAGCATATTACAAAAAAAATGTATTTCAAACAAGCAGTAATTTGTATTTCTAATTCTCATTGTTTTCTTCGTCTTCAAATGAAGGGAAGCTGTCGATGGCACCGTCTAAATGGGATGAGTTTAGTTTCACAAGTAAAATATTTTCCAAAGTGTCGTGGTTTAACCTATTCCTATTGTCGGCCAGTACAAGTTTTAATGATGAAAATGCGCGTTCTATTGTGACCTACATAAATAAAATAAAAATATGTGAACATATGCCTTGCAGCAATAACAATCATTCTTACTTGTGTTGGCGGAATGGCGAAGCATACTTTGCTCAGTGCCTACAGTTCAGGATCAGTGGACTTTCTTTCTCTACAGAGTTCAATACATAAACATTTGCTTTCATGTAAGGAAGCTTCAGTGTTTCGATTTTTGTATAAACATCCGTGCAGTCATCTGTAGGCGATATTGTAGCTCCCAAATAGGTGTCTAACAAGTCAAACTCATGATTTTCCAGCCCTTCTTCAAGAATCATAGGACTAATTGAAGTTATAGAGGAATTAACTTTTGGGTTATTTGTTTTAATTTTATCCCATAAAGTATTCAAGAAGTGTACAGCATTTTTTTTTGAGCCCCGGAGAGAATTTGTTGAAACCTCGGATCTAAGTATAGGCATGCATCAAATCCCACATTCGATATAAGTTTTTCCGTTCAATGAGGGTTTTACCAATTTTAAAACTAATTGAATTTTCGCCGTCTGACCGTGATAATAAAATTTGATTTGTAGTCAGCTTACATGTGAGCCACAAAGGGTAAAAATTGCCGTAGTGCAATTGCTCTTCTTGGAATCTCACAATAGTTTTTTGCAGTGGATTCATTATACAGGTGTAGCAATCTATAAACTCCCACAACATAGAGCTAGCGTCGAAATTTTCATCATCCGTTTTATTTTCGATTGCTTCAATGTCGCACAAAGCGTCCTTTGCTTTGTTCAGTCGATCGATCATTTCATATGTTGATCCCCATCTTGTGGGGCAATCCAATTGAGGCAGTTTTAGTTTACGAAAATCAAATACCTCACGATAACCATTTGATGGCTTACAAATGTATTTCGTCATATTGCGACATTGAAGTAAATAGCTTTTAATTTCTGCATTTTTTAAAACGTCAAGTGCACAAAGTTGTGCAATATGTGCTGCACACCGGCATATTTGTATATTACCCACATGCAATTCTTCTGGTGTCTCAAAATTATCAATTTTCTCAGTGTAGTCTATGTTTTTTTCCACTTCCTCCGTGCCTTCAAAATCATCATCAGATATATAACTATGTGATAAAATTTTTGTTGTTTTAATCATATTAGCTCCATTGTCTGATGTAATTGAAACTATTTGATTCAATCGGATATTGTACTTGTCCAAAGTGGCTATAATTTCTTTGGCCAGATTTTTAGATGTACTTCCACTAGCGCCTTTAATTTCAGACAAGCCTAATATCCGGGATATAATTTGATTTTCATTATTAAATTGCGCGCTAATCCCAAAAATATTACGGTTAAGCCGAGTTGCGCTGTCTATTTTTAAAGACAGTAATCGGCTGTGCATTTCACGTTGCATTTCACTGGGAATGTTTTCAGCCACGTGTTTTAGCATGTTTTTGCATTTACTGCCATTTAGTTTAAAGCTTTTGTTATGTTATTGTTTTTCATGTTTTCCGAATTTAAAACATTGAAAGGTACACTTTGTTCTGTCATCAGTCCTATGTTCGAACGAATTAACTGTTTTTTGTTTATTTTAACTTTGATTGTTTCTTTTCTGGGTTGGGATATGTTTTCTGAACAAGAGGACTGAATATCTTGATAATCTATTTTTATTTTGTGCACACAAGTAATATGTTTTTTCAAATTAAATGTACGATCTTTTTTTAAAACCCGGTCACAAGATTTGCACTGCACATATGACGACCCATCGTCTTCAAAATATTTTAAAATATTAAACGAGTTTTTTCGAGGAGGCATATTTACACAAGAGCTCAATTAATATTATGCGCTTGTAAAAGACTTGCTCATACACGTAGTAAGGGACTACAAGTGTGTGTGTGTATGCTCGTCGCCAAAACATATTCTGTACGAGCCTCACTGCTTTCATACCCTTCCCACATATCAATAGCAAAACGCTAACATTTTTTGTGCATGAGTGTAGCAAACGCTTTTAAGATTTCTGTATACTCTTCACTGAAAAGGATAGAGCTGGGATCGTCGCGAACAGAAATTTCAATTTTTGTGCGCTACTGAGAGTGATGATTTCAGCGACCATACAGAGCGAGAGAGAGGGACTGAGAGAGACAGAGTAGGACAAATGACACATAGCTGTGCTTCATATGGAAACGGGAACATTTCGATTGAGCGCTAGCAGCGCACTGTTTTTGTTGTGCAGTATTTTCTCTGCTCGAACCTCCAGCGACAGAGCCGAGCAAATACGAAGTATAGTGGTCGACCAACTTAACAGTCTACAGCTGTAGAAAATTTTGTTCTACATGTCTAGTCTATGTGTTTTCTGGTCAGTGGTAGCAGCAAATGCAAACACTGATTTTAAACCTGTCTTTCATTAAGGCTTTTAATCGATAAAAAAATAATGGGATGAGTTATCGATATGCGCGCTGTATATACGGTCATTTTAAAAAACAGTTCAAGTCTCTAGCTCCTATATCTTCGGAAATCGACGCGTTCATACATACGGACAGACGGACGGACGGACGGACAGACAGACGGACAGGGCTAAATCGACTCAGTTCGTCGCTCTGATCAAGAATATACATATATACTTTGTGGGGTCTGCCACGCCTCCTTCTCCCTGTTATATACTGTTAACAAAACCAATATACCCTGATTTCTCATTTTCAATGGGTTCAGGGTATAAAAAGTCTTCAAAAGCTGCATTTCCGAGCTCTAACAACACAGGAACAGCTAGTCAACATCAAAGATGCAACGAACGCCGTGTTCACCCCAAATGAAATACCTCCACTGGAAATGCCTACCTTTCCTTCGTTCTGGCCATTGCTCCACACTAGGGGGGGGGGGGGGGAGGAGTTACCATCTCTGCTCCCCTCGAGATGTCACCCCAGAAGCAGCCCGGCCTTTTAGATGAGTCGGCACTTGGCTAACGTGTGGGCGATGTCGGCTATCAGTTCTTCTGAATTGCTACATAAAATTACAAGGTGTCGACATTCTGCCGACGAACAAGCTGGCTTGGGTTAGAGCAAGGTATTTCATTTTCGTACAGTAGTTTTAGTCTTCATCTGAAGACAGCAGAAACAAGTTGATTTAAAATAAATTAAGCTTTAAACATCAAACTCGACTATATTGTTATCATTCAACTCTAACTAACTAAATCCGGAAGATCCAACCACACCCTGATCATCAAACCAGCTCCCTTGGAACTGGTAACTCGCGCATATCGAGTTTATCTCTAAAAATCTATAACTCATCCCATTATTTTATTATCGATAAAAAGATTATCGCAAATCATTTATAAAATTATATCTGCTACATCTGTGAAGCTAGTGTCTCCAAATTTTAAATATACATATATTCGATTTTTGTTTCATTTTGGATACCGGCTGCAAATTCGCCTGAACACCCAATGAAGGTCAGATGTCAGTATAGCTAATTGTGAATGATTTGGCATGTTTTTATACCCTGAACCCATTGAAAATAATGGTTTTGTTAAAAGTATGTAACAGGGAGAAGGAGGCGTGGCAGACCTCACAAAGTATATATATTCTTGATCAGGGCGACGAACTGAGTCGATTTAGCCATGCCCGTCTGTCCGTATGTTTGAACGCGTCGATTTCCGAAGATATAATAGCTAGAGACTTCAACTTTTTTTTTTTTAAATGTCCGTATATAGCACGCGCATATCGAGTTTATCACAAAATTTCGATAACTTGTCCCGTTATTTTTTTATCTATGCATGTGTCTTTACGCATGTGTGTCTGTGTGTAAGCAGAAATACGCGAAGAATTATAGAAATATCAGTTCTCCGAAGGGTTCAGGGGATTTCCTAGTCGAGCAGTCTCGATTAGAGCTTTCTTACTTGTTTAAATATGTCAAATATTCAATATAGAATCTGTAGATCATATGCTGAAAGTTTCATTGAATTCCGTTAAGTCAATCGTCGTTAATAAATAACAAAATGGCCGAGCAGCCAGACCTGTTTTCCTATACGTATACACACATACTACATTCAAACTTTTTCATCGAATTCTTAGAATCATATTGCGAATGAAGTGGTAGAATTCTCAACAGTTAATTTAGTTTAAATTTGCTTGTGTGTGTGTGCATGCCTGTCGCGAAAAATATTTCTGCGCAATTGCTTGTGCGCTTAGGCGAACGAGCATAGAGAAACGGAAATAGTGAGAGAGGAAAACGCATAAGAACCTCATAGCATATGAAAATGTGATCATGTAAGTTTGAGCGCTCGCAGCGCACTGATTTTATCAAACCGAGAAAATACGAAATAGAAAATGGATGGATAAACTCGAGTGCTTCGACGCCCATACGCTTTGGTATCTTTTTCATTCCGTTATCTCGCTCATTTTATTGAAGGTCGTAAGCTATGACGCCATGAGCGCACTCCAATGTAAGCTCACGCTTATCACTCACTCATTCACTTTTGCGTTAATTACCGATTTTTATACCCTGAACCCATTGAAAATGGGAAATCAGGGTATAATGGTTTTGTTGAAATGTATGTAACAGGCAGAAGGAGGCGTGGTAGACCCCATAAAGTATATATATTCTTGATCAGTGCGACGAGTTGAGTTGATTTAGCCCTGTCTGCCTGTCTGTCCGTCCGTCCGTATGCTTGAACGCGTCGATTTCAGAAGATATAAGAACTAGTGACTTGAATTTTTTTTTTAAATGTCCGTATATATAGCGCGCATATCGAGTTTATCACCAAAAATCGATAACTCATCCCGTTATTTTTTATCCATAAAAAACCTTATCGAAAATCAGTTATAAAATTATATCTCCTACATCTTTAAAGCTAGTCTCAAAATTTTAAATGTAAATTCATATGTTTTTTTATAGAATTTAGATTTTTGTTATAATTCACCCTCCGTTTCTCTATCCACTCCCTCCCAAATAAAAGGGTATTTCAAATACTAGAGACTTGAACTTCAGCAAATACACGCATATTAATGATACAATCATAATCTAAAAGTTTCCTGAAGAATGTACATCCAGAAGAAAAGTTATTAAACAATTAAATTCCCATGGTAAGCCCACAATGCAGCCCATGCGTGTTTATGCGTGCTATGTGTGTCTATGTATGTGTGTCCTCGTTTCATCCCGAAGGTTTCAGGGGATTTTTAGTCGAGCAGTCTCGACTAGAGCTTTCTTACTTGTTATAATTTTGTTAATTAACATGGCTGATCAGTGATAATTAAAGGCATTGTTTAAATCTATTTAATGAATACATACATACATATATATGTATGTATATTAGCGCTAGGACTTTCGAAGCAGTTCATAGTTGCCACAGTGGCATTTTATTATTTTTATTATACTCATTCACGAAAGTGAAATGAGTATATTGGTTTTGTCTGTCTTTTCCGTCCGTCTGTCCGTATGAACGCAGTTCATTTCGGCGCTATTGAAGCTAGAGACTTGAAATTCGGAACACATACTCGTATATAGCTCCCATTTATAAAGTGTTAAAATTTTCCAGATCCGCCCACTAGGGGCGTGGCAAATCGCAAAATGCATTTTCCGATATTCCAGAAATCATGTTAGTTGAAGAGCTAGAAAGCTGAAATTTGGTATGTAGGTCCGCGTCGACCACTCAAGATCACATGATATGGCCGCCCATTGTGGGCGTGGCAAATCGGATAAAACTGTATCTCCTAGAGCTTTAAAGCTAGAACGTTGAAATTTTTCACGTGAGCTAATGTTATGATTCTAATGATGAAAAATGTATATGTCTACGACCACTAGGGGCGTGGCAAATCGGACCTGAAGATATAGTGATTTTACAAATTCTGCTATATTTTGGGTACTATTGATGATAGAGACCTGAAATTTGGTATATATATGCGGGTTGACCCCCCAAGTCCAACGAGCTATGGTGGATATACATATCTCCGCCCAAAGGGGCGTGTCAAACCGCAAAAGCCTATATCTCCTAAAGTATAAGAGCTAGAAGCTTCAAATTTGGATACTTGTGTTACTGGTAACCTCCTCTCTCGATTCCCCAAAAGTAATTGTTACGCCTCTTTGGGGGCGTGGTATGTCAAAAAATACCCTGTTATTTTCACAATTTTGGAGCGTAAGCATCCAAATTTTGCAATTAGGTTATCGTTAGCTCGTTCTACAATCTGGCCAAAAATGAGGTGTCTACATCCAGTAGAGGCGTAGAAAATTGAGAAAAACTGCATTTTCTACAGTAGTAGAGCTTAACTTAGCTACTAAATTGCTGATGGGATGTGAATGAGTATCCCGCATTCGGTAACGCCCGATTGCAACGTTCTTACTTGTTTTTTATTAGTTTGGTTCAGGGTAGTATCTAGTCAAGTACTCTCGACTAGAGTTTTTTTTTACTTGTTTATTTATTTATTCATTAAAAAAAGACAAAACGAGAGTCAACTAAAACTATAATTAAATAGCCTACAAAAAGTACAGAAAATTATTAAAATAGTATTAGCCGTTGATAGAAGAATGAAATGGAGTCGTAAAGTCATCGTCAAGAAGACAATTCGTGGTACAGCAGAGCCGAATAGAGTGAAGCTGAAAAGTACGGCATAAAATAAATCGAACAACTTACAGAATTTTCGATCGCTTCTGTGCATATATTTATTTCGTACACTGTTACATTTTAATGACTTCTTACTTACTTCTGTCAGGATCTTCCTGAACTCGCATTATAGATCCTGGGTGGATATGAGCCGGGCGTGATATAGCTTCTCGAGAGCATGCTTGATCTTTGGAACAGGATTGGCATTTGGAATCGAGTATGTAGTTAACTGCAGATAATCCACGCACATGCGCCATTCACCAGTCTTCTTCTTTATCAAGACGATGGGCGCGCTACGCAGGCTCCGCGCCGGCTCAATGGCGCGAACTATAATCAATTTATCTATTTGTTCGTTAATCACATTTCGCACTTCACTTTTCTCGGGATCTCAAGAGGCTTATTATCACGCATCCCGCTCGGCAATATACCACGCTCCTTCAAGGCCTTCAAAAAGTGCCAACTCCAGGAACTCCTTCAACTCGTCCTCCATTCTGCGCTTTCCCTCCTTCTGCAACTCATGCCTCTCACGCCTGTGGCCTACCTCTTAATTCATCCTTCGTCTCCAATTGTATTATCCATACATCTGGCGGACGCTCCTTGGGCCCATACTTTACATCCTCCGGCCACCCAGTGCCGCCGGGGGAAGATTCGACTTTCCCCTTCTCCTCCGTATCCAGTACTTTTTGCGTCGACGGGCTACCTCTAGATTCTAATCCTATCGTTTTTACTGCTGGAGGACGTTCCTTAAGCCTTAGGCCTCACGCCCCACCCGTCAACCGGTAATCTTCTGTCTGACACAAAAAACTCTCCTTCGGCGCTGAGATCCAGCCTATCGCCTCGAGATTCCACATCACTTCGCTTCTACGAACCGCTTATTATTAGCTCCTGCTGCTGTTAAATCCAGTATCCTCTCCAAATTGTTTAGCTTTTCGTCCCTTCATGATGCGGAGATTATAAGGGTTAAATTAACTCTCCGATAGCGCTTATTATTTATCACATGCTCTTATTTATTTACTTAAAGATCTTGACATAACGAGAGTCAACTAAAATTAATAATATAATGACAATGGTATCACCAATTGGTTGGGGTATTTTATTTGCCAGTCCGGCCAGCTATGCCCATGTATTACAGCCAAATATGGTCAGTGATACTACTGAGACTATGGAAAAAGTGTTAGTAAGAAAACTTAAAAAAAAAAAATAAAAATAACAAGTAAGAAAGCTATAGTCGAGACTGCTCGACTACGAAATCCCCTGAACCCGTCTTTTTGCTTACAAAAGAAACACACACACACATACATAGACACATATAGGCACGCACGCATCAACACGCATGGGCTGCAGTGTGGGCTTCTCATTGAAAATTAATTATTTAATAACTTGTGGACG